>OW240917.1:34655908-34719539 GCA_933207985.1 Pelobates cultripes
TTAGTACTTAAACTAACTAAACTTAAGTATATGCAGTCAAACGGGGCATTGCTCCAATTGAATCCAAGGGGAAACCTGACACTCCCTACACTAATATGGAGATGGGGAAATGTTACGTCCCCTCCTCTCTGCCAATAAACAACTTGCTGCTGATCTGCTCTGATCTCAATGAAAGCATAGCCAGAATCAAGCCACAGACAGGCATTCAATGCAATTCAGCCCCACTACCTAATTTATGGAATGATGTGCAGTAAAGTTCAGTTATTTAGCTCCCCTCTTGAACGCCACTTGGGGTAGCACCAACATTCCCACTAAGTAGGTTGGTGGAGCACTCTATTTCATGATCTTTATTTTTAAAATAGGCAGCTGCTTCTGGAAAGAAAAAGAAAAATTAAAAAAAAATAAACATTAATATTCTCTTGCACCCTCCACTAACTGTAAACATAATTGGCTGAAGAACCCAATATCCAGACTCCAGTATTTAAAATGTAAAAGAAAAAAAGACTTGATAGAATATGCACACACTTGATGTTGTCCGACTCGTTACATTTTACGGTTCAGAATCCCCTAGCTTGAGACTAGGGAACCATGGGAACTAGAACTCTAAACTATTTCAAGACACAACTTGAGAAATCCAGTTCCATCATCTGTAGGTGTTTTATTAGTACATGGGTTTACACAGACATCTAGTCTAGTGATAAGATTTATGATATGGTAACTGATAAAAACCAAGATTGATCCTCGCTGATTTTATAATTAACTGGATAGACATTGCATACTGAAACGTGGCACATACTGACTGAAGTCTGCTATCGGGATTATTGATAAGGAATAATAACCCAAATTCATTGATACGGACAATTACTACTGCATCACTTTATAGCGTCTGTGGTGCCAAGAGCACCCTGGCACCATCCCAGAGTATGTTGCATTCTCTATTTTAGCATCCACGTTGCCCTATCCACATATGGTCTTCTCTAGTAGGAGAAGTGGGCTGCTCTGTACAGCAAAGCAGGAACATGCAGGACAGCACACTTATCCTAAAAGCACCCATCGGATGCTCTCAGCTCTTGCATAGGGACCACATTTTGTTACCATCACTGGAATATATTACTCTACCACTTTGACCCCAGCATGCAGTAGTGTGTAGAATGGAATATAGATGAAAGCTTTAGTATCATCTGACTGGTTTGAGAAAGTCATTCTCGGCATGCTGGAATTGGAGGGGGCAGTTATATGACATAAGGACAGTCCAGTTGCAGCAAATGCCGGCCACCACGCGGACTCTGCATTCTGGACAAGGGGGAGGAGGAGTTGTGGATCTGATAAGGGTAGGCAGGTCAGGGACTGTGATGAAAGCCAAAATGACGCAGAGTCCCTTACCTCATTTTATGGACCCTGCTTGCTCTGTACTGGGAGGAGGTGGCCAGTCATGTGTCTCCCTATTTAAACCCTGCATGCCCCCCAGTCAGTGCTTGGTTATTTTCCTTGCTCCCTTATCCTAGCTGATTATCCTGTTTTCCTGATTGACTTTCTAGTTCCTGCTTGCTGGACTCCTTATCGACTACCCTTGCCTGCTGCCTGACCCGAGAGGCTGCCACACACATAGACACATACCACATCTTCTCTTTCTGGATACCTCGCCTGGCTTCTACCCATTAAAGGCCTATGTGCCATCATAGACCCGTCAGGACCCTGTACCCACTTCCAGGTGCTCCTGAGGATTGTGATTGTAAGGGAGTGCTGTTCCTCTGCAATTGGGTTCCGTCACCACTGTAAAAACCCCAGGTGGGTGTGACAAGTCCAGAACCGAATTGCAAGCAAGTTCACTCAGCACAAGAGATATAGCAACCCCAGACGATCGCTTCTGTAAATCCCGGCTCAAGACTCAAAATAGTTTTTGCTTACTTGTGTCACTACAGAGAGAACATATTCTGAACCATATCAGACTAATCCCACCCTTCAGGACTGTTCAGAATCAAAATGCCAGCAAGTTCTATGCTTCTATAATGGACTTGGGTCATGTTTAACAGTTTTGCCTCTGAAATGACTATTTTTTCTCTCCTACATTTAGCTATGTTATGTGCTAAACAAAGCAACTTAACAGTAAATAAAATACAATTTATTGTAAAGAAGGGTTTTGAGTTGCATAATATAGTCTCTTTTATGTAGGAGTTCAAAACCAGGCATTTTCCTTGGAGAACTACAAAACTGTGAAGAAAGGTTGGTATTTTCAGTAAATCTGTTTTAACTTTCAATGAGATAAAAGAATTATTTTTTTCCTGTTTGCAACTGCTGAGTTAGTTGGTAGAGTGGTCCTTTAATTTCCACCTGTGTGTTTTGTTCATGAACCCATAGTCAACTCACTGAGCTTGCTCACTTCAGAGTTATTCACTAAAATGACAATTGCTGAAACTTGAAAGTGATTTCAAAGCAAATATCAACATTTAGGCCAGGATAACATAATTAGCAAAATTCTCTCAGTCAGGGCCGGTGCAAGGATTTCTGGCTACACAGGCGAAGATGCAATTTGTGTGACTATTACAATCCCTATTGTATATTTCTTACTTCCACCAGACATTTTTTGTGTCTCTTTCTTCCCACTAGCCCCTTTCTGTCTCTTTTTTTTTCCACAGCCCCTTTCTGTGTCTTTCTCCCATATAGACATAGAAATACAGGCAAAAATACAAATATGCACAAACATACAGACACACAATCAGAGACATAGTTATTCAGGCACACAGTCACAAATATGTAGAGACACACAGTCATCAAAGGCACACAATCAAACAAACACAGACACACAGGCACAGACATATAGGTGCATAGTCATGTGATCTATTGATCTATACATACAGGTACACTGTCATACAGAGTCATACAGACACTGACATTAAGAGCTATAAAGATACAAGCATAGAGAGACATATTGTTATACAGAGACATACAGACACAGGTGTAGAGAGAGACATACAGACACAGACATAAAGAGACACACAGATAGGCATACAGAGACATACATACAGTATTACAGAAACATTTATACGCAGACAGTCATGCAGAGACATACAGGCAGAGGCATACAGAGACATACATAGACAGACATACATAGACAGGCATACAGACACAGGCATACAGTGACATGCATACACAGTCATACTGAGACATACAGTCATACAGAGCCATAGAGACACAGGCAGTCATACATGCAGTCACAGGTATATATTTACATCTCAGGCCTGTGCAGTCAAATCCCTGGGAAACATGCTGTCCGGCTCTCATGTATTGATCTATGGAGTAAGTTTAGCAGCCCAGCCCCATCACTGGGCACCAATGGCGGAACTAAAGTAGAGAGAACCCTGGTGCAGGAATGCTTCCCCTCCATCGCAAGGGTGGTTAAAAGGTAGATCCCCATCTTTCGAGCAACTCCAACAATGCTTATGTATTTGAATGTAAGCATGTTTTTGTATGGAGTATGTTTGTGTGAATGTAGGGGTGTGTTTTTATGTAGTGTTGGCGTTTGAATGACAGCATGCATTTATGTCTGGTGTTAGTTTTTGAATGCAGTGGTGTGTTTAAATGCAATTTTGGTGTTTCAAAGAGTGGTGTGTTTGTATGTAGTGTTGACATTTGAATGCAGGGGTGTGTTTGCATGTAGTGTTGTTGTTTGAATGCAGGGTGTATTTGTGTGTAGTGTTGGCGTTTGATTGCAGGGGTATATGCACATATACACATACAGTGCCGCACACACTGTGATTCACATACAAACAGATACACACACTGACACACATGCCGATACAATGAGACACGTGCAGATACACTGACACATATAAATAGAACCTTACACATACAGACAGACAGACACACAGATACATACACTGACAACATACAGACACACACACTGAGATACACACACACAGATACACACAATGCCAGACATACAGGTACATACACACTGACATACAGATATACACACAGTGACATACAGACACACAGATACACACATACAGATAAACACGCAATGACATACAAATAAACACAGAAAGACACACACAGACACACTGACAGACATACAGAAACACACACAGACATACAGATACACACAAAGACACATTGACAGACATACAGATACACTCACAGACAAACTCACAGACATAGAAATGCACACATAGACAAACTGACAAACATACAGGTACACACAGACACAATGACAGACATACAGATTCACACATACACATAGTGACAGACATCCAGATACACACACAGGCACATTGACAGACATTCAGATACACACAGACACACTGACAGACATACAGTTACACAAACACAATGACAGACATACAGATATATGCACACACGCTGGTCAAAATATACACTTTTATAACCACCCTCCTGTTTCCTACCTTTTGGATGCAGGAAGGTGGCTTCCAGCAGTGGCGTACACACAATCCATGGGGCCCCGGTGCGAAACTGATCCGTGGGCCCCCCTATTCCCTCCCTTTCTCACCTCCCCACCCCCTGACAGACACACACACATACATACACACATACATACATACACACACATAGACACATATAGACAGACAGATACATACAGACACATGCACACATACATACATACAGACCGACACACAGACACATATATACAGTCTGAAACACACCCACAGGCACAGACAGGCACAGGCACACACACACACACATAGAAACAGACAGGCACACATACAGACACACAGGCACACATACACACATACAGACACACACACAAGACACACATACATACAAACAGACAGGCACACATACATACATACATACATACAGACACAAACACACACTGACATACATACATACATACAGACACGCACACACAGACAGACACATACATACAAACACACACACAGACAGACACACATACAAAGACATACATACATACAGACACACACAAGACACACATACATACAAAGACACATACACACATATATACAGACATACACACACACAAGGCATACAAACAAAGACACATGTACAAAGACACATACATGCAGACACGCACACAAGACACACATACACACATACATACATACACACACACACATACATACATACAGACACACACACATACATACAGACACACACATACAAAGACAGACACACACACATACAAAGACATACACACATACATAAAGACACACACACAAGACATACATACTGACAGACACACACAAGACATACATACAAAGACACACACAAGACATACATAAGACACAAATATATACAAAGACAAATACACACAAACACAAAATATTTTAGTCACCCTCCTGTTTCCTACCTTTTAGGTGCAGGAGGGTGACTGGGGTCCAGTGGTGGCTCAGGTTGATGGGAGTCAGAGTTCCCACTCTGACTCCTTGGTCTTCCTCCCGCGCAGCTGTCAATGTTTGCTGAGAGGAGTGACGTGCGCTTACTTCCTCCCAGCATGTGATGTAATCACAGGGGGCCCGGTTGCGCTGTTAAAGCACCCAGCGCTGACCGGGCCCCTGACAATCCATATCCATCGGGTGGCCCTGGCAGTACAATGGACCCCTTGGATGGCGGCCCCGGCGGTTTGCCGCGCGGGCTGGGGCCGCAAAAGATAATGGCGGGTACCCGGTTGCAGGGGTCTGCAGGGCGGCCTGGCCCCCTGGAATGATGGGCCAGTTGCAGTTGCGACCCCTGCAACCGCGGTATGTACGCCGCTAGCTTCCTAAATAGGGCTCTCTTTACAGGAAGTGTTTATGGAAGGCTGTGCAAGTCACATGCAGGGAGGTGTGACTAGGGTTCATAGACAAAGGGATTTAACTCCTAAATGGCAGAGGATTGAGCAGTGAGGCTTCAGGGGCATGTTCTATACACCAAAAAAACTGCTTCATTAAGCTAAAGTTGTTCAGGTGACTATAGTGTCCCTTTAAAGGGGTCTGTTGCTCACTGAGCAGAGCTTATTTTGTGCCTCTAGTGGAGAGGGAGGAGGTAAGACCACTGTGGAACAGGCTGATAGCTGTGTAACAGTATCACGTGGTAGCCGGGATGTAGGGAAAGGGAAAGATTTAGCTTGTCCTGATTTTGTGCACCCTAGCAGAGTTGATCATTTGAATGGAGATGTTGGGAGTTTCATCTTAAGAGTAGCTTTACTGGAGGAAGCTGTTTCTTCTAACAGCTGAGGGAACATCCCCTCTAGTGCGGGAGGGACTGAGAATGTAAGAAAAGCAGGTTGTGGTTGTAGGGGACTCTATTATTATGAGAGTAGATAAGGTTATCTTGACCAGACAGTTTGCTGTTGGTGCTTGGGGTCAGAATGTTGCTGACAGTGTGGATAAATTATTGAGAGAATCTGGAAAAAACCCGGCTGTCATGGTCTATGTTGGTACAAGTAAGAGGTAGATGGAGTTCAGGAATGAGTTCAGGAAATAAGGAAGTGAACTGAAGAAAAGGTTCGCAACGGTAGTTTTCAGAGATATTACCAGTGTTGCGCGCTACAGTAGAAAAGCAGAAGATTAAAAGAGAGATTAATACATCGCTGTTGTGTGGGAATGAGGGCTTGGGCTTTTTAGAGCACTAGACTTATTTTGCTCTTAGGTACAAGTTCTGTAGTCAACATAGATTGCATGGAATTGGAACTGATGGAAACGGAGGAGGGTCTGCTGTGCTCGGGGACAGAACGGCTAGAAGGGTGGAGGAGATTTTAAACTTGTGGTAGGACAATAGAAGGTAGGATCTAGCTCAGACCAAGTTAGTGGAGATGGCAATAGCTTACACTAAGGAATGTGACATAGTGTGGTGGGATCATACATATGACTGAGCAGTTAAGTGGTCATACATTATTTAAGAAGGATAGAAAAAACAGGAAAGGTGGTGGGGAATGTTTGTATGTCAACCATGAGTTAAAGCCAAATATTAAGTGGTATGTAGCAAGGGAAATGTGGAAGCGTTATGGGGGATCTGCTTATGGCAAAAGAGGGTAAATCAATTATTTATTGGGAAATGTTTTAAACAACCTAATATTGATGAGGAAGAACAGCTGTTAGAAAGCTGCATACGTGGGTAAAACTTTGTAGCGGAGATGCAATATTACCCAGGTTCTCTCCGCTTATAATCCAAGTGAGACTCAGGAACAAGTAAATAGTAAATCCAAAGGCAGGGTTTCCAGCAGGTAAAATACGGCAATATCCCAACAGCAATCCCAATAACTGGACGACACACAGTTTCAGGAGCATAACTGACAAGCCTTTAATCGCAGTCTCCTTATAAAGCATGCTCCCATGCAAGGGAGGGATTTACAGTAATTATTACAGTAGCCAATCCTGTCCTGGTAACCTCCCACACATCCCCTCCCCTCAGCCAGCATCATAATCCCCTTATCCAGCACACCAATTCCCCCCATTTCTGGATGTACCCCTAAACGTAGGGGTACCCCTTTAAATCCTACACCCCCTGATAGCCCTGATCTGGGTGAACAACATATCCAAAAATCACCCAGATCGGACCAGGGGTTCGGGAAAAGTATGGAGGGAATAAAATGACCGACCGCACGAACAGAGATAGCCGAATTCGGTTCCATGTGAATGGGCCTTGCGGTCGGTCCTGGCATAAGGGAATAAAATACACGAAAGCCTCTAGCTATAGAGGCTAGGGAGGGTTCGCCTGAATCCCCTCGTTCGGTATTTTCTATTTACCGAACGAGGGGCCGTTCGGTAGTTTGGAACCGAACGGACCAGGGCTGTGGAGGTCTCAGCGGTGTTCGCCTACTCGAGTGTCCGATTTTAGTTCCAGGCACTCGACGGCAAAACACCGCTGTTCGGGAGTTTTAAAATGGCCGCCGCCACGTGTTCGTTTGTCGAATGGCGGCCACCCCCGAGAACAAAGGACGGCTACTTACTGTTCAATTACCCGTTCGCAACAATGTTGCAACGGGTAATTGAGGACACACTTCACACAGGGAGGTCTGGTTGTTCGGTAGTTTCATTCGAATAAACTAAGGGAATGAAACTACCGAACAATCAGAGGAATACAATTCTTTTTAAATACACAGAAATTACAGCAGATACACGTATGCAGCTTTATACAGTATTTCTTGTAGGGTCGCCTGGTGCCATCTGCTACAAACTTTTATTATCGAAACTTTTAATCACCCTGGCATAAATTGGAATACGAGACCTCCTAGTTAAGTTAGGGGGAATCTGGTTTTTGAACCTGTTAAATGACTCCTTCGTGTCCCAACTAGAAAGGATGCATACATTCTTAAAAAAAAGTGCAGATACACTGAAATTAGAAATGTCGTGTTTGTAAATGAAGATCAGGAAAAGTCAGAATTTTTTGATAATTATTTTTCTTCAGTAGAATATATAGCAAGAGATAGGCAAGCCATTGCTGCAAAAAAGACTTCAAGAAAAATTGTGATCAGATGACGCAAGACAAACTGTTGCAGCACAAAAAAATTATAAAATTAAGTTAGAGGAGCTAAGTGTGGAAATGAGCGAACCTCTGTTTTTAATCTTTCTGTATTCTTTTCTTTCGGGAATCGTATTGGAGAAAGGCAGATTTGGTTCCTATATTTAAAAAGGGTTCAACATTTTTGCATAGAAATTACAGACATGAGAGCTTTACTGTAAACGTGTTTGAAGAGTTATCAAAGGATAATATTTAGAAATTCATTGGGAAGAACTGTCATTAGCAAAAATCAGCATGGTTTAATGAAACATAGGTCATGTCAAATTAATGGAAGTGCATTCTACAAAGAAGTACTTATACGGTCTGTCCGTAAAACATGCAGCCATTGTTAATACAACGAGAACAGTTTGCACGAAATTGATGTAACCGGGCAGCCAAGGAGAGTGGACTGGAATGTGCATGCGTGAACAATGATGACTTTACTGTACTAGTCAGTTGGGAGATAGACTCCATTGAGTGAGCATGTGTACGTTGGGGCCATGTGTAGAGTGAGTAGAGCAACAAATCTGCGTTAAGCGTGAACATTTCTCCTTGGAAGAAAATTGATTGATTCAGAGGGCTTTCAGAGACGATGCAATGATTGCAATTCAAATAAAATGGTAAAGGTGACTCAGCCCTCCTACAGCCCAGATTTGGTGCCCTGAAACTTCTTTTCCACAAACTAATATCACCTTTGAAAGGGAAGAGATTTCAGACCGTCGATGAGATTCAGGTAAATACAGCGTATACAACGAGGCAGCTGATGGTGATTCTAACAAATGAATTTGCAGAGTGTTTTGAACAGAGGAAGAGACGCTGGGAGAACTGTGTGAGGTCCTAAGGTGCCTACTTTGAAGGGGACTGAGGCATCGTTGTCCTATGTACAATGTTTCTTTCATATCCTTCAATAAATGTCTCTATTTTTCATAGTACATGGCTGGATACTTTCCAGACAGACCTTGTAGAAGTATAGATCTGGGTGTTTCACTGAATGTGATCTACTTGGATTTTGCCAAGGTGTTCGATACAGTTCCACACAATAGGTTAGTGTTCAAACTAAAAGAAATTGGTTTAGATGAAAATTCTTGTTGTTGGGTCATTGACTCAATAAAGTGGGTGCAATGGCTGCCCGGTTTTAACCCGGCAGCTGAAAATATTGTTGCTCTGCAGCTTCTGGAAGGAAACTCCACTATTTGAATCAGAAATGGTTTAAGAGAAATAGACTTTTAAAGTCATGTTTCAATGTTTGCAGATGACACAAAACTCTGTAAATTAATACAATTTGAGAGGGATATTATTTCACTGCAGAGGGATTTAAATTGATTAGGGGACTGGGCATTCAAATGGCAGATGACATTTATAGTAGATAAATGCAAAAATTATACACTTTGGGGTAAATAATGCACAAGTGACTTACATGCTAAACGGTAGTGAATTGGATTTAGCAACACATAAGAAGGATTTAGGAATTGCTATAGACAACAGACTAAGCAACATTTTCAAAGTCAACCAACATTGCTTAGGCCAATATTGACATGCATAAAAAAAGGATATTAATTCGCTGTTTGAAAATATCACTTTGTCTTTTTATAAATCACTGGTAACACCACACCTTGAATATGCCGTGCAAATTTTGGCACCTGTTCTAAATAAAGATATTATGGCAATGGAAAAAGTGCTGAGGAGGGCTAGAAAATTAATAAGAGGTATGGTAAATTAAAGTTGTGAAGGCTAACAAAGCTAAAAATGTTTAGTTTGTAAAAACGACACCTCAGAGTGTATATGATAGCATTATACAAATATATCTGGGGCCAGGACAGACCATTGTATGGAAATCTAGCCATTAACAGGACTATAGAGGGAAGGGGAGAGGTTATTTACAGTAATAACAATAAGGATGTCTAAATGAATTCTTGCAAAAAACATAATATTCAGGGATAGAATTTTTGATATGTGTGTAACAGCTTATTGATTCAAGTAGAGATCTGGCTGCCATTCTGAGGTCGAGAGGGAATGTCTTGTTAGTTTGTTGCAAAATTGATAAACGCTTTAAACTGGGGGTTTCGACCGCTTTTGGATCAAACTAATGTAAACTAATGTTCTCAAAACAAAATTACTAAACTGACACTGTGTACAGAAAATGCCCATAATAAGCAAAATCATGTCCTCTATTTTGTATTTTGTTTTTTATTGGTGCCCTTTGGTAGAGGTCTAATATATTCAGATAACGTGTATTGATAAAATACTACAAATCTATTCTGGTATTGTAAACCTGTCACCGTTCATATCTGCTTCGAAGCACATAATTATTGTGGCATTATAAACCTTTGAACTGTAATAAATATGATAGATTAATGTGCATCAAGAGAAAGAAATAGAAAAAAAAGAAATATGGAAAAATACAAATAGTAGTAAGAGATACTCAGTACTGTTTAACTAAGTGTATTGTTATCCTAATAGTGTGTTACTGAGATTACATTCTCCAATTTTAAACATAATGTATGCACAGAATTCACATTAGGCATTCCGGAACAGAGTTCTGGACTGCCAATGTCACTTGTGCTAGGGGTGCAACTTGCCACAGCACACGATTAAAAATATCTCTACAATTAAAAGTAACTCAAATCACTGAAGTGGTTATGGTGGTTGGAGTATTCCTTTAACTTTGTGTAATGATTTTCTATCTAAATACCTTTTCAAAACCTCTTGTTCTTAAACAATGCTCTTCTACATCTATTCCAGGAACTATACTACAATTCCAAAACTAAGCCGTGCTATGTATACTCTCCCAGTGAGTAGGACAAACAGCAGTAACCCTTGGAAATCCTTCCACTTTGTATTTAAGGCAGTTTTACATAATTGGGTTGTACTGCATGACCCATGTGTCTATAAACATAGTCTTTACTTATTATGTCCTCCTCTTCTACGTTCAGCAGTTCAGCTCAGGCATTACTGTCAGCTATGTACATATATTTCTAAGGGAGTCATTATTTTTACAATGGGCAGGAGGCATTTCTAAGGTGGTAAGCTTCTGGTGTAGAATTCTGCAATTGTTTATTTGCAAAACAAAATAAAATAGGTAAAATGTAAAGATTTGAGCATGTAAAATATATAGCATATTCACGAGGCCATACCCTATCAAATGAATTAAAGTTGCATTGGTGCCCTGAGTGTCTATTCAAATGTTTGAAGAAAAACAAACAAAATATAGGAGAACGCTTAGAATGACCTAATAGCTTGACATTCTCTTAGTGGTCATTTAGGTCTCAAACAAGTTTTTGGTCACATGTACCATTACAGGGGGTAGTCCAATCATAAAGGCAAAATACGGACAACGGCAAGAGGGCCGTAGGTTGGCAGCTAAATAACACCAATTGATACAAAATAAATGATAATGTGAATAAATGAAAAAAAACATGTATTTTTTTTTTCAACCTCACTATATAGAATGACCTGTCTATGGTAGAAACATCAGTATCACTCATTAATTCTATATAAATTCTACAGTAGAATCTTTTGTCGATTTTACGTTTCGACTTGATCCATTGTATCCAGGAATCATTGACGATTGCATATTGCTTTTAAAAAAAGCAGTAATATTTATTGAGTTTACATGTATCATCAGCTACAATGTTATATACTTATCATAATCCTTTAAATCTACTCAGACATTGACCTTTCTCTTGGTCTATCAAATTTACAGTAGGTTCTACTTATTAATCAGTTAGATATGATCTGTCTCCTTATAAGGTACAAAGATGAGAAGAAGCACAGAAAACGCCGTCCAGACACAGCACAGAGATCAAAGTTATTACTTCACAAACAAATCTATCAGATTGATAACGGAGCAAAACGGACAAAGTACAAAGAAAAAAACGCTCCGACGTGAACAGCCCTTACTGAGATCATCACAATTGAGGATATCTGGTCCTATCCAATCCTTCTCATAGACAATTTTTGGGGACCTTCAGCACATGTGCAGCAATCAACCTGCACTGCCAATCAAATGCTTCTCCTAGAGAAGTATTTGTTTCAGTACTTCTCGTCCACCTTGCCTTCAAAATAAAATGCTTTAGGAAACTGGACTTTTTTAAAAAATAATTCATAGGACAAATTTATAGTAACAATCTTAAGAAGGAAATTAATTTATATCCTGCTATATTTTATGTAGATTGATGTCTGCATTCGTGGGGTGACCTACTATGAGATATGACTGCAGAAATTAACCAATAACAGAACTATGACATTCCAGGATTTTTAATGTTATACATACTTATCCTCTATAGTTAAGGTCTGACAAATAAAATTAAATGTAGAAATTCACACTGCTATTTTTGCACTACTGTGTTATTATTGTCGGAAGCTGTATTATTTGCACCTCCCAACAATTATAGAGAGAGCCTAGAGCCAGAGGAAAAACAGAAACAATCGGGACTCCATATCTAAAATGTTGTGCTCTGAAAAGTGGTCTAAAGTACTAAAAAAAAATGGGGCAATCGCCATGGAAACCAGTGGAACCAGCAGGCACATTACATGAGTGATTCCGCATCTGAACTGGACCATGGGGCAATCGAAGTAGGTAGCCAGTTCTAATAAAACATGTTTTCTTTCACATCAGGTGGATGGCAGGAGGATGAACTATGGGAAGAAGGAAGGCCAGCAGAGGCAGTGGTATGCACTGGGCAATGCTCTGCTAGTATACCTTGGAACCTAGCATGAATGTGGATCTTACTCTGACATGTACCACCTACACAGAGATTGTTTCAGACCACACACACACCCTACATGGCAATGGTGTTCCCTGGTGGCATTGGCCTCTTTCAGCAGGATAATGCACCCTGTCACACTGCAAATACATTCCAGGAATGGTTTGAGGAACATGACAAATAGTTCAATGTGTTGCCTTGGCCTTCAAATTCCCCAGATCACAATCCAATTAAACATCTGTGGAATGAACTGGAACAACAAATCCAATTAATGGATTCCCCAACTCACAAAATGTAAATAATCTACTGCTAATATTTTGGTTCCAGATACCACAGGACATGTTCATTTTTCTTGTGGAGTCCATGCCTCAAGGCATCAGAGCTACTTTAGTAGCATGAGGGGGACTTACATGATATTAGGCAGGTGGTATTAATGTTGTGGTTAATCAGTCTGACTGTTGTTCATGGTAAATGTTAGGTACAAAGAAAGAGAACAAGAAGCCCTGACCCAAAGGTAGTAGTCAACAGAAGGTTAACACTTAATTTAAAAAAAAAATTGGGATAAAAGGTAAATAGCAAAAATGCTCTGTGTAAGTGAAAATAAGTAAAGATTGATTCTGTACAAAATGAAAATAAACCAATTAAATTAAAAAAGTTGAAAACAAAGGTATATGTAAATCTTGGTATAAGTAAAAAAAGTATATACAAATTCTGCTATGTATAATTCTAATGTCAGATAGGGGCAATACAGCCTGAGATGCTGTGCCATATCAGAAAACAGTGCTGTGCTTAAAAATAAGCAAAATTGAACTATCGCTTAGCAGCAAGAGTAGAAATAGGCTTTGCACCTCGGCCAGTAAATAATAGAAAAGAGAGGGATAGTCCAACTGTCTCAAACTTCCGAATGGTATGATGAATGCATGATAACAGTGTGTTGAAATAACTAGATACAGGTCAAAGCTGAGACACAACACGTTTTTTGCCGGCCAGTCGGTTCTTCAGGGGAAAAGAGCATCTGGAGGGAAATGTTTAAATATGCAGCTTCTCCAAGCTATTGTTGAGTGGTGGTGCCCCATAAGTGGACACCATCGGTGACTAAGTGCGTCAACAGTCTATAAGGATACTATTGGAGTCGTAATTGGCCAATACTCGCAAGTAGGAGTGGACTCTGGGGGGTATGCGATATGTCAGGGGGGGAAGGGGAAAAGAATACCGATAATAGTGTTAAGTAAGAGTATGATCCAAGGGGTATCGCACCTATAGGTTGGGAGTGTCTACAGGTAAATGCTACAATCTGACTACCACAACCCGAGCCACTGGGTGAGGTAAACAGTCAGTACAACTAGATATCAATGTTAGACCTATGTACAAAAAGGAATATTTTGTAAATGTAGATACTTCGGGTTATGCCCTTTTCTGCTATCTGACCTTCATACCAAAGTGCTCCCAAACTTGTTTTCTTGATAAATGTTAATGTTTAAGCACAGCTATAAAAACAATCGCTTTACCTCTCACCAGATGTGGAGATAAATGGTATAAGTTAAAAGTTTGTGATATAAGCAACACGGCATATTCTCTCTCTTGCTCATTCTTAATTTTTCAAGCTTTTGAGAAGTATTCAAGATGGACTTCAATGGAACTTATAATCTTGAGACCCAAGAAAACTTTGTTCCTTTTATGAGAGCCATTGGTAAGTTATGCTTACACCATATGTTATGTTAGATGATGTCTGTAAGCAGAGCTTTGAAAAGCGCAAGAATGATAATGCAAATTAAGTTTAGATCTCGAGAAACGCTGCACAAGCAAACATAGATAAGTAAGATTTCCATTACAATGAATCAATCCATATGGGACATTGAACAAGAATGATTACGAAACTGAGATCATATTCAATTTTAAAAAAAATGAAGATCACAAATAAACCAAGCAAAGTCTGGGGATTTGTATATACTGTATATTTAAATGAATGAAACATTAGGTATAGCATTATATATTTAATTGTTCAATTGTTTGAATGTATGCATATGAATTTAAATGTTTCCAAGTCAAGTAACTCAAACCAAAAAAAAAAAGACATGGACCAAAAAAAAAAACAAACAAGATAGATCAACATTTATAAACAAGAAAAAATAAATAAAGGAGCGATAAACGAAGAATTCAAACAGTGTATCATAAATACAGAAATTTGGCATGTTCAATTCTAACAAATAAAAAAATTAAAACTAATCAAAGGAGCACATTCATTTCAAAGGATTTAATAGGGGAATCAATAAAACCAGCTGTTCACAGAGTATAAAATGCCTTCAGAAGAAAAACACACACAAAACACTATGCATTCCATATGCAGACTACCTCGGGGACTTCTAAATACTGTGCTCCTAATCCTTAGTTGACTCTAATTTTCATGGTAAAAAAGTATCAGTTTTTGTCTTGAAGTGAATTCATTGCGCTTACAAGGGCTTTCCCCTCTAACTATGCCTTCCACTGTCTCACAGTGTGTTTATTACATGACGATTTTCCGTCTTTCACATATTTTTTCTTATATCTTTTTTTGAAAAACTGTAATTTGTTGTGTTGGTACCTTATGAGTTTTTTGGGGCCTCTTTTGGGGTTGAAGCAAAGAAGATTGAAAAAGGAAGAAGAGATCTGGTGGTAAGTATAATTTTAGTTTTTACAGGTATTAGACTTCATTGGCTCCCCATCACTATTAAAATAAGCCGATTAGCAGCATTTTTTTTATTTATTTTTGCTGGATGGCTATCCCAATTACCTGGGGAAGGGATGGAATTTTATTTATAGCCCCAGTCATGAAGAAAAGGCCAAACAATGGGCCATGCACATGTATCTGCATTTTTGTTCTCAAGCAGCTGACTTGTGATTTGAAGTGGTCATGGTGGTAGGAGTCAGTATTAGCTTGAAGCGCTGCACATTCAGAGATATTTGTAATTGTGTGCTGGGGGTTAGTTGCACCCCCAGCACACATGCCATAGGCAGCCCCTAACTCTGTTCTGTCTGTTCTGAGCTGCCAGTGGCAATTTTGTGCATAACATTTTGATAATCTTACACTTGAAGGCAGAGCGCAAAATACCTCCTTCCATTTCACTCCATTCCATCACAGGCCCAGAATGCCAGCATGCCCTCCGAGTTGGCAAAATGGATCAATCACATGCTTCTCTATGTGAAGCCTTTGATTGGACTGAGCTCGGCCTCTGTGATGTTGGAGGGGTCACAGACGGTCAGCATCAGGATCTTCGCCCGGTGCTGGATTGCAGGTAAGTAAAATCTCTACTTACCAGGATTTACTGCAAATCAAGATGGGGACCTTCTCTATAGTGCCCAATAGAGCATTTTGCACCGCAATGCCCTCCCCTCCCCCTCCTCAAAATAATTAGAGTAACCCTTTAATTACAGCCAAAATTCTGACAAAAATTTAATCGACTGAAAAAAGACGATATTTATCGTCCGTTTTCCATCAATAGAACTAAACCAAAGCCGAACTTAATTCCCTTTGAATTCCCAACAATCCAACTTTTTTGTGGATAACATTCAATATTTTGTTTTAGATTTATCCAGGAATGGCTCGTGAGAGTGTCACTTGTTTTTTTTTTTCTTTTTATCCAGTAACATATAATTTCTAATTTGTTTTATACTTTTTGCATTGAACATTGATACAGATTTTGGTACATCTAACATACACTAACTCCGTATTTTGTTCTTCAAGGCCTGCCAGAAGATATCATAGAGAGGGGAAAGGATCTTAAGAGTGTCACAGAGATTGTGCAGAATGGAAACCACTTTGTATTCACAGTGACTACAGGACCCAGAATTATACGTAACGAATTTACAGCAGGCCAAGAGGCTGAGTTGGAAGCAATAACAGGAGAGAACGTAAAGGTATAGAAATCACTTTTATCAGCAGAGTTGTAAATGTTCTGAGATCTAAAAATATGCTGTTAAATGCTTTAAAGTGACACTGTTACCCTGAGGTCCTTTGCAGGCTTTGGTGACATCTTTACTTGTGTTGCAACAGCTATGGAGAGAAAGGGAAGGTAGATATACATAAATGAAAATCTCCATCGTAGGACCTGCCATTTTTGTTGCAGCATTATCGATGCCGTACTTTGCACATCCGTGAGGGTATTACATAGAGGCCTATGGATAATCACAAAGCCAGACAGACTACTCCTTACAATGCACACGAAGATGTCCTATTCACACATCTATGAGAATAGACAATGCTGGACCGTGGAAATGTCTGCTATTGTCAAGTCTTGTCAGTTCCAAACTTTCTCTTATGATATCTTTTGATTGCATTGGAAATTCAATGAAATTACAACATAGTCAATATAATTTGTTTTAATAAATATTTTGAATTTATCAAATACTTAGAAGTGACAGGCCAGAGTCAACAACCAGCCTAACAAATGTTCAATCCAGATCACATACCACATACATAGTTACATGTATTCAGGCAGCAATAGAAAGTCACAGGTTTTCTACCTGAAATATTAGGGATTTATTTGTTAAGTTTGTTGGCCTCTTTTTCTTCCTGTTCTAGAATCCCTGTTAGCTTTCCTACTGAAGTTCCTTAGCCTGTCTTATAATTATATGGAGAAGGCAGGGTCAGCTATTACAATTAAAGATACTTATTTTCTCTAGAGGATTGTCATGTCCTCCATAAAGAGCTTTTTCGAATCCTTCTTAATGACAGCCAGTGACAACAACATACCTCCCTACTCTAGCCTCCACAGGAGCGGTGTAAAGAGGGGTGTAAAGAACAATTTAGTGACATAATCCTAACAAATGCTGACTAATATCTGGTAATCTCACACCAGCAAGGAAAGACTTGCGGTCATAGGCATGCGCAGCACACACCACAAGCACACGCCGCGTATGTATGTATATACACATATATATATACACGCACACACACATACATTGCTGTGTGTGTGTTGTGTGAGGGTGCTGTTAGTGTGATGTGTGTGTGAGGGTGCTGGTAGTGTGCTATGTGGGTGAGGGTGTTTGTGTGTGTGCGCTTGTGAGGGTGCTGTTAATGTACTGTGTGTGAGGGTGCTGTTTGTGTGTGAGGGTGCTGTTTGTGTGTGTGTGTGTGTGCGCTTGTGAGGGTGCTGTTAATGTACTGTGTGTGAGGGTGCTGTTTGTGTGTGAGGGTACTGGTAGTGTGCAGTGTGTGTTTGTTAGGGTCCTGTTAGTGTGCTGTGCGAGGGTGCTGTTTGTGTTTGTGAGGGTACTGTTAGTGTGCTGTGTGTGTGCTGTTTGTGTGCTGTATGTGTGTGTGTACTGTATGTATGTGTGTGTGTGCTGTATGTGTGCTGTATGTGTGTGTGTACTGTATGTTTGGGTGATTTGTGGGGGAGGAGGTGGGGGCAGATTAGTAAATATCCCCCCTCCCTTCTTACTTTATCTAGGTAGGGGGGACCGTGCTGCTACCTTCCCTGGTGGTCCTGTGGAGGTGGGGGCAGATTACTTAATATCCCACCTCCCTTATTACATTATTTAGGGAGAGGGGATCCTTTCTGCCATCCCTGGTGGTCCAGTGGAGAGTGAACTTTAGCCTGCGGGGCTAGAGTTCACTCTCGCGAGATCTGAATTAAACTGGGTTTATATATAGCAACCAAAAGCCCAGATATGTTCTGAGCTCTAGTTTGGTAGCAGCTTTGATTGTGATCAGTCCACTGGGAAACAGAGTCTTCATTGTATATACTATAGGTATTCTTTATTACACTGTAGGACAATTTATAACTTGGGATAATTCTCTCATTCATTTATTAATTGTTATGTTTTTTTGTTGCAGTCCGTGGTTAATGTTGATGGGAACAAGCTGTTAATGAACCTTAAAGGAATCATTGGCGTTTCCGAACTTGTTGGAGATACTCTCACTAATGTAAGTTTAGCTTTTATCTAGCACAATTGTAAGTCTCAAACAAGAATATTACATAGTTACCTAGGCTGAAAAGAGACACGTGTCCATCAAGTTCAGCCTTCATACAGACAATATGCATATCTCAAATTCAGCTGAGGCTTATCTTTTCTGTTCCATTTCTTCTCCTCTCAATACTAAAATCTATTTTTAATTATATCAACCATAGCTCACCCTATCTACATTGTTCCCTCATTACTTCAGACTGAGTCAACTGCTCCAACATGTTGTTTTAACAAGAATGCGGGACCGCACTATTAGCGTTATGGCACCATAACCACTACAATGAGCTGTAATAGTTATAGTGCTTAAGGTGCATATGTAATTCTGTATTAGCTTTATATAAAAAGATATATATTAAAAGAAACAATAGTTGTGTCTTTAATACCATAATAACAGCTACTTCTTGAGAACCAGATGAAAATAAAATGGAGAACGAAACCGTCTTCAACGCCTGCCGAGGTCTATGGTCTTTAATACTAAAGTTATATAGTCACAAATATAAATTCTCTTTATTTTCCAGACAATGACATTCCAGGACATTGTATTCAAGTCAGTCAGCAAGAGAGCTTGAAAGGAAAGGACATTTTTTATTAAGTAAAAGTATAAATAAAACTGGTTCATAAAGTATTTGCGTTGTTTGTTTATTTCAACGGAAACATAAATCAAGACAATAGAAACTTTATAGTAGATAAACCTGGAAGTTAATGGCAGCTGGCTACATTTAAAGATGGTGGAGCACTAGTCTCCAGACCCAGGACTGTACATTTAATTTAACTTCCACTTCTGACCTACTCCCCCAATGCAAAGCCAATTAATGACATCAAACATACTGTTAGAATATATTGAGGAACACTAAAGTATTACAAATTCAAACCTGTGTCATGTGACTGAGTTTTGCAAACAGATTTATATATATATATATATATATATATATATAAATAAAAAGGATAATTTAGGCACTCACCCTTGGATACATTCAATGTGTCTGCCTTAGGTGCTTCCAACGTCCAAATATATAAGTAAATCGATGAAATGGAGCACTCCAAAGGACTTCAGCAAAGTGTATTTATTGTAACAAAAAATTTACATGGTAGTGCAAATAATCTAAATCGACGTTTCGACCCCTCTTGAAAAAGACCCTGAGGGGTCGAAATGTCGACTTAGATTATTTGCACTACCATGTAAATTTTTTGTTGCAATAAATACACTTTGCTGAAGTCCTTTGGAGTGCTCCATTTCATCGATTTACTCATATATTGGAAGGCAAGGCCTGAAGTTGTGGGAGGGGCTATAGACCTATAAAAGGGACTCCCCCCTCTCCCTACTTACCTTTGTTGGTCAGACGAATAGCTCAAGGTCAGCATTTGCATGAGATCCACTTCCAGGTCATACAAGACGCCATTTTGGTTTCACCTTTGCTCCATGAGGTCTCCTACTCCAAGCTGTGTCCAGGAATCCTGCAGCAGGGATTTCCTTTAATCCAGTGGCTTTTCTCTCCGGTCAGCATCGCATTTGGTGTCTCAAGGACTCTCAAACCGTAAGTTGACCCACCTGTCGCTCCAGGATTAGTTCCCACGGCACTCAACACAGCACGGGACCTCACTTTACGGTTTCCTTTCGTTTTGCACGGTTATTTCGTTACCTTATACTCACCTAGCTGTTTATGTAAAATCTGTTGGTTAAAATCTGTTTTGGTTAAAAATCTGTTGGGTTAAAACTACAAACGACATCCAATTTTTCGCCTACACACTGACCCCTATCGGTCATTCGATGTACTACAGGCTTCTCAGATATTATTGCATTTCATGTACAAACCACTGCATTTGTGCCTACACACTGACCCCTATCGGTCATTCGGTGTACTACAGGTTTCTTAGACGTTTTTGCATTTCATGTACAAACCAATAAACCACTGCTCTTTCACTTACACACTGACCTCTACAGGTCATTCAGTGTACTACAGCCTTCTCAGATATTATTGCATTTCATGTACAAACCAACGAACCACTGCATTTTCATCTAGACACTGACCCCTCCCGGTCATTCGGTGTACTACAGGCATCTCGGACATTATTGCATTTCATCTACAAACCAACGAACCACTGCATTTGCGCCTACACACTGACCCCTATCGGTCATTCGGTGTACTACAGGCTTCTTAGACGTTTTTGCATTTCATGTACAAACCAATTAACCACTGCATTTTAACCTACACACTGACCCCTACCAGTCATTCAGTGTACTACAGGCTTCTCAGATATTATTGCATTTCATGTACAAACCAACGAACCACTGCATTTTCACCTAGACACTGACCCCTACCAGTCATTTGGTGTACTACAGGCATCTCAGACATTATTTCATTTCATGTACAAACCAACGAACCACTGCATTTGCGCCTACACACTGACCCCTATCGGTCGTTCGGTGTACTATAGGCTTCTTAGAAGTTTTGCATTTCATGTACAAACCACTGCATTTTCACTGCATTTTCACCAAGACACTGACCCCTACCAGTCATTTGGTGTAACTACAGGAATCTCAGACATTATTGCATTTCATGTACAAACCAACAAACCACTGCATTTGCACCTACACACTGACCCCTACCGGTCATTCGGTGTACTACAGGCTTCTCATACATTATTGCATTTCATGTACAAACCAACGAACCACGGCATTTTCGCCTACATGCTGAACCTTACTGGTCATTCAGTGTACTACAGGCTTCTCAGACTTTATTTCACTTCATAAGCAAACAAACTACAGCATTTTCACTTTTATACTGACTCCTATCTGACAAACGGTATACTACAGGCTTTTCAGACATACGGTTATTCCCCTCATAACATTCCCACTATAATTATAATTACACAATAACACTTCCTTACAAATCATGCTTACTATGATATAATCATTCCTGCATACCTGCCTTCATAGGCATTTAGTTACATTTACTGACAATACGCATACATTTACCCAAGAATGCACATACTATTTAAAGCACTATGCAGTTTTCCAGAGTCCAATACGGAATATTTGCACGCTTAAAATATAAGTCCTTCCAATTACGTATTTTCACATATTAGGTTATTCAGCTGCCAGTCATGGTTCACTACACTCATGTTTCGGGGTACAGTTGTGTTCCATATCACACATGATATAACACTCCCGACAAGTTAATTTCCTTCAAATAGGGGCATTACAAGCATACAATAAACACTGGGACAGAGCACTTTGCTCTATTAAACTCGCATAACACACATGGATATACGCTTTTAAATGTCTATATTCAATTTTCATACATTGTTTTACCCGTCCGGGATACAGGTATTAATAACCCTTACGACCAGTAAGGGTATCTAATCATACTACCAGGTACATACACCTGCTCATGTGGTATATACATAAATTTTCTGTTTCCCCCTGGGTATATCCTTAGCGTACTGGCAATTAGGGACTATAGGTTTCCAATAGATATTTTCCTTTCTTGGCATCTACTCCTGTCGTATAGTGGTCCCGCGAGGCCAACACCCCGCCTCAACGCTCGGAGGCAAACACCCATCGGGCCACTCGTGAGCTAGCCGCCTCGCATGGTATATAGAGAGGGCCTCACCTGTCACTCCCTTCCCCTTTTTTCTGGTTACAGTCACCGAGAGGCCAACATCCTGCCACTACGTTTGGTGGCCACAAAAATCCCCTCACGCCATTGCATAGATAGAGCCTCTCAAGCCACTTGGCAACTAGCAGGGCCTCACCTGTCACCAAACAAAGGATTAATTGTTTCGCCTTGCGGCTTTAGCTAGCAAGCCAGTACTAGCACACTGTGGGTTCATATAATAATGGCTATCTTCATATTTTTTAGTATGTATCAAGCAGGTGGTAAGGATTTCTCTCTACCTAACACTCCAGCTAGAGTCAACACACTTTCACTTGGAGATGTTGCTAGTCCCACAGGACAATTTTGTCCCAACACAGCGGACGATCACGTTTCAGGCTCCAGGCTCTAGCACCTCTGGTAGGACGTAGCGAACTACCCGAGATAAATTGGGTCGTCTCATTCTCTTTGGCAAATCCCAGATTTGCAACAATTTCCATGTTGGCACATGTAGTTTCAGTGCATGCAGACTGTTGCAGATATGTTCCCAATATGTCAGGGCACATGCAAAAACCATGTGTCCCAATAAATGTACCCTGAACCTTACTTCTCGTCTGTAAACATTATGCATTTCCAGTACTTTCTAACTTATCACCCTTCCAGACATTTAGTTGATTTCCTAATCTCCGATTTTAAAGGCCTTCTGTTCAGGTATTGCCATATACTTTTGGGGAAATCTAGAATGCCCTAACTTGCAGTCATCACAGCAGCATCCAACAGCTGGCATTACACTCAGGGCCCAAGAAATGGCAGAAATATTTCTACCTGGGCCTCTCCGATCTACACCATTTACAGTGTGGCGCAATCCCATTGGGATTGTCACAGGGAATCTTCCCTCACACTGTAACTGATCATAGACTTATCTGCACCTCACGCCTCGGCTACCCCATAATCTCAACTCCCTCATACCCTCCGAGGAGTTTTCATTACAGTATGCCACCATTGTTCATACCATGACAACTATCACTCAAGCAGGGAGGGGAAGCCTGATATAAAACTGATATCACAAACGCATTTCAGACTGCCACCATCCACCCTGCACTGGCACTTACAGGGCATTTATGGGCAGCAGTTATATATTTCTTCTCCCGCTTAACTTTCGGGTCAAGAGCAGCCCACAATCTTCAATATATTCGTTGAACTCTTTACTGGTTGTGGTTAAACATATCCAGATGCCCCACAGTCATACACTCCCGAGATG
Organism: Pelobates cultripes; assembly: GCA_933207985.1. NCBI lineage: Eukaryota > Metazoa > Chordata > Amphibia > Anura > Pelobatidae > Pelobates > Pelobates cultripes. Next base: position 34,679,875 of record OW240917.1, read on the forward strand.
ATTTCTTGTTGGTCAAAGGGAATGCCTTTCCCTCTAGAAGCTTCATAGGAAGCCATTAGTATGTCTGAACACTTGGGTGTCCCAGTATTCCCTAAGGTCACAGAAGACCCAGACACTATGTTACATTCCTGGGCATACAACTTGACTCGGCATCCATACCAACAAGTTACCACGCGAGAAATAGGAACAGTCGCAACAACACCAATTACCACCTCCTGCTTGGTACTTGCAACCACATGGAACTACAATCCCTACCAGGTTCCTTAAATTTTGCCATGCACATCGTACCGCAGGCCACGCTTTCATCTCAGACCACTTTGCTTTTTCCTCCCTCCCGAATGATGATCAGGGGCTGTCCCTAGACAACCAAGCCATGGCAGACCTACACATATGGTGGACTTTCTTAACCACACGTAATGGTAAATTATTGTGGCAGCTGCCGTGACAGCCACCATGGCAGGGGGTCATTTATGGTCATGGATTACATGAACCTCGCCAACATAGCCGGGCTCTGACTAAACTGGCCTTGTCCACCAGCACTCAACACGCTTGCTACAGGGTTTTCCACTTATACTATACGTTTCATGTCGGACCATCACTTAGCTGGTTTGAGGTTTCACCACGTATGGCCTTCGCCTTTTTTTTGCCACCTTAAGTTAATAATTCTCGCACAACAAGGTTAAACTTTATCTCACGGGCATTCAACACTATACGTATTTCTCCATCCCAAACAACAAGGCTTCCTATCCTCCTACCCCATACATACCTTACTTAGAGACATGGCCAAGCGGACGTTCCTGCTAAAACTAAATACTGGCCATAGACATACAATGTTCAAACCATGACAGAACCACTCGACCATGCACTTCCGAGCCAAGCACCAATGCAGTTATCAAAACGGCTACCTATCTAGCCTTTAACGGCTTTCTCAGGCCAAAACAATAACTCACTATCAGCGGCCAACATCATAAACAAGAGTGCCTGTTGAACTCTTATCTTCTAAAACACACAGACCACTATGTCCGGTCCCTTCCTAAAACTAAGATGAGTCAGAGGGGCGATCCAGTGCATATAACCTACTACCTTACAAGCAATACTGGGTGCCTGGTTAAGGTACTGATTACGTTCTTGGGCACGCTACCATACGCACCACTGAACCATTACTGTCGCTGTACGATACTGTCCTTACCACAGGTAAGTTCATGCACTATGTCCACCTACTCACTCAACGTGCTCGAACTAAACCCTAGTGACTACTCAGGGCACTCCTTTAGAATAGGAGCAGCTTACACAGCCTATAGCCAAGACATCCCCGCACACGTTAAGACACGGGGCCGCTGGGAATCATAGGCTTATGCGACGTACATACCACAGCCGATTCCGGAATTAGGACACTTTCATTAAAATGTCTAACTGATGGTTAACAAATGCACTATGATCCTGTATAATGTTTTGCATTAATATGTCTCTTTTTGCCCACTTTTTACCGGCCTACAGCATACGTCGGTTTCGGCACACCTCAACCGATTATTCCTAAAGCTACATCTCTACAACCCATCTTATTCTATATCATATGAGAATGCCCCGAACACAAATTGGAAGGCAAGGCCTGAAGTTGTGGGAGGGGCTATAGACCTATAAAAGGGACTCCCCCCTCTCCCTACTTACCTTTGTTGGTCAGACGAATAGCCCCACCCTCCACTCCCATTGTTCATATTTCCTCTATGTAAGCCCACTTTTTACCGGTCTACAGCATACGTCGGTTTCGGCACACCTCAACCGATTATTCCTAAAGCTACATTTCTACAACCCATCTTATTCTATATCATATGAGAATGCCCCTGGCCATCGGGCACACGCACAACAGGCAAATGCTCGGTGGGCCACGGTGGCCATGGGCTGAGGTCGGCAGGGGAGGTCACAGGATCTCCCCTGTTGGTTCATGCAGAGCTCCTTTTCGAGATCAAAGATCTCCCTCACCGGCCCACAAGCAGTTACATGCAGCCGCCAGCTGGGGAGGGAGGGATAGAGGAGCGGACCCGGAGGAGCTCTATCTTGCAGCTCCGCAGGCTTCCTCTAGCGAGATTCAGAGCATTGCCATCGCAACGCCCCTGATCTCGCGAGAGTGAATTCTAGCCCTGTAGGCTAGAGTTCACTCACCACTAGGACCACCAGAGATTGCAGCACGGCCTCCCTCCCAGGGATAAGGTAAGAAGGGGGAGGGGGGGGAATACAATGCCTGTTTTATTATATTTTTATTAAAAAAAATATATATATATAGTATCATTAATCTGCCTCCCCCAACACACAATCCCTCTGTGACGAGACCAATCTCGCCACATTGCATTGGAGAAGCCTGGTTGCCCGCCTGCTGCCTTTGGACTATGGCCCCGTGTTAAAAGACATCTTTTTTACCTGCAGAAAAGATTTATTCGTTCTTTTCTGCCTGGTGTTCGGTAAATTCAATCTACCGAACAACCGCACGAATGACTGGACCACCTGGGAGCTGGAGTGTGCCGGCAATTAGCCTCCCTGAAGCTGCGGTTAACCGCAGCTTAATTGACGAATGCTTGGTAGCCGCCATTCGTATCACGAACACGAGGTCGCGGACATTTTAAACATGCGAACGCACAACGGTGTTCGACGCTTAATTCATGGAACTGAAATCGGACACAGTTTTGCGCGAACACCGCTGAAGCCGCCGACCTCCCTTCTTGTTCGCTGAAAGTGCACGAACGGCGCGGTGTTCGGTAGTTGTGCTTGAATGTGTTATACTCCAGATAGGAATCCCATGGAGCCCATTCGCATGAAACTGACTGTGTAAAGACTTTAGCTCCATGGCGATTAAACTGTATTCATGTGGTCTGAGCGCCATTTGCTTAATAATGTGCGCTCAGACCTGAGCTATCTGGGGATATGTTAAATGTATGCTTTTAATGTTATGTCTCACATAGTGTATTTTAATAGTAATTCGTGTGTTAGTATCCCCACATGCATAATGGCGATTTGCCTTTGTCTTTGGAGATAATTGAATTACTTCTCAATTATCTCCAAGGCAGAGGGGAGGAAGCCAGGATGCATTGTGGGAATACAATGTGACTGTGTGTCCTGGATTGCTGCTTGTCTGTCCCTTGTCACAGTCTCCCATCTGGTCCCCTAGGGGAGTGTCCACCAGGTGGGAGACCTGCATAAATACTGGGCAGGTAGCCCTCATTAAACAGACCACTGCTTGACCCTCAACACGGAGCCTTGTCTCGTCTTTGGGGGGATTTACTGAACACTGATAGAGACTGATTGCTAGGAGTGTAAGCCGCTTGGATGCTTTTCCTATTCGTCTGCTAGCAGCTATTCGTATGGTTCCTGTTCGTGTGTTTGGAGTGCTATATTGGATGCCGTTCGGGAGTTTGGAGCATTCACTTATTGGCGGTTCGTGTGTTTGGTGTTCTACAATAGCTGTGCCTGTATCTCTGGAAAGGGGGACGATCGCCTAAACGGTTTTTACCCCTTGTGTGCAAAACGGTCCGTTACACCCTCCAAATATATACACACACAGCACCCTCACACATAGCACTCTCACACACACAAAGCACCCTCACACGCAGCACCATCACAGACAGCACTCTCAGACACACAGCAATCACCCTTACGCACAGCAGTCGCATGACTCTGTGCACAATGATGATGTCACAGGTCAAAGTGGAAGGCCCAAATACCTTCCACATGTCATAATTAACTTAAATCGAAAGGTAGCCAATCATAAGCCTCCAATGCATATTTAAACCTACCTCTTCCGTGTCTTCCTGCCCTGTTGTGGTCTTCTGATAGCCCAATAGCGTGTGTATTCTGTTTGATTTTCTGGTTAACGAATCTTGTCTTGTCTCATCATTTATCCTGCTTTCTCTGACCCTTGATCTCGGCTTGTCTTATCGATTATTCTGTCTCTCTGGTTCCCTCTGACTTTGACTTTTATCCTGACTTCTCTCTGTGTGCACAGCCTGGCCACTCTAAGGACCGGTACTGCACTGCTTGCGTCTGTGTTCTGTCAGCATGTCTGGTTCCAGAGTCTGTGACACTTGCTACATCCCCTATATACACTATGCCCCGGGCCCTATATACACACTCTCTACAGCCCCTAGCCACACATGGATTACATTACACCACAAACACAACACAAGTGAAACCGACCTATTTACATGATACCACACCACAATTAGCTCACTCTACACACACGCAATCACACAAGCAGGCTCCACACACATGCACAATACTCTTTCCTTGCCCTTTTTTCTCCTGGTATCCTATTTATAGAGACACCAGAGACACGTTGCAAGCATACACAGCGCAAGCATGTTATTAAAGGGACACTATAGTCACCAGAACAACTACAGCTTATTGAATTTGTTCTGGTGAGTAGAGTAATTACTGTCAGGCTTTTTGCTGTAAACACTGTCTTTTCAGAGAAAATGCAGTGTTTACATTACAGCCTAGTGATAACTTCACTGGCCACTCCTTAGATGGCTGTTAGAGATCCTTCCTGGGTCATGGCTATCTAAAATGCGTCCAAACATTCAGTGTCTCCTCCCTCTGCATGCAGACACTGAACTTTCCTCATAGAGATGCATTGATTCAATTCATCTCTATGAGGAGATGCTGATTGGCCAGGGCTGTGTTTGAATCATGCTGGCTCTGCCCCTGATCTGCCTCTCTGTCAGTCTCAGCCAATCATATGGGGAAGCATTGTGATTGGATCAGGCTACCACTTCTGATGATGTCAGCAGACAGCTTGTTTTTCTGAGACAAACAGCATGCAGAGTTACAGCTTCAGGCTTGAATACAGTAAGATGTTGCTATATTTATGGAGGTATGAGGGTCCCAGGGGGGCTAGATGGTGATGTTAACACTATAGGGTCAGAAATACATGTTTGTGTTCCTGACCCTATAGTGATCCTTTAAATTTGCTTGCACTGTGCAGTACAAATACAGGACATTTTTCTCATGCTAGAGCTCTTCAGCAGAGCGCTATGCATGGTCTACACTGGAAGAGCATTGAATATACATGCTCACTTTGAGAGGGGGAATGCTTGTCATTGGTGATGACAAAACACAACCTCTCAGGCCCCGCCCCTTCTCAGTGGGCCACTGTGATTAAAATAAGCTTTTTTCTCAGTCCGGCCCTGACAGGGAGCATTGTCCAAAGTACCCATGTGGCCCAGCTTCCACTAATAGTGACTCTGTTACCCAAATACACAGTGTGTAGACTCCAATAATTTACTGGGACATCTGTTTAAACTAGCCATGGCAAAGATCTGTTGGATGGTCACCTTCATTGTGATGTTGAGCAGGATGTCCTTAGAGTTCCCTATCTGAAAAGATTGGGTCATTTATTCTATACGGTAGTGGTTTCTTTTAACATTGGCAATATCAAAGAGCAAAAAGTGACAATGTGATTAATACTCACTTATACAAAAACACACACTGATTGGTGAAAACATATAGGAGTTTTCATGCAATATTACCAAGAATGGAATGAAACCATAACAGAGGTGTCACACTTTCAAAAGGGAATGAAATTCATAATCTAGCCCTAGGAATCCTTTGGACAGCGATGAAACAGTATGCTAACTAGCACTGCTTTGATGGGTTTTATGGTAGACTTGACCCTTTTGCTGGAACTTCAATGAGTTGCCTTCTGGAAAATGCCAAATTTTGACTTTCATAGGTTCTCAGTTTGTCTGGCAGCCATTTTGGAAAGGATACCATGAGGTTTGCATCTACTTGCACATCAATTCTGTGACAGAAACTGGTCTTGGGAAAGGTGGCTTTAACTGTGTACAGTCTTCTTCATCTATATATACGTATAGGGACGGCCAAGGGCAGCACAAAACCATGATACACCACTGCATATGTACAGCTTTCAGCAAAGATTACTTGTATCAGTGTGCAAACCGGGATATGTCTGACACCAATATTCAGGCCTCTAACAAACTGCACATTGAAACCCAAGGAGAGCAGCACTGGTATTTGTTTTGCCTGGGGAGTTCTAGACTCTGTAACTACCTGATCACCCAATTATACTCATTAAGGTGAGTTATTACAGTTTAGAAGAGTTATGAATCACAATCCAAATTGTATTGCATTTTAGATGCCAATATGTGTGTTAAATAAAGGCTCAACCAAAATATCCCTTAAAGATATCATACAAAAGAAGCTATTTTTCTTTGCATTTTGTCATTAAATAAGTAATCCTTTTACAAAAATTTACCTTCTGTCTCCCTAAGCATATTGTTTATTAATGCTAGAATCACTTTTCACTGTATTTTCTAGTTATTTTCAATAGTGTGGATTCCAATTCATACATTACCAACCATACTCTCAAAATTACGTAACAACCAACAAAATATAAGGGATACAACGCCCGGTTAATAGTTCTAGAGGTGTCTGCTGCTTTGAACAGAATTGGCCATACCATGAATTCTATTGTTTCTGCAACCCAACTTTATAATGTATTGTTCTAACAATTTCTTCTTCCTGTTTCCTCTCGATCTACACCATTTATTAACTACATGTTCCTTGAGCATCTTTTTATTTAAAAAAAAATACACACATATAAAGTGCAATAAATAAATAAATATACAATAATAAATAGACACACTGTGATAAATACATTAAAGGGACACTTTAGTCACCCAAATCACTTCAGCTCAATGAAGTGGTCTGGGTGCAATGTCACTCAGGTTTTAACCCTTCAAATGCAAACATAGCAGTTTCAGAGAAACTGCTATGTTTACATTTGGGGTTAAGCCAGCCTCTAGTGGCTGTCTTCCGGACTGCCACTTGAGGCGCATCTGTGACGCTGGAGGCATATTATGCCTCCATCACGCAGAGCGTCCATAGGAAAGCATTGAGAAATGCTTTCCAATGGACACTTTGAATGTGCGCGCAGCACTTGCCGCGCATGCGCATTCGGCTCCTCTGACATCGGCAGAGGGAGCTGACGTCGGTGAGGGAGAAGAGGTCACCAGCGCCAAGGGAGCGCCGAGGGAGGGAGCCCGGTGCTGGAATAAGGTAAGAGGCTTAAGGGGTTTTAACCCCTTCAGCGCCACCGGAGGGGACCCTGAGGGTGGGGGCACCCTCAGGGCACTGTCGTGTCAGGAAAACCGCTTTGTTTTCCTGACACTATAGTGATCCTTTAATAAATAAGTTATGCTTTCCTCTTAAATAATTGTTTCAGGAACACTGAGAGACAATTCCTATAATGGGAAAAAAAACAAAAGAAAATCGATTCATAGCGTAACTTGTATTAGAAGTGCAGCTAAAGGCTACTTTTCTGAACTACACATATCTTTTAGAGCTTTCACCAGGTTCCATAAAACATTGGCGGTTGGCCTTTCTTTGGCAAATAATAAACTACCACCAATGTGGATCTCCAGCCAACAAGGACCAAGTCCAATTTGTATATCAATATAATTTACTACAAAACATAAAACAATAAAAAAGGAACTAATGGCTACAACATAAAAGTGTCAATGGTTTTAAATCACCACTACATACATACACTATGTATTTTAACTGGTACAAGGTACTTAAGTCCCTAAACCCCAAAATCCTTTTTTATAGAATTCTTAATTGGCCTTTTCCTTCCACACATCTCCCTCAGGTGTAATAGTTTCTGGGGCATGTGATCTCTTGTTTTCTACATGTATACTGTATTCCAGGTCATGTGACAGTAATGGAGTCTTTCACACATGCACAAGATGGTGGATGCCACGTACTACTCCAACTCCTGTGGAGATACGGCAGCACAGGTCAGGAGTGGATATTGTCCGCTTCCCCACCACCCCAGACTCACTAGACCATCAAGCCTGCTATCTGTTTGCTGGCAACGTGGATCTCTGGGGACATCAAACACGTTCCAGTACACATTCCAAGTGGTCCAGGAGCACCCAGGGTGAGCTAAGGCCGTCAATGAGGGTGTCATTTGTAGCAATAGCAGATTTTATTCAGTCATGTGCCTGAGCTCATACAAGATGCGTCTGTCCAACATAACAGTCATGCAACGCCCCCAAATTTACTTACTCTTTTCAGTCATGGTAGTGTATTTATCTCCAACTGGCATAAGGAGCTTGAATGTATTTTTCTTTTTATTTGAAGAAAGTTTAATGTAGTTTTGTTATCCGTCCAGTTAAGTGATCATTCCAGCCTAAATGTTAACAAAATTACTGCTAGCACCTTTACACAATTTCAGGAGGATCTTCAACGGAAGGACAACTACATTAGAAAATATGATATTTTTTGTCAGATTCCAGGTTGTTGAATTCAGTCACTAGTTGAAACGAGTCCAATTTTCACTAGTTCAAACTAGTTCAATTTTTATGAACTTTATTTAGGTTAGGGCATACACATACTGTATATTTATAGGACTGGATTAGGGCAAGTGTGATTAGAACAAAGATGAAGTGCCAGACAGGAAATTCAAGGTTTGTCTCCACGAGGGAAAAATAATTTTCTTGAGCGAAAGGATCCATTTTTGTTGCTTTAACTAGACAAGCCCGCAGTGAGTGTGTGAGTGAACTGGCCTGACCTGATTCATTGTAATTGGTTTCTGTCACAGTAAAGGCTGCCATTTGTCCTGGGCAGTATTATCAATAAAATCCATTACCTGGAAAGAGATCTAAGTTGGCGGCATCCAACTTAGTAATGTGATGTATTGTTATCGGTATTCCTGAGTACTTGCAAAAATGGTACAAAAATTAAAAACCAAGCCTACTGATAGCTAAAACAAAGTATCAAGCTTTGTAACACTATGAGTTTCCTGCACCCCTTAATAGTAGTCCTTGGCTCCCATCTATCCCCCTATTCCATATGATCTAGAGGGAAGGATGGGGGGATCTTCTTTCATTAAAAAAATGCAATTCCTGGCACAAGAGAATGGAGATCCACTCCATCATTAGGTGTTGCTGGGGACATTATTTATTTAGTAATCACACTGTGCTAAAAGGCAGCTCATGTAATCATAGGAAATGTAATCTTTACCATTCCGACTGTAATCTTATGCTGAAAATGCGTATAAGTCCTCAACAAAATTCTATTACGACATCCATCCACATAGGGTGTATTTATGTATGCTGTGAGTTGTCTATTTCCTTCATCATTAGCATTCTATCCTTCCGTATGACCTGTCACTATCTCAGTCTATATTTCAAACTTGACATCTTAGTGATGATAGTGCACACAGGCAACCAAAACTACTACAGGAAAGGCAAATTAACATTGCAACTCAAAGTAAGGAGATAAGACTCGTGTCTCACGGACTTCCATCTGCATATCTTCATCCACTAAAGAAAAACAACATGTGTTTGGCTAAAATGGTGAAAGCAAAAATGACTAATAAAACTGATGCAGCAATTGCAAAATGCAGATAAAATGCTAACGGCAATGTCAATAAAGTTGGGATTTGTTTGAGATATACAGGATAAAGTGCTCTGTGCTTTGGGAGTGGGAGTCATTGTTTACTATAACATTTGCACAGTTAAGGGCATTCGTGAGGAACAGCTTTAAAAATCTTATATTATGAAATATATTGGCAGTTAATATTTAGTTTTAAGAAAAATTCAAACAGGAGGCTATCCTTACTGTGGAATTTGGTTTAAATAGACGAAGCCTTGTAAATGCAGTATATAAATTACTTTTACATTTAAGAGAATACTTCAACCTTTGTACATTTTTTTCAAGAGAGGTTGACAAGGTTTAAAACAACTTGTTCATGGAATGCTCCTAATCTCCCCAGGCAACAAAACTAAAACAAACATAAACAACCATTACTGGCATATAATATGCATTAAAAAAGTCTTTCAAGATTTCATAAAAATTCTGAATTTTGGAAAACACAAGTAGTATTTTGCAAAATATTCAGAATACAAAGTATTCCGCAGTACACTGTACATCTTCATCAGTGTAGGATTTAAGACAAGTTATTGTGATCCTCCCAAAAGAAAACAAAAGGTTTTAGGAGACCATAGTAGGCTATGGATGAACGCTAATGATCGTGACCCAATGGGTCAAAGATAAGACCAAGTTAATGACACAAGTGGCAGCTTCTAGTAATAAAAATGTGAATGTATGGGTAGAGCTATAAAAACTGTGACATCATCTCCCCGGTGACGCAGGTAAATGAAACCTGTTAAAAACAGGCAAACGGGCTAGAACACCTCATTCTCTAGCTCCTTCTCTCTGTGAATTTGTTGAGACAACTTTGAGATGGCATTCAGTGGAACCTACCAGCTCGAGTCACAAGAGAACTTTGAAACTTTCATGAGAGCCGTTGGTAAGCTATGCTATTGCAGGAACTAGGAGCCATAGATTGCGATTCTTTATGTTCTAAGCTTTCAGTTTTCAGCTAGAAAGTGAATGTATAAACAAGAGTAGATATGAGTAAAATATTATTTGAAGGTATTAATTTTAAGCTGCAATGAGGAAAAACAGAGCCAATTACTCTGTGTGTCATGAAACGGATGCTGTACAGCAAGTAAGCAACAGAAAACAGCACAGGTACATAGTATCACACCTGGTAGTAGGATAGATTGATAGATAGATAGACCGACCAACCGACCCAACGATCGATAGAAACAGACAGACAGACAGACAGACAAACAGATAGATAGACCGACCAACCGACCCAACGATCGATAGAGACAGACAGACAGACAGACAGGCAGATAGATAGATAGATAGATAGATAAACCGACCAACCGACCAACCGACCCAACGATCGATAGAGACAGACAGACAGACAGACAGATAGATAGATAGATAGACCGACCAACCGACCCAATGATCGATAGAGACAGACAGACAGACAGGCAGTCAGATAGATAGATAGATAGACCGACCCAACGATCGATAGAGACAGACAGACAGACAGACAGATAGATAGATAGATAGATAGATAGATACGTAGATTGATAGACAGACAGACAGATAGATAGATAGATAGATAGATAGATAGACACATAGAAAGATAGATAGATAGATAGATAGATAGATAGACCGACCAACCGACCCAATGATCGATAGAGACAGACAGACAGATAGATAGATAGATAGATAGATAGATAGGGGGCTCCAGTCTGAATTTATTTGATGTGAGAGTGATCCATTACAAAGGTGATCTAAGTAAATATTTTGCTAATTTCTATAGATTTTCTTTGGCTTATTTTTTTTTTTTCCTTTTTTTTTCCATGGGGTTGATAGAGTTCACTGATTATGAAAATGAATCTTTCCCATCTGGTATTATTTTTTATATCTTGCAGTTTGTGGCAAATCAGAACATTCAGAATAATAAAGGGATTGTATGGAATAACTCCCAAAATAGGCTCCACAGGGAACTGGAATAAATTGACTGATTTTTTAAAAATTATTATTGTATTGTTTTTTTATTTATTACAATTTACGTATTTTTCTTTTTGTTTTATTTTAACATCATTTTTAACTTCAGTTTGATATATCAAAATGATCAAATTTTAAACTCAAGGTCTATCTACTGTCTAGCTGAGTACCTTGTATAAAGATCTTTAATAGATCTCAGCTCCAGACTCTTTACCTTTTGTATTGATCACTGCATTTGTACAGTATTGTTCTCTCAGTCGTACAGCATTGCGGAGTTTGCTTGTGATATGTAAATGTCAGTAATCATAAGAATAATACTAATAATGTCCAAACTGGTCCCTAAATCTGGCTTATGTAAGGAATTTAGTAGAAATTCACTTGCAAATCGGCTACCGATGAACAAACATTTTACAAGTCTTACAGAAATTCGCTATGTTTATTTGAAAAATCCAAACTGCTGCTATGTATGTTTTAAGGATACAATGTAAATGTGCATGCAGTTTGCCTTACCAGTTCCGCTTTCTATACCTACAGCTGACAATCTGGCAACAAATTCAAAGCTCTTTACTCCACTGTTAAATGAATACATGCCTAAGTTAAAGTACTGCTATTATAAAAGGTCATTTAATGTAAAAAAAACAAAAAAACAATCAACCATAATTATATCTAATTCAAAGCATTAGATATAATCAAAATCATATTATTTGATTAACAAAATTTTAATATTTTGTTGTTGCAGTTATGTGGTCTAATACAATTTGTGTTTTGTTTCTCCAGGTCTACCCGAGGAACTGATAGAGAAGGGGAAGCATGCTAAGAGTGTCACGGAAGTTGTGCAGAATGGAAACCATTTCATTTTCACTGTGACTACGGGACCTAGGGTTCAACGTAGTGAGTTTACCATAGGTGAAGAGGCAGAGTTTGACTCAATAAAAGGAGGGAAGGTCAAGGTATGACAATACATATACAGCCCAGAATAAAATTTATAACCAAACCTCACCCTTGCAATAATAGTTGTATACAGTCTGGTTCACCCAATTCCATACGTGGTGTCCAGATTCTTACAGTAACAGCCCGTAAAATGAGTCCTATCCCCACGTTTATTGCCAGTGGACTGGTGGGTTTTCTTGGTGGGGTCTCTTTTGTGCCCTACATAGTCAAAGATGATATTACATGACAATCAGAGGACTGTTCTGTATGTAGGGTTGTTTTCGTATATAATTTTGGCATTTGAAAGCCGAGGTGGTTTGTATGTAAGACACAAACAATACCTAGACCGCTTTTTATAATATGATGTCATTCTTATCTCTGAAACTGTTGGTCACCCACTCACAGCTTGTCCCCTGCCCTGTCAACCAGATCAGGCTCTCTTGGCCAACAGCTCCTAACCCTCATAGTTCTCACTGGTTCACTTGAGCTCTAATCTGTACATCATCCATAAATACACTCTCCATATTTCAGCACTATGTAAAAAACATCACAATTAAATGAGCCCAATCCAGAAATATTTGAGTGTCAGACTGACGTTCACAATGGCTATCAAGGGAAATTTTCCCCTGATTTCTATAGTTAGTTTTTTTACAGTTTTTTCCCCCTATATTAGGGTTAATGGAATTTACTGGTGATATGCTGGCAATGAAACTGAACCTTTCATTTCTTGTTTTTCTGTCTTGTAGGCTGTTGTTAATCAGGAAGGGAACAAGCTGATTACAAAACTTGAAGACATCACCACTGTCACGGAGTTTGATGGAGATAAACTAATTAATGTAAGATTATATATTTTTAGTATTATTTCTAAGCAGCCGAGAATAGAATGTATCTGTGTAATATATGTATTTAGAATGTATCTATAGTTCTCTACAATTCAAGTGGCGATGACACCGACCTGTTTTGGAGCCAAAACTCAATAACTTGCACAAATGGTTTTCCTTGTTAACAGTGAATGCAATGACACAAGCACACACATTTCCCATGTACCGGTATATATATTTTTTCTCAATAACCTCTATTAGAAAGCAGCAAACATGGATGTTTGGGTAATGTACAGCATCCTAGTTTGCCTCTCTTCCTTTTGTAAGCGGAGAACAAAGAGGGTGGATTACCTTGGCTAGGGCATGGAAAAGTACCAGTTTCTGGTACTTAAGCACTCTTAATGACTAATACAATACATTGACATTTCGTAAACCCTGAGGGCGGGTTATACACTAAAAAGTCAGGGATGGTAAATTATCAAACAAATTGCAAATTTCTGCAATGATTTCCATGTGGGAAAAATCACCAAAACCTCTGTTATTTCTCTATTATTTTTAACAGCTTATAGGGTAACCCCAATGTCCATAACCACTTTGCTTTTTGAAGTGGTCATGGAGGAAGGAAACTGTCTGTGCAGTGTTTCAGCTTGAAACATTGCACAACCAGAGTTAATCTACCCTGGCACTGGATTTAAGGTGAGTAAAATGCATGAAATTCCTTTCTTGGAGCATTTGAGAGGGGGACCTAAAGAATAATGCCAGAGAGGGCATTATTAGTTTTTTTGTTTTTAAAGTTAGAAGAGTTGGAGTAATCAGTGGTGGAACTACCTCCGGTGCATCCGACTCAGAGGGCCCATTGGGTTACCCATGCACTACCAAGGGTGTCAAGCCTCCTGCACATAGAATGTATGTTGAAAAGAGGGTGGCTAAACATATATACATTATTACATGTGTGGTGTGTGTGTGTGTGTATCTATGTGTTAGTCAGTACATGTGTCTCTATGTGTTTCTCAATGTGTGTATATGCGTGCATCTATGTGTGTCTGTAGGTGTGTATCTGAGTGTGTGTATCTGTGTGTCTGTCAATGTGTATGTATATCTATGTAAGTATGTAGTTATGTGCATATGTGCATACATCCCAGCAAGCAAACACCAAAACTATATGCAAACACAGCCTTGCAATCAAACACAAACATTACATACAAACCACCTCAGCTTTCAAATGCCAAAATTATATCCGAAAACAACCCTACATTCAAACACCAATACTACTCACAAATGTAAACTAGTATTTAAACACTGCATACAAACAACTCTATATTCAAATTCAAACATTACATAGAAGTACATTACTGCATTCCAATGGCTACGGTACATACAAATACATCCCTACGTGCACACATACATACTATTTGCAAAATCATGATACAATTCAAACGCACAAATCCTGCAAATGGTAGACCCTCAGCTGATATTTATTTATAAAATATTTTACCAGAAAGGATACATTGAGATTTCTCTCCCTTTCAAGTATGTCCTGGGTCCACAAAACGTTGCATTGACACAATAGGGTACAATAAAATACAAATACAATACAAATACAAAATATAACATCGTGGGTGTTGTACAATGAATGGGGTTTTACCATTCTAGTTACCTTTGTGCTAGAGGGGGCCGAAAAAAAATCTTACAACTGTCAATCTCTACATTAGTTCGGCTACAGGGAGTAACCCTTTAATGTCACATTTTGGTTGTTATTTCCTTACATTTTACTGTATAGTGATTATATTCAGAATCCTATAGGATAGCTTTCTATACGCTAACCATGCCATAATTCATCTTAGACTACATCTGTTTCCGTAATGTCACTGTATAGTTATTCACCTCTTCCATGATGACGCCTGTACTTTACTAACGATAAGGTATGTAAATGACTTGTGGTTGCCAGATCCCTTAGAACATGGTCACGGATCTACTGCTTGCTACGATCAATGAATCCTGTATATGGTAATAAAAAACGTAACCCATATATTTAGCAACATACATTTATTGTCTTGTTTTTTCTTATTGGTTAATTTTCCAGGTAATGACTTTGAAAGATATTAACTACAAGAGAATCAGCAAGAAAGTCTGAAAGATGAAGAACCTTTCAATATTATTACGAATGAAAAAAATAAAACGTTTCCTTTAAAAAAAAAAAGAGTTTGTTTTATTATTTTTTAATAGAAATGTTTGATACAAACAAATGCTTAATATTTGGGTTCCTTAGAGGATCCATACTTATTTGGTCTATAACGTATTGAGCTTTGGTTTAGAATATCCCTTTGCCTACTGAGTGAATGACAATCTAGGAAACAAGAAGAATAAAAGAAGAATGACAATCTAGGAGACTTCTGATCATAATTCTAGACCCGTTGTCATTAGTCTTTTTTTTTGTCTTTGTACCCCACAAAATTCATTTTTAAGCCATTTTTCTCAGCCTTCATGTTGGGTGCAGAATTGAATTTATGAGCTTCACAGGTTGCCACTGGAGTCCTCTCCCACTTCTCCATGATGACATCACAGAGCTAGATGTAGGTGCAGGAAGGTGACTTCCCTGGGGCCCACTGGTGGCTCAGACTCCTCTCTTCCTCCTGCGCGGCTCTGTCTGATAGCTCCGTTCCTCCCAGCACTCTGATGTCATCTCGGGGGGCCCGGTCACGCTGTTATAATGCCGCAGCGCTGACCGGGCCCCCTGGAAATCCATAGCCATCGGGTGGCCCTAAGAGAATGGGCCACCCGATGGGCACCTTCACGTGCGGACCCGGCAGTTTTACTATGCAGGTCAGAGCCACAACACATGGCGGCGGGAACCCAGACCCCTGCGAGCCCTGTATGTAAGCCACTGTACTCCGCAGATGTGACCAAAATAGTAAAAAACAAAAAGTTAGCATATAGTAATTATAAAAAAAAAAACAGAGATTTATAAGATTAGGCAGAAAGAGGCTAAGCAAGTTATAAGAGCTTCCAAATCACACAGAAGAGAAATGGCACAGTCCATTAAAAAAGGGGACAAAACCTTTTTTAGATACATAAATGAGAAAAGGAAAGTAAAACAAGGATTAGTTAGATTAAAAACAAAAGAAGGAAGGTATGTAGAAGAGGATAAAGGTCTAGCTGACTGCCTCAATTAATATTTTTGTTCTTTATTTACAGATGAAAATGAAGGAAAGGGACCTCAATTAAGAAAAAGAATAAATGAGTCATTTATTTCCTGTGAGTTTACAGAGGAAGAGGTTCTATTTCAACTGTAAACAGTAAAGACAAATAAGTAAATGGGACCTGATGGAATACACCCAAAGCTATTAGACGAGCTTAGTGGTGTACTAGCAAAACCATTAACAGATTTATTTAACCAATCATTGTTAACTAGAGTAGTCCCAGAAGATTGGAAGTTAGCGAATGTTGTGCCCATTTACAAGAAAGGTAATAGGGAGGAGTCAGGCAACTATAGGCCAGTAAGCCTTACTTCAGTAGTGGGGAAAGTGATGGAAACCATGTTAAAGGATAGGATTGTTGAACATCTAAAAACACATGGATTTCAAGATCAGAGACAACATGGGTTTACTTCAGGGAGATCATGCCAAACTAATCTTATTGATATTTTTGATTGGGTAACTAAAATTATAGATCAGGGTGATGCAGTAGACATTGCTTACCTAGATTTCAGTAAGGCTTTTGACACTGTTGCACATAGAAGGCTTACCAATAAACTGAAATCTTTATGTTTGGATTCCAATATTGTTGAATGGGTAAGGCAGTGGCTGAGTGACAGGCAACAGAGGGTTGTAGTCAATGGAGTATATTTGAAGCATGGGCTTGTCACCATAGGGGTACCTCAGGGATCTGTACTTGGACCCATTCTCTTTAATATTTTTATTAGGGATATTGCAGAAGGTCTTGATGGTAAGGTATGTCTTTTTGCTGATGATACTAAGATATGTAACAGGGTTGATGTTCCAGGAAGGAGAAGCCAAATGGCAAATGATTTAGGTAAACTAAAAAAATGGTCAAAGTTGTGGCAAATGACATTTAATGTGGATAAGTGCAAGATAATGCATATTGGACGTAAAAACCCAAGGGCAGAGTACAGAATGTTTGATAGAGTCCTAACCTCAACATCTGAGGAAAGGTATTTAGGGGTGATTATTTCTGATGACTTAAAGGTAGGCAGACAACAAACTATGGAAATGCTAGCAGAATGCTTGGTTGTATAGGGGAGTAGAAAGAGGGAAGTGCTCATGCCATTGTACAGAACACTGGTGAGACCTCACTTGGAGTATTGTACACAGTACTGGAGACCGTATCTTCAGAAGGATATAGAGAAGGGCTACTAAACTGGTTCATGGATTGCAGGATAAAACTTACCAGGAAAAGTTAAAGGATCTTAACATGTATAGCTTGGAGGAAAGATGAGACATGGGGGATATGATAGAAACATTTAAATACATAAAGGGAATCAACACAGTAAAGGAGGAGACTATATTTAAAGAAGAACAACTACCACAACCAGAGGACATAGTCTTAAATTAGAGGGACAAAGGTTTAAACATAATACCCAAAAATATTACTTTACTGAGAGGGTAGTGGATGCATGGAATAGCCTTCTAGCTGAAGTGGTAGAAGTTAACACAGTAAAGGAGATTAAACATGCGTAGGATATGCATAAGGCTATCCTAACTATAAGATACGGCCAGGGACTAATGCAAGTATTTAGAAAATTGGGCAGACTAGATGTTACGAATGGTTCTTATCTGCCATCACATTCTATGTTTCTAAGTTTCTATAAAATAATGGCCACACAAAATATTGACACTTTGGGCCCAATTTGGACATTTCCACTTAGGGGTGTACTCACTGTTGCTGCCAACGGTTTACACATTAATGGCTGTGTGTTGAAGGGACAGCAAATTTACACTGTTATACAGGCTGTATCCTTACTACTTTACATTGTAGCAGACTGTTATTTCTTCATGTTGTCACATGAAAGGATATAAAAAAAAAAAAATACAAAACATGTGAGGGGTGTACTCACTTTTGTGAGATAGTGTATAAACATTATTTCACTCATATTATTAAAGATACACTCCAGTGTTAAAAAAACAAACAAACATATTTTCAGTGTTAAGTTTTGGAGTGTGACAAACAAAAACTGATTCACAAAGTTGTATTCCTAGCACTATAGTGCCCTATCGTGACCCCTTAACCCCTCTCCCCACCGCAGCGCTGAAAGGGTTAAAACTATTTTGACGCTTACCTGATTCCAGCACCAATTTCCAGATCTTCGCTCCTCCGCCGACGTCAGCTGATGTGTAAATAAGACATATTGTTCATGTTCTCAATTACCTTTTAAATTGCATACATTTTTAGTAGGCACACCCCCATTCACACCCCTAAAATTAAAATGTTACTCTTTGTCCTTTTCAATTGTTGGAGGTATCTCATCATGTCTGCTAATAGTTACATAGCTACATAGCTGAAAAGAGACTTGCGTCCATCAAGTTCAGCCTTCCTCGCATTTGTTTTTTGCTGTTGATCCAAAAGAAGGCAAAAAACCCAGTTTGAAGCACTTCCAATTTTGCAACAAGCTAGGGAAAAAAATCCTTCTTGACCCCAGAATGGCAGTCAGATTTGTCCTTGGATCAAGCAGTTATTATCCTACATCGACATTGCACACTGTTGCATAGTTTGTTGTCTATAACAATTCCCAAGTCCTTTTCGTGTGTTGTTATCCCTAATTTTCTTCCATTAAGGGTATACGTTGCTTGTGTATTCTTTATGCCGAAGTGCATAACTTTGCATTTTTCAACGTTAAATTTCATCTTCCATTTGAGTGCCCAGTCCCCCAGTCTATCTAAATCCCTCTGCAGCAAAGTAATATCTTGCTCACATTGTATTATTGTACAGAGTTTTGTGTCATCTGCAAACACCGAAACATGACTTTCAATGCTGTCTTCAAGATCATTTATAAACATGTTAATACAAGCAAGCATTCTTTTTATTACTTGTTGAACATAATAATTACATAATTTAAAAGTTTTAATATTAACTTGATGCTAGTGAACAAGCATACACCACACCTCAAATCCAACTTGGTCTTTTCTACGGTGCTTATTTTGTGATGTGTGAAGTTGAGGTTCAATAACAGACAGCTGTCATTTGACACTTAAAGGACCACTATAGTGCCAGGAAAACATACTCGTTTTCCTGGCACTATAGTGCCCTGAGGGTGCCCCCACCCTCAGGGTCCCCCTCCCGCCGGGTTCTGGAAAGGGGAAAAGGGGTAAAACTTACCTTTTTTCCAGCGCTGGGCGGGGAGCTCTCCGCCTCCGATCCTCCTCCGTTCCTCCCCGTCGGCTGAATGCGCACGCGCGGCAAGAGCTGCGTGCATTCAGCCGGTCGCATAGGAAAGCATTATCAATGCTTTCCTATGGACGCTTGCGTGCTCTCACTGTGATTTTCACAGTGAGAATCACGCAAGTGCCTCTAGCGGCTGTCAATGAGACAGCCACTAGAGGCTTTGGGGGAAGGCTTAATCCATTCATAAACATAGCAGTTTCTAAAAAATGGGTTAACTCTAGCTGGACCTGGCACCCAGACCACTTCATTAAGCTGAAGTGGTCTGGTTGCCTAGAGTGGTCCTTTAATGTTGCACTATTCAAAGTGTTAGTCCAGTAATTCTTAATGGTTGTGTCAGGGCTGAGATCAGGGGTTCCATTCTGTTTTATTGGAATACCCTTGGTTGAAACTAACACATACTATTATTCCACCTACAGACACTAATCCCAATTTGGTGTTTACTGAGGCAGTGAGGTTCTGTCCAATGCAAATTGTAAGACCCCTTTGAACGTGTTTAACTTGATTTTGGTGCAAATAAAGAATAGTTAAATAAGCTAATTGTATAAAGGAAGGATTGACTGCCAAGTTAATTCCATGTACATAATTTAACGAAAGAGTTATATGAACACTTTAAACATTAAATTACCTCTAAATTACCACAGCAGCTTATTGCAGTGGTTATAGAGCAAATAGTGTTCCGGTACCTTTACCCCTTTTTTCTATATTTTCATCCCATGACTTCTGCCATTCAGGTAAAGTGAATTATATGTACTAAGTCACACAATCTTGGATGCAATGAGAGGCTGTTGATTCTAGAGGAGCTGAAAACTTATAGCTAATAATTTCCATTCAAAGTTGGACAATTGTTATGGATCTGCGAGACAAGAAAAGGGCCCGTTCTTTAGACCCACAGGAGAACTTTAAAGTGGTTTAACAGAGAACTGGGCACCTACAGACTCCTTGCAGCATAACCACTAATATGGTGTTTCAAAGCCCCTTTAAGAACTGCAGGTTAATTAAATTTGTTTCAGTCAGGAAAAATCTAGAGCAATATATTTTAGATTCAGGAAACAAAGACAACGTGACATGGCTGTTTGTCCCATTGTCCCATTGAGCTGAATGGCGAAAATCGTGTGCATACACTTGCATATGACCATGAGTGCAGGCATGCACAGTGCTCCCTCATTGATTTCAATGAGTGAAACAGCCCAGAATAATTGAATTAAATGACAGATACACTGCACTTTTTTAAGCATCATATGCCTACAGAAATGAGAAGACCTAAGGCAAAGGATAAAATATTTTATTAGCATGAAAAAGCAGGTCTGGAATACTATTTCCAAAACCATAACTTTTAGTCTGGCATGTCCCTTTAAGAAACCTGCAGACGACAAGGTTGTCTGAAGGTTTGAAGTAGCTTGGAATAAAAAGGTAGCGCCTTGTAAAAGCTGTCCCAGCATGCAAATTGCCTGTTTAAGAGCGTATCTCAAGTTTTATTGATTTTAGATTTACAGGGTAAAGGTAAATTGCAAAAGTGTTTATTCACTAAACAGAAAACTGATTGCAAACTACAGACTGAAATAGACATTTTGGAGAAAAAAAAAAAGATTTGAAGAAGAAATTGTCAGACGCTGCTAGTTTGTTTCTAATTGTCTATATAACCTTTATATATATATATGAATGAATGAAATGACACCAAGAGGGCTGCACTCACCTGTACATACATACATAATAGGGTGCTGCTGGGGCCAATTCATACAATATCCAGCGCACTCACTCATTCACTAAACAGCAATTTAAAAGCTCAAAAAATGTAACCACCTACGCAAAAATTGCTCAAAATTGCTGTTTAGTGAATGAGTGAGTGCGCTGGATCTTCTATGTTGTATGAATTGGCCCCAGCAGCACCCTAAAATGTATGTATGCATGTTCAGGTGAGTGCAGACC
This sequence comes from Pelobates cultripes, assembly GCA_933207985.1. NCBI lineage: Eukaryota > Metazoa > Chordata > Amphibia > Anura > Pelobatidae > Pelobates > Pelobates cultripes. The sequence goes on from OW240917.1 coordinate 34,701,336, forward strand.
ACTTGCTTTCATATATTTATTATTGGGAGTCCAGGCCAAGTCCCAGGTTTTGCAGTCCTCCCTGTCACAGGTGCCTCATTCCAGGGCCCTATATAACCTTAATATGCAGAGACTCACAGGAGGAAGCATTTCCCAAGTAAGTGGATTCATTGTGTAAGAGCAGGCATTGCATTGTTAGGATAGGGACTGCAAAATGGGCTATATTGTGGCAGGTTTAGGCAATGCGTGGTTATATACTGTAATCAAACCTCCTGTTATTTTTTTTTGTCTGGGTGTTTATAAAAAATACTACTGTATTCTTTGATCATTGAAATTGCTGTTTAGTAGATGTTGTTCATAGCTTTATTATATATTGCATTGTTTGCACCAATGCTTATGTTATAACCACCAGTACCATATGTATTTAATCAATACACTCTGTAATAGCACAGTAAGTAAACAATATAAAAGTAACGGGGGGGGGGGAAACACGTGAGAAAGGAGATGAGGGCCCTGCTTATGTGGTGACTTAACTTGGTGAATAAGTCCCTGAGATAGTTTACAGCCTCTCAAGGCAAATAAAACAAACACCAGTAAATGTCAGTCACATAAATGTATACCAATGACCAAATAGTAACGCCACATAGCAAATATTGGATAAAAGTCTAACGTGGGAACTACCTGCAATAATAAAGGGACTTGCATAACACTCTACTTCGAACAAACTGTGTCTAAAGTATCTGCATTTTGAGATCTTTCAAATCACTAAGTTTGTACTTTATGCTGTTCCCAGTGCAACCGCTTTGTAAAGGGGACGAGCTAAATTTACCTATGTTCAGCTACTGAATGCAATCTGCTTTTTATTTTTATTATGCTACGACTGAGTAGCCTTTTAAACTTGTATTAGAGGTTATTGAATTAAAAAGTATCTCTTGTCTTAGTGCAGTGTATTGCTCTAGGTATAAAGTCGCATGGGGGAGGTACTCTAGAATTATGGAAGTGGCATTGGGTCCTCAATGTTCTGCTTGGAACAATGGCTCTCTGCTTATTGTCAATTCTGTGCATTTTGTTTTCTCATTCTTTTGATTAAACTGATCAGCTGGCATCATAATCAATACATCAGACTGTATTGGTTACAATGTTTAGTTACCCTTTAAGGATTATCTGCGATGCCTAAAATGACTTCTTCTGGCTGCATAGTTTATCATACCTAACCTGTGTTTAGCAATGTGATAAATGTTCATACTATTGCCTCATGAAGCATGTCTGAGGGGGAGGGGGAATTATTTTTTTATTTTTTTTGGATACTACACTCCATAGTACTTTAGTCTGCAAGGCATCAATAAGTTATCATTTGGATAGTGGAGTGATTATCAAAATAAAAGAGAACAAATGGGCTTTACAGGGTTAGCTTATTCTGATCTAAATTGTGATGTTTCGTATGACTAAGTGCTGTAGGCTAAAGGTGTGAAATATACTGGAGTCACTTGGTTGTTATCCAGTGGGTTACACCCTTGCCATCAATGAGATGACCATTACTCATGGTAGTTAATGTTTGATCACCACTGTAAAATGACATCATCCTACCTCTGACCAGATTTGGAGATAAATTAAACCTATTATAAGCAGGTAGATGAGCTGACTGAGTACATTCTGTCTTCCTCTCTCAAGGAGCTGAGAAGTTTTCAAGATGGCGTTCAATGGCAAATACGAGCTTGTGTCACAAGAGAACTTTGAAGCTTTCATGAAAGCAATTGGTAAGTAATGCTGCTATTCCTAAAGCTTGAGGCGTATTCTACAAACAAGGAGAGATAAGTAAGACTTTTCACTCAGATCAATCAATACTTGGGTGGAGAAGCTAAAACCTGGTTTCCTTGCTTTGTAACTTCTGTTTAACGTTTCATAAAAGTGCCATCCTACTCGTCAAGGCTGTCTCTGTAAGATGTGGCTGCAGCACAAAAACGTGACAATTAGAAATATATTCTCTACCCAGTGGAGTTTAATGTATTTTGTTTCTGATATTGGAGAAGGAATCAGAACAATGAATGTATAATGTCCCTTATGTAAAGGATTGCTATATAATTTTTTTTTTTAATCCTTACAAAAGTAAATCCTAGCCTAAACACTGCTTTTTATTTAACTAGCTGTTTTTTTGGGGTTTTTATTTCCTTCACCCCCCCCAGGGTGATCTTAATGATCAAGGAATTTATCAATTTGGGGGGGGGGAGAAACAGGCTTACACACTAAATCTTTGTGCATGGATTGTGAAAGCTTGTGAAGTTGCCCAATCTCTTGTCTAGCATTTTGTTTATTAGTTGTTTAAATTGAGTAAACTATGTATCTGATTTCAAGGTCTGCCTGATGACTTGATAGAGAAGGGGAAAGACATTAAGAGTGTCACTGAGATGGTGCAGGATGGAAACCACTTTATTGTCACAGTGACCACAGGCTCCAAGGTTCTACGTAACGAGTTTACTGTGGGCCAGGAGGCTGAGCTGGAAACCCTTTCAGGAGAGAAGGTCAAGGTATGATGCGCTTAATGTTTTTCCAAAGCACTGATACACTAAAATTGTGTAGATCCGAACATGCAATGTTTACACAGCCTAACAAGCTTATTAAAGTTACAAAGCACCAATATGTTCCACACCATTGAACAGAATCCTTTTTTACATATTATATGCGAACCCCATCATAAATAATGGATTAACATGTGTTGCAGAATGTTCAGTTTTGACAGTGAATGGAGCTGATATTCTTATTCTGTCTTGCAGTCTATCGTTAATCTGGAAGGGAACAAGTTGACTGTGAACCTTAAAGGAATTAATTCCGTCACTGAACTTGTTGGAGATACAATCACCAACGTAAGATTACTATTTAATTTTTTTTCTTTTCTATTCAGGGTATGAACAAAGAAAATTAAAACTAAGTGAGAGTAAAATATTGGTCTTCTTGGCCGTTCAGGTTCTAGACTTTTATTTTTATTTCATCAGCCCTTGCCTTGTGACAGGTTATCAGAGCCTGTTGTGGAGATATCAAAATGTATCTCTATCTCTTTAGGGTTCTGCCCCTGACCAATACCCTGAGTTTACCATTATAAACTGGACATTATTGATCCGGAGTCTGGCTAGAGCAAGTCCACATCAGTGTTGATATATTTCAATTTAGTTTTAGTTTTTTTTTGACTAAAGCTGTTTTTAGTCAACTAAATCTCCAGTAGATTTTAATCCACACAACTAATATCTAATGGGGTTTAGTTAAAGCCTATCTCTTTTGCCCCTCTGTTTATCTCTTCCCCCCCACCCCCCAGCTCCTCTATGCTGCTTTGTCATCTCATCTTCCCCACATGTCATTCCTCTCTTCACTCCCCAATGTCTTACCCGCCAGTGTTAATGTAGGAGGCAAATTACAATTTTTAGCTTTAGTCAGTCTTATGACTAAAAAGCCATTTTAGTTTGTCGGGAGGAAATTTATAACTAGATATTCTTAATTGTGGATAAGAAGACTAACATTAGCTGAAATTAAACTTTGTGAAGAGGTTAAGCTTTGATTGGGACACAATCCTAATAACTGCACTGGAATCTAATCACAGGGATATGATCTATGTTGCGTGGACATACAAGCCATTAAAGTCTAAGGGGTTTACAATGGGTGGATGAACAGACATGTATACTTATAACCAGACAAGTATATATTACTAATTGCAAATGTTTCAGTATAAAGTCCCTAGTTCACGAACCTAGTCGTGACATGTGATAGACCCGACCTACTACAGCACAAATTCATCCCACTTTTGTCCATATAGTGCTGTTTTTGTTTTGGATTTTTAATAATTTTTTTAATAATTATTTAAGTACTTATGAGTTTGTAGATGTAGCGTTATTGATTTGTGTGGGTTTTCTTTTTCAGGTGATGACTGTGAAAGACATTGTCTACAAGAGGACCAGTAAGAGAATTTAAGAGATGAAGTTATTGTTACTTTTACTATGTAAAAAAAATAAATAACTGGCAAAACAAAGTCTTATTTTTTATATTTTTTTATAAACAAAATACACAACCCTTTGGTTTCTCTGCAGTACATTCAAAATGGCTTGTTCCCGTGTTTCTAAAACTTAAGGTTCTAAAATATATTTCGGCACTTTGAATACATCACAGAATTTCTGGGAAATTACTGAGTAAACAAATACTGGTGACGTTACATTTATCTAGTGAATTTCATATTCCACATAGAAATAGAGGAATTGGGGACGTTGGTGGGATTTATCAGTGTTCTGTTCTAAAATGGGAGGAGTCACAACTGGAATGTGCCTACTAGTTCCATTGGTAGCCATTGTGACTGCCCTATTACTCTAGATTATTTATTTATTTATTTATTTTTTGTCTATTGTCCCCAATACCTCTTGCCTAGAGATGTCTAAAGCACCATGAATCATTTTAGCACCCCTATATCTACACCATCTGGAAGTAGAAGTCCCAAAGCTCCTGCCTAATCCAAGGGCTCTGTTGGCGGGGAGAGTGGCTGCCAATGTGGAGACCCAGCTGCTTTGTGAATAGACCTGCTCTCGCCCATATTTAGGCCAGATCCTATTTAGTTTTTGGGGTTTTTTTCTCCCTAGTTTAATTATTTTTTTATTTCTCATGTTATCTATTCTCTGCACCATAGTATCCTACTTAAAGGGATATTATAGTGCCGGAATACAAAGCTGTATTCCTGGCACTATAGCTCCCCTACCTCACTCACCAGTGAATAAAGGGATTAAAAACCCTTTATTTACTTACCTGACCCCAGCACCGCTATCCCTCAGCGCTGGGTCGATTCTCCACCCCCTCCGATGTCCCACACATGCATTAGACTTCCCAATAGGAAAGCATTGATTCAATGCTGCAATGTGAACATTGCAGTTTCTCTAACTGCAATCTTAACATTGCAGCATTAGGTGCAAAAGGGACACTGCACCCAGACTACTTCAATGAGCTGAATTGGTCTGGGTGCCTAGTGTCCCTTTTAACCCTTGCATTGCTGAGATTTCATCAGCCTCAAATCATAACAGAACCTGTTGTACTCTTGCTGGTTGAATTGTGATAAATTAAAACAATATTCTGGAAATTTATATTGGCTGTAATGATCCTAGTGTTGTGACTACCTTCAGCTGGATCTGTTTAAGATAACTCTTATGGCGCTGAGTAGGCCTGAGAACTGTAAATCTTCCAATACACATGTGTCATGGCTTCCAGGATGTATTGGAGGAAATACAATGTCAAGCAGTTACAGTAGCAAATATCATTATATCACTGGTTTCACAGCTAAGGATGAATGTTAAAATGTGTTTGGTTTTGTAGCTCTGACTATCCCAAGATATTTAAAATCCTCATTGGGTTTCAAACTAGTCCTCATGGCCCACCAATAGTGCATGATGTATGCATTTGTGTTTTTGTCTTCCTCCAATGGAGATCCTAAAACAACCTGGATTGTTGGGTCTTTTGGGTTGGGTAACACCGCCCTAACTTTCAAAGTTAAAGTGATTATGTAAATTATTGAAAATAGGTGTTATGAGCTAGTTGGCACAATATGCCACATTAGGACAGGTGTGGGATTACTGGGGCGGAGGCTATATTGTATGGGATTTAAAGTGTGAAATATGTTTATAGATTTAGCCAATATATGGGAAATCTCTGGACTCTGTCATCCTTCAGCACTCCAATAGAGGGAACCATGGCTCTAAGGATGGCCCTGCCTTCTTGACATTAAGAGGTAAATGTACAGAAATTGGATGTTTTGTTACATAACTGATATGGCACACTAATGGGAAAAAAGTGTTTCTACACATTAAATCTGCCTGGCTAGCCTCAGTGCAAGGAAACATCTGTGTGTGTTTTCTGTATCCCGTACAGGCGTTTAAATTATCCTGCTTTTTGGGTCAGTGGAATTTTCAGTTACTTTGCTTCAGTTTACTGGTAATGCGGCACTAGAACCATTTCTAACCTTCAGGACTGGTCCTGAAGGTTAGGGACTGTCAAGGAGCCTATCAGTGGCACCATCCTAATTTTCCCTGACCAATGGTTGGGAGCAGAGTCAGATTGGCCCACCGGGATACCAGTGAAAGAGTGGCTGGGAGAAGAGAGGCACACAGATGGGATTTGGGAGACAAAGGGGCTGGGGCTAAGATATACACAAATGGGGCTGAGGGGAAAGACATACAGAGGCTGGAAAAGGATAAAAAGAAACACACTGGCTGGGATGAAGTAAAAGACACACAAGGGGAGCTGACAGAGAATTACAAGAGTGGCTGTAAGAGACAAAAAGGGGAAAATTGGAGACAAGATACACTAAATGGGGTAAAAAAAAAAAAAGAAGGAATAAGTTTGCCACACATGGCTGGGGAGTACATTTTTGCCTGTCTCCTGCTCTCCCTGTAACTGTTTTTCAGCATGGGAGTGTCGGAGAGCTAATTGACAGGTGAGAGAAAGACCTCTTATTACATAGATTTTCCTTCCAATATATGCATTTTGCTAGCAAACTTGATAACACAATGTACAGAGACATAATTGATGTGATCCTGACCGTAATACACACATATTTATACATGTATATTAATGTGTGTATTAGTAAAATATATAATTATGCCTAATATTTACACATATATTAATATACATTTATATATGCATAATACACACAGAAATGTCATTAATATATAACATATGTGTAATGAGCACAAATTGGTCCAGTCTTTTTGCAAGGTGCAAACGCCAGCACAATAACAAATCAAAGTGATGAGCACAGTCATAGGACATCAAAATAAACAAGATAACTTCACTTTTTACAGCTGTGCAACATCATACATTCCCCATTTCCATCCCATTACCAAACTTTCCTTACTATGTCAAGATACTTGTACTGAAATATTGATTATATGCAAAGGCACGTCTGCTTAAAATAAAGCCGCTGTTTTGTTTATGTTGAAGCCCTATGGGTGCTTTCTTTCGTTGCAGTAATAGTTTTCTATTTTAAGTTATCTTTTCCACCTTTATATCTACACACTTTGCTGATGCAACGCATTATTGGGCTGCTATAGAATATTTTCCAGGGCCGATATTAGTTCCCAGTCCAGCCCTGGTTGGGAGTTATGCATTTACCTATTTCATGCATTTTAATATGTATTATTTCATTTTTAGGGAGATAGACTTAGCTATACCATCACATTAATCCTTTCCACCCCACCCAGTACTCCTCCCTGTCTCTTTACAGAAAGTCTGCTGCTTTCTTCTAAATGTTTCTTTCATTTACCTTCATGTATTGACCAGCCCCGCTGGACCAAGTCAATTTGTTTACCATCACTATCCACCTACACATGGGTCACTTTATTTCATAGCATGATCTTTCAACTGTATCTAAACTATTTAATAACCTCACATGCTACACTGTGTGCATTCATCCCCTGATCTCTGGCCATTACTTCCAATACACCCCATTGTTACCTTTAGATTGTAAGCTCCCAGGTTATTTTGCTGAGAATTTGGTAGATTGGAACCTCACTGGCCGGGTCATCTATTGCTCTTGAAAAAGTATATGGCCATCATTTGCCTGTATTCCCTCTATTGTATAGTGCAACATGTACAATATGTAATTATCATTTAGTATTTATATAATTCCATCTCTCTATCTGTGACTCACTGAATTTATCAGCTACTAATGATGGGTATCTTTTTGAAAGATTGTTTGTCAGCATACCAACCATGACATGCAAGTCTTATCTCTCTCAAGGTAAAACTTCATAGCCCCCGTTTGCCACACATGGCTAGTAGCTGGGGGATACTAGGTTTGCTACATCCAGTTTATTCATTAATAACCCCTACACACCACCCACAGGTAGGAGTATAGTAGAATGTTTAATTTAGCCACACCCTTTGGTCACTGGTGGCGGCAGATGATGGACAGTGATTTTTTTTTAAGTTGCTGCCCACTTTCCAAGTTTTCCCTGTATTTTATGTGCAACTGGGTATCAATAGCTGCAAAGTAGTTTTTCTAATTACAGTGATCAGCTGCTGGCCCCTCCCTTAAACTAATAAGCTTTTTTATTACATTTTTTTAATATCTAATATATATGTATAAACCCCAAAAAAGCCCATAAATGTACTTTCAATGCACATTTATAAGCGGTTTTATTTCGGTCAGCCGACCCACCTATCAAGTTCGGTTGCTTTAATTTTGTCTGGCATTAAATCCAGCTGAAATTCAATTTTAAAACAACAGACAAAATTTTTTGATAATTATAGATTGTTACCGGCAGATAGAATTAAATCAAGGTTATAAAAGTTATAAAGTTATAAAATGTAAAATAGCTAGATTTGTGGTTATCAAGGCTAACAATTTTCTACTCTATGTTGTAAGTACTGTTATTTTAGCATGTAATTAACTATAATATTTTTTATTTTCACAACTATTGCATGCTGGTAAAACCTTATAATTTAATTGATGGCCAGTGGTCTCGGCACCCATTACAGGTCTTGGTTGATCCATAGACACATAGATCTGGAGTTTCCATCACAAATTTCAGCAGGCTTACTCTGCAACTGTGAGTGCGTCCCTTCACACAGGAGTTATGTTTTAGGTGCGTAACTCAGCACCAGATCGTATGTTCTTCTCCTGTGCAACTCATAAGTATAATTGAATTGTAAGATCTTTGTGAATTAGAAATAGACCCTCTAAGACCTTCTGAGTAGCATTTAACCAAGTTTAGCTTCACTCACAGCAAAGCTTGAATCAGTACTGGTATCCAAAAATGTTAGTTACCAGTTCCGAATTTTCATATGTTTCCAACTCCACAGGGTCGGCCCAAGACATTGTGCTGCCTGGGAAGAAGAATCCATCCTCCATCCGCAGTAACACATATATGCCCTGATTGGCAAAAACACATGGGCGGCAGCGTAATTCTATATAAACTTAATATATATTGCCAATGAGTAGTAAATGCATACACTAGTTATATCATGCCAATGAAGCAAAAATTTCATAAACTTGGTATATCATGTCAATGAGCATTAAATACATACATCCTGAATATCTTGCTATTCTTAAACTTTGTATATCATGCCAATGAGCCCGTGTGGCTCCAAAACGTCTGCTAGTGCCATCTCTCTGCTCCCAGCCTATGTGTGCCATCTCTCTGCCTCACGGTGCCATCTACCTGCCCCCAGCCTCACGATGCCATCTCTCTGCCCTTAGCCTCCCTGTGCCATTTTCCTTCCACCATCATCTCTGTGCCACCAGCATCTGTGCCTTTGCTCTGCTCCCAGCCACTCTGTACAATCCCAGTGTGTGGGATAGATAATTTGTGTGGAGGGGGACAGTGTGTGTGGGTGCTAGTATGTGTTGGATGGTGACAGTATGTGTGGGAGGGCAACAGTGTGGGAATGATGACAATATGAAAGGTGGTGATAGTTGGGTGGATGACAGTTGGGGTGATGATAGCATGAGGGGATGGTGACAGTGGGGAGGTGATAGTGTGTGTGTGGAGGGGTGGTGACAGTGTGGGGAGTGGTGACAGTGAGAGGAATGATGACAGTGGGGACATGGTAGTGTGTGTGTGAATGGTGGCAATGTGGAGGGATGGTGACAGTGTGGGCAGTTATAAAGTGAGGGGATGGTGACAGTGTGTGGGGTGATGGTGTGGGAGGGGACAGTGTGTAGGTGAGGGGTTGGGGTAGAGTTAGTGGTAGGGTTAAGGGTTGGGGTAGGTTTAGTGGTTGGGTTAGGGGTTAGGGTAGGGTTAGGGTTAGTGGTTGAAGTAGGGTTAGGGGTAAGGTTAGGGTAGGCTAACCCTAACCCAATTCCTAACTCTACCCCTACCCCTAACCCTACCACTAACCCTACCCTAACCTTACCCTAACCCTACTCCTAAGCCAGCCCTAACCCTACCCCTAACCCTACCCTAACCCTACACTGTCCCGAAGTTTCGAAGTGCTAAAGTCACGAATTTCAGAATGCCGAACCGAACCGAACCCAATATTTTTCCCATGCACATTCCTAATTGCTACAATTTGAATAATAGCTTTGAGCACACACAAGCTCTCTACAGACAAGATTGCTGACTGATACACATGCAAACAAACTTTCTGATACACACACACAAGCTCACTATGGACAACTCTTTCAAACACACACACACACAAGCTCACTACAGAAACGCTCTCTGACATACATACCAGATAGCTAAAGACAGATAAGCTGTGACACACACACACAAGATCACTACAGACATGCTCTGACACACACACACACACGATTACTACAGACAAGCTTTTACACACACACATGCACAATTACTACATACAAGCTCTTACACACACACAAACATAAGATCACTGCAGATAAGCCCTGATAAGCACACAAGATCACAGAAGATGAATCTTGATACGCACACAAGATCACTACAGACAACTCTTTCAAACACACACAAGCTCACTGCAGAAACACTCTCTGACATACATACCAGATAACTAAAAAGAGACAAGCTGTAATACACACAGGATCACTACGGACAAGCTCTGACTAGTGATGTCGCGAACCCGAAATTTTCGGTTCACGAACGTTGAACGCGAACTTCCGCAAATGTTCGCTGTGGCAAACCCAGCCACTTGGACAATACAAAGAGACTGTGCCTTTAAGGGTTGCCTGTATGTCTAGAGAGATATGTGCTTCATTCTATATGTGTATGCTTTATGTATGTTCTGCATTGCCTTTTGCCGAATGCAAATGGCGGTTTTGTATGGGGATTTTCTTTCGTTTCACGAACGGCACTTTGGAGGGCCGTTCGTGAACCGAACGCAATACCCCCTAATAGCCCACACACTTAGAGGCGTGTGGCGCTAGTTAACCGATTGCAACAATGTTGCAATCGGTTATTAGAGGCTCTCCTGGGTGGCTGTCGTTCGACTACCGACCATGCGGCGGTCGGCCATCTTGGATCCTTTGTTCCCTCAGCGGTGCTAGGTCGTCGAACGCATGGTACTAAAAACGGCTACTCGACGGCACGAACACCGCTGAGCCTCCAGGACGTTCGGGAGTTTCGGGACATTCGGTATTTTGTTCCCTGCAAGCAATCGGTTCTTTTTATATGTTTTATCAGAAATCTGTCTTTCATGCGGCGTTCGGTTATTTTAGCTGAGATCTGAGCGGTAATCTCACGAATGATGCGCTCAGACCCCAGCTATCTACCGAACGTCCATTCGTGTAAATCCACCATATATTCAACAAGTTATGGATTTTTGTGTGAATTGTCGGTTCTGCTGCACGAGGGGATAATCCACTTAACGGTGCATTCTGGGAAGATGATCCCTCTCGTGCAGCGGTGCCTGATGGGAGAAATATGCTGTAATGTAAGTCCCCCATGTAGTCCCCTCTGGGAGTGCCCCTGGGAAGGGACTCAGGAAACCCCTTGCATGGGGACTTGTATAAATTGTCCAGCCGATTAAAAGGATTTCAGTTGACTCTCAGAACTGTGTCTCGTCCGGTTACTGGGAGGTTGGGGATATTGCCTTGTTGTTTCAGCGCTTGACTGTGGATTCGTTTCTGAACCAGCGGAATTCATGGATGTATTATTGGCGTTCCGCTACAATTGGTGGCAAGCGACGGGATCCAACTCTACAGCCGAATACAGCGCATTCGAATGAAAGGAACAACCGAACGGAAAAGGAAAAGGCAATTCGTATGAAACAAGCAGACGAAAGCGATCAGTAAATGGGGACGGATTACACGGCGTTAAAGAGGCAGATGCAAAAGGAACTGCTGGAGGCTAGAGGGAAAAGCGCTAGCAACAAATCTAAAGCAGTACTTATTGCAGAGCTGATGGAAGGCGACCAAGCACACAGCAGTCCACCCCCACCGGCCAGGGAGGAAACACCGTACCAGAGGGAACTGAGAACCCAGTTGGAATTTGTACCACAGCCAGTAAACCTGGACATATTGACCGTACTGATGGCAGACGTCCAGGACTACATTATGGCACATCAACCTCAGGGGGCACCATCCAGGGCAGAATCCATCGCCAACTCATGCTGCACTCCAATAAAGCAGAAAATACCTTACCAGGAGTTTAAAGCGTTCTGCGAGGAGAAGGATGAGATAGACGGATACCTGCAGGATTTCGAGAGGTTATGCGACCTACACGACCTGGAGCCGGCAATGTGGGTACCCCTACTGGCAGGCAAGTTGGCAGGACGAGCAGCAGAAGCTTATCACACTGTGCCCAGAGAGGACAGCAAGGACTATTTTAAAGTCAAAAGGGCAATTCTAGAAAGGTATGCCATAACCCCAGAGGCATACCGGCGGAAATTTCGGGGATTGAAAAAGCCTGAAAGAGATTCCCACGCAGAGTGGGCGCATAAGCTGGACCAAGCTGGAGCAGTTCTTCAACGGCCTGTCACCGGAGGCACAGGAGTGGGTAAGAGACAGAAAACCTCTCACCCTCACAGCAGCCGCCCGATTGGCAGATGAACACTTTGATGCCCGGAGGCACCATGGGCTCCCCAACAGGGGTCCCCTGAGACCACCAATACAACACCACCCGGCCATCTCCACACCTGCCAACCCTATCCCATTCAGGCCAGCACCAGGAAACCCCCCACCACCATCCCGCTACAATGGCAGGGCCAACATACAATGCCATACCTGCCGGCAGTGGGGACATATGTCCCGGGAGTGCACCCAGAATCGGAGTAGGCAGGCGTGGAACCAGGTACGGCAAAACTCCACCCCGAGGGTGGCGGCCCATTTCTACCACACGGAACCTGACCACTCTGAGCTGGCAAGTCTGCAAACCGAGGAACCGTTGGGGGTTCTATATGAAGTAATGACTGTGCAAGCCACGGACAACAGGCAGCATCACCGCCAAGTTGTGTTTGTGGGGGGGAAAGAAGTACAGGGGCTGAGGGACTCGGGAGCCACTTTGACCCTAGTGGCACCACACTTAGTTCCAGATACGGCCCACACTGGCGGGTTTAGTGGCTGTCCGGGTAGCAGGGGGAGCCATGTACCGGTTACCCACTGCCAAGGTACATTTGAACTGGGGTGCTGGGGAGGGGGTTGTGGAAGTGGCAATCATGAAGAAGTTACCAGCAGATGTGGTTTTGGGGAATGACTTGGGCTAGATGACTTCCGCTTTCCTACCTCAGGCCCCTTCACAGGAGGCGCACCCAGTAACTACACGGCAACAGGCTCGCACCACGGCACCACCAACACACTCTGAGGCTCAGGTAAGGAACCATGACCCCCCCTTGACAAATATGACCTGGGACACCCCAACCACTTTTGAAGCCGAGGTTCAGACAGACCCCACACTGCAGGTGTACCGAGATAGGGTAGACACGGACCAGGTGGGGCCGGAGGGGGAACGGTACATTTGGGAAAATAAGTTACTGTACCGGGTGGCTGAAAGGGCAATAGGAAACTCTGTGACGCTCCAAACTAAGCAGCTGGTAGTACCCCAGAAGTATAGGCATGAGTTACTGAGAATAGCCCATGACATCCCTCTGTCCGGCCATTTAGGGATGACCCGGACCCGATATCGCTTAACACATGCTTTCTTTTGGCCCGGGATTTCTAAAGATGTGAGGCATTATTGTACCTCCTGTGATGTGTGTCAGAGGGTAGGCAAGAGAGGGGGTCGCCACAAGGCGAAACTGTGTCCCCTACCTATAATTGAGGAACCGTTCAGCCGTGTAGCTGTAGATATAGTGGGGCCACTACCAAAGCCCAGCCCCTCAGGGAAGCGATATATACTGACCGTGGTAGACTACGCCACCCGGTACCCCGAGGCGATTGCCTTAACCAATATCCACGCTGAGACCGTGGCCGAAGCCCTGATGAAAATATTCTCCCGAGTAGGGTTCCCACAGGAAATGGTCTCCGATAGGGGGACACAATTCACGGCTGAGGTTACTCAGCAGTTATGGAGAATATGTGGCATTAAGCCAATCATTAACTCAGCCTACCACCCTCAGTCCAACGGATTATGTGAGAGGTTCAACGGTACCCTAAAACAGATGCTCCGTACATTCGGAGAGACCCATAAGGACTGGGAACGATTCCTTCCCCATCTGTTATTTGCTTACAGAGAGGTACCCCAAGAGTCTACCGGTTTCTCCCCATTTGAACTGTTATTTGGGAGAAGGATCCGGGGACCGTTGGATCTCATTAGGGAGCATTGGGAGGGGGAGAGTAGCGCAGATGGGACCCCTATTGTACCATACGTGCTGGCGTTCCGGGATCGCCTGGAGGAATTGACCCAGGCAGTACGCACGAACCTCCAGGCCGCCCAGCAACGACAGCGTTGTTGGTATGACAGAGGGGCCAGAGACCATAGTTTTCAAGTGGGACAGAAGGTGTTAATCCTCAAACCTGTTCGCACCGATAAACTGCAGGCCGTCTGGCAGGGCCCATACCAGGTGGTGGAGCAGAGATGCGACACCACCTATGTGATCGGCCCATGCTCCGGAGTAGGGAAGAGACGCATGCTCCATGTGAACATGCTCAAACCCTACCACGAGCAAACTGAGGACGTGGCAGCTATCTGCACGCCCGCCTCAGAAGATCAGGAGAACTTGCCGCTTCCAGATCTATTAGAGCAGGAGGAGCAGAAGGAGCCCTCCCAAGGGGTTCAGCTGGGGGAGCGGCTAAGTCCTCAAGAGCATACCCAGGTACAAGAATTGATAGCGACAAAGAGTGCCACCTTTTCTAACTTACCTGGGTACACGCCACTAGCCACTCACCGAGTAGAAACCCCGGGACAGCTTCCCATGCGACAGACCCCATATCGGATTCCTGAATCCGTGCGGGACCATATGAGGAAAGAGATTGAGGAGATGTTGCAGTTGGGGGTTATCGAACACTCCGATAGCCCCTGGGCATCGCCGGTAGTCCTGGTTCCCAAGAAAGATGGTACCACTCGGTTCTGCGTGGACTACCGGAGGTTGAACGACAAAACCGTGTTGGACGCCTACCCGATGCCTCGGATAGACGAACTGCTAGATAGGATGGCCAGGGGTCAGTATCTCACTACAATAGATCTGTGTAAGGGATACTGGCAAATTCCACTAGCCGAGGACGCTATCCCCAAGTCGGCGTTTGTCACCCCGTTTGGCTTGTACCAGTTTAGAGTCATGCCATTCGGGATGAAAAACGCCCCCGCGACTTTCCAGCGGATGGTGGATCGGCTACTGGACGGGTTCCAGGATTATGCGTGTGCATACCTGGACGATATTGCCATCTACAGTCAGACCTGGTCGGATCACCTACAGCATATAGGGGCTGTAATAGATCGGATCCGGGAGGCAGGGCTTACCTTGAAACCCAGCAAATGCCACATAGGGATGGCAGAGGTCCAGTACTTAGGACACCGGGTTGGTAGTGGGCAACAGAAGCCTGAGCCCGCCAAGATTGAAGCTGTAGCCCAGTGGCCTACCCCTAGGACCAAAACCCAAGTCCTTGCTTTCTTAGGTACCGCAGGGTATTATAGAAAATTTGTGCCCAATTACAGTGCCCTGGCCAAACCCCTGACTGACTTGACGAAGAAAAACCTGCCCAGGCAGGTCATCTGGGCCCCAGAATGTGAACAGGCATTCAATCAACTGAAGACGGCTCTGACTAATGCCCCTGTACTGGCTGCGCCCAATCCAACTAAACGTTTTCTTGTCCACACAGACGCCTCCATGTTTGGATTGGGAGCAGTATTAAGCCAGGTCGGAGCCGATGGCGGAGAACACCCCGTAGCATATTTGAGTCGAAAACTGTTACCTCGAGAAGTGAGCTACGCCGCCATAGAAAAAGAATGCCTGGCCGTGGTGTGGGCCCTGAAAAAGTTACAGCCCTATCTCTATGGGCAACCCTTTTCTTTGCTCACAGATCACAACCCGTTGGTATGGCTAAACCGTGTGGCTGGAGACAATGCCAGGCTGCTGCGCTGGAGTTTGGCGCTGCAGCCCTTGGACTTTACGATCCATTACCGCCCAGGGAAACAAAACGGTAACGCCGACGGGTTGTCCAGACAAACAGACCTTGAGAAGTGATCTGTGAGCACTCCTCCGGACATCACCAAGCCGATCCGTTGGGATCAGACTGTGTATGCCGGCTTGGTTCTGGGGGAGCATTGTGGCAAACCCAGCCACTTGGACAATACAAAGAGACTGTGCCTTTAAGGGTTGCCTGTATGTCTAGAGAGATATGTGCTTCATTCTATATGTGTATGCTTTATGTATGTTCTGCATTGCCTTTTGCCGAATGCAAATGGCGGTTTTGTATGGGGATTTTCTTTCGTTTCACGAACGGCACTTTGGAGGGCCGTTCGTGAACCGAACGCAATACCCCCTAATAGCCCACACACTTAGAGGCGTGTGGCGCTAGTTAACCGATTGCAACAATGTTGCAATCGGTTATTAGAGGCTCTCCTGGGTGGCTGTCGTTCGACTACCGACCATGCGGCGGTCGGCCATCTTGGATCCTTTGTTCCCTCAGCGGTGCTAGGTCGTCGAACGCATGGTACTAAAAACGGCTACTCGACGGCACGAACACCGCTGAGCCTCCAGGACGTTCGGGAGTTTCGGGACATTCGGTATTTTGTTCCCTGCAAGCAATCGGTTCTTTTTATATGTTTTATCAGAAATCTGTCTTTCGTGCGGCGTTCGGTTATTTTAGCTGAGATCTGAGCGGTAATCTCACGAATGATGCGCTCAGACCCCAGCTATCTACCGAACGTCCATTCGTGTAAATCCACCATATATTCAACAAGTTATGGATTTTTGTGTGAATTGTCGGTTCTGCTGCACGAGGGGATAATCCACTTAACGGTGCATTCTGGGAAGATGATCCCTCTCGTGCAGCGGTGCCTGATGGGAGAAATATGCTGTAATGAAAGTCCCCCATGTAGTCCCCTCTGGGAGTGCCCCTGGGAAGGGACTCAGGAAACCCCTTGCATGGGGACTTGTATAAATTGTCCAGCCGATTAAAAGGATTTCAGTTGACTCTCAGAACTGTGTCTCGTACGGTTACTGGGAGGTTGGGGATATTGCCTTGTTGTTTCAGCGCTTGACTGTGGATTCGTTTCTGAACCAGCGGAATTCGTGGATGTATTATTGGCGTTCCGCTACATTCGCGAACCGGCGAACCGGGCGAACCGCCATTGATTTCAATGGGCAGGCGAATTTTAAAACACACAGGGACTCTTTCTGGCCACAATAGGGATGGAAAAGTTGTTTCAAGGGGACTAACACCTGGACTGTGGCATGCCGGAGGGGGATCCATGGCAAAACTCCCATGGAAAATTACACAGTTGATACAGAGTCTGGTTTTAATCCATAAAGGGCAGAAATCACCTAACATTCCTAAATCACAATCAATATGGATTGACACCTGACATATGACATATTGACACCTTGACATATGGATTGACACCTGTCCTCAGAGCCCCTGATACACACGGACACAGAGCAGAATAGAGACTGTTCCCCCTACATAGGGTCACTTGGCAGATATGGATTGACACCTGTCCTAAGGATCCCTGATACACACTGATACACACCTACTTGGATGGTATAGACATTTTTAGCTGCTCCTGGCCCGAACACCTGACCCACATAGGAGCCGTAATAGACCGGATTAGGGAGTCCGGACTGACCCTAAAGCTCAGTAAGTGCCATGTAGGAACGTGTAAAAACCTCCCCAAGATAGTAGTATGGGCCCCAGAGTGTGAACAGGCCTTCCAACAGCTCAAGACGGCGCTCATTAAATCACCTGTACTTTCTGCTCCTGATCCAACTAAACACTTTCTCGTCCATACAGACGCTTCTATGCTTGGATTGGGAGCAGTACTGAGCCAAGTCGGAGCAGATGGTGGCGAGCAACCCGGGGCTTATCTAAGCCGTAAACTTTTGCACAGCTAAGTATATTCACTGCCATTGAAAAGGAGTGCATAGCGGTGGTGTGGGCCCTCAAAAAGCTGCAACCTACTTGTATGGACAACCGCTTACCTTACTCACAGATCACAACAAATTTGGGGCACTGCGCGTGCAATCTAATGTGCCACCAGATAGGAGTGGTGTGTTTAGTACTATTGTTATCAGTTTAATCACTGTTACGCCCCCTATCCGTTGATGTGGAGCAAGACGCAGCAGCAGAAGAGGACCAAGCCGAGGAGGTTAAGGAAGAGGATGGAGTAGGAGGAGTAGAGGAGGTGGCAG
>OW240917.1:34719639-34744910 GCA_933207985.1 Pelobates cultripes
GTCATCATCAACCGCTTCGCTTGTATCTGACAACTCAGCAAAGGAAGCAGCAGCGGGTACAACATCATCATCATCATCACACCGTACGTCCATGTGTAATGCTGCCTGCCTGAGACATATCCCTGTTATCTACATCCTCTGGCAATAATGGTTGCGCATCACTCATTTCTTCAAACGGATGTGTGAATAACTCCTCTGACATACCAACTGAAGCGGCTGTGGTGCTAGTTTTGGAGGTGGCGGCAGGCGGGTGAGTGGTATCTTGAGAGGTGCCTGAAGCTAAGCTGGAGGAGGATGGTGCGTCAAGGTTCTGAGCGGAGGCTGTAGAAGATTGGGTGTCCTGTGTTAGCCAGTCAACTATGTCCTCAGAACTTTTCAAGTTCAGGGTACGTGGCCTCTGAAAACTGGGCATTATTCTAGGGCCAAGGGGAATCACAGCACCACGACCACGATGGCCCCTGTGGGGTGGCCTGCCTCTGCCTGTCATTTTTGTTGGGATTAGTGGTACTATGCGTGCAAGCTACTGTGAGACCAGATATGAGTGGCAATGTGCACTGGCACAGTTGTGCAGAGCACAGGCTGTAGGCCTGACACCGCTTGAAGATAACTAACTGCTATTCAATCTATAACAGTGAAAAAAGTTTTTGTTTTTTTAAATCTTAAAGCTATTATGGCCACAGATATGGTGGCACTGTAAACTGGCAAGAGTACGCTGCTTAGGGCTGACACACCTGCTTGAAGATAACTAACTGCTATTCAATGCATAACAGTGAAAAAAAGTTTTTTGTTTAAATCAAGCTATTGTGACACAGATATAAATTGGTGGCACTGGTACCGGCAATACCTGTGCAGTAACACACCTGCTTGAAGATAACTAACTGCTATTCAATCTATAACAGTGAAAAAAGTTTTTTTTTTAAATCAAACTATTGTGTCACCAGATCTAATTGGTGGCACTGGTCACCGTATCCACTGTTAGCGTAACACACCCGCTTTAAGGACACTGACTGCTATTCAATCTATAACAGTGAAAAAAGTGTTTTGTTTTTTTAAATCCAAGCTATTGTGACACCAGATCTAATTAGTGGCACTGGTCAGCGTATCCACTGTTAGCGTAGCACACCCGCTTTAAGGACACTGACTGCTATTCAATCTATAACAGTGAAAAAAGTTTTTTGTTTTTAAATCCAAGCTATTGTGACACCAGATATAGGTGGTGGCACTGGGCAGCGTATCCACTGTTAGCGTAACACACCCGCTTTAAGGACACTGACTGCTATTCAATCTATAACAGTGAAAAAAGATTATTTTTTTTTTAAATCAAGCTATTGTGACACCAGATCTAATTAGTGGCACTGGTCAGCGTATCCACTGTTAGCGTAACACACCCGCTTTAAGGACACTGACTGCTATTCAATCTATAACAGTGAAAAAAGTGTTTTTTTTTTAAAAATCCAAGCTATTGTGACACCAGATCTAAGTGGTGGCACTGGTCACCGTATCCACTGTTAGCGTAACACACCCGCTTTAAAGACACTGACTGCTATTCAATCTATAACAGTGAAAAAAGTTTTTTTTTTTTAAATCCAAGCTATTGTGTCACCAGATCTAATTAGTGGCACTGGTCACCGTATCCACTGTTAGCGTAACACACCCGCTTTAAGGACACTGACTGCTATTCAATCTATAACAGTGAAAAAAGTGTTTGTTTTTTAAATCCAAGCTTTGTGTCACCAGATCTAAGTGGTGGCACTGGTCACCGTATCCACTGTTAGCGTAACACACCCGCTTTAAGGACACTGACTGCTATTCAATCTATAACAGTGAAAAAAGTGTTTTTTTTTTTAAATCCAAGCTATTGTGTCACCAGATCTAAGTGGTGGCACTGGTCACCGTATCCACTGTTAGCGTAACACACCCGCTTTAAGGACACTGACTGCTATTCAATCTATAACAGTGAAAAAAGTTTTTTGTTTTTAAATCCAAGCTATTGTGACACCAGATGTAAGTGGTGGCACTGACTGGGGAAATGGGCACAGTATGCACTGTGAGCCTGACACAGAAGCTGGCAGCAGTGGCAGACAACTAAGTGCAATTACATTACATAGAAATTTTTTTTTTTTTTTTTAAAAGCATACCCTAACCCTAACCTAGCTATGCTTTTCCCTATCTAATGAACAGCAGCTACACTTTCCCTCCTCTTACTAAAGCATGCAGCTTGAGAATGAATCTAAAATGGATGCCTTCCAGGAGGTGGGAGGGTCTGCTAGGGAGGGTGTGCTGCTAATTGGCTGGAATGTGTCTGCTGACTGTGAGGTACAGGGTCAAAGTTTACTCAATGATGACGAATAGGGGGCGGGTCAAACCGCGCATATGTTCGCCCGCCGTGGCGAACGCGAACATGCTATGTTCGCCGGGAACCGTTCACTGGCGAACCGTTCGGTACATCACTAGCTCTGACACACACACACACACAATTACTACAGACAAGCTCTTACACACATACACATACACACACACACTGAAGATCACTGCAGATAAGCCCTGATACGCACACAAGATCACAGCAGATAAAACCTGATACGCACACAAGATCACTACAGACAAGCTGACTGACATACACACACAAGCTCACTACCTTAATTCATTTGTCCTCAGTGTTCAACCTGAAAAATGTGTTTCCCAACCGAGTGAGTATTAGCAAAATGTGTTGTATTATAAGTACAACAGTTTCAAGTCTTAGCCAGGCCTTAAACTGTTATTTGCCAATGCCAGTCTGAAGGGTTCATGGCTCACTAACCTGGTCTGAATTTCTATTCGCCTGGTCTGATTTTCCCAATGGCTAGTGGCTCATGGACATTTTGATTTTTGATTTTGCCTTCCAAAATCATAGAATACCGAATCAATAATGTGTGTGAATGGGTTAAACGTTGATAAATCTCTAAAAGAGAAGTTGTAATGTTATCAGATTCAATTAAAAGTCCAAATGTGCCAGTAATATTCAGGCTGCATT
This sequence comes from Pelobates cultripes, assembly GCA_933207985.1. NCBI lineage: Eukaryota > Metazoa > Chordata > Amphibia > Anura > Pelobatidae > Pelobates > Pelobates cultripes. The sequence continues at coordinate 34,722,653 of OW240917.1, forward strand.
CCTTCCTCTTTTCTTTACTGTGAATACTATCACCAGATGGATTTAATCCGTTTCATGCAGGATTGTAAAATATTGCGGAATGCCAGCACATGTTCGCATCTCTTGCTGAATGTTACACTATAGCTTTCAGCACATAATGTCTTCTGCAGGAAGTAGCCAGTTCAGTCTCACACGTGTTTGCAAAACACCCACATAGAATGAATGAAAGAGAGACACACATCTGTAACAATGGGGTCATGAGCAAGGTCGAGAGACGGGCTTCGTGTGAATAAACCACACATCAAGAATAAAGAAGGATACTAAGAGATAGCAAACCAGTTATTCTGCGGGAAGAAGGGTAACCTTCACACTTAAAGGGATACTATAATCAACAGAACAAGTACAGCTTATTGAATTTGTTCTGGTGAGTAGAATGATTCCCTTTAGGCTTTTTGCAGTAAACACTATCTTTTCAGAGAAAATGCAGTGTTTACATTGCCCTCTAGGGACACTTCCAGTGGCCACTTCTCAGATGGCTACTAGAGGTGCTTCCTGGGGCAGTGCTATGAGGAGATGCTGATTGGCCAGCATTTGGTTCCACTCCGTCCCCTTGTTGATTTCAGCCAATAATCTATGGGAAAGCATTGGATTAGCTAAAAATCATAAATTCTGATGTCAGCAAGGAGCTGGATTGGGGGCCGTGGCCAGCCCCAGTGGACCCATGCAGCTCTGGAAATAAGGTAAGTCTTATAACCTTTTATGGGGGGCTAATGGTTGGCAAGCCACCTAAATGGTGGTTTTTAAACAACAGGATCAGGAACACATGTTTGTTTTCCTGACCCTATACAGTTCCTTCCTAAAGTCATACTTTTATTTCTTTGGGAATTGGTATTTGGAGCTACATAATACTCTTGATGTAATGGACTTTATTCACTAAATGGTGAATTATTTGGAATTGAGAAGCAAATCTCCCACTTTAAAACAAGATTGCCAAATAGAGATTGTTTTTCAAGCTCTGGTATTTTGGATACTGATTGAGTCACTTATATCATTATATGGAAGATTTGTGATATAGTAGGGATGTGCACGGGTAAAAATTTGTTTATTTTTGATTAGTTCATTTTCAACTTTCGGTTCATCCATAGTATGGAAAATATCGATTGGGTCAAACTTAATTTTGTCTGAAAGTTTTGTTAACTTCCAAAATTGATAAAAGCCCTTTTCTTAATTTTGCTCTTTTAGTTGTTTGATCGATAACTCGATAGTTTGCTATCCTTAGATGAAATTTAGAAATTTAAGAATACCAAATTAGGGAAAAATCTCTTTTACAGTTGAAAGCTAAAAAATGAAGAAAAGAATGTCTTAATTTTGCTCTTTCAGTTGTTTAATAAATATTACCTCACAAAGTTGCTATCCTCATTAAAACGAATTGATCTGATATAATTTGTTTTGATTTGTTTCAAAACCGTTTGTTTTGTTTTAGTTCAAAAAATACGAAAATTTGACCGCTTCTGAATTGCCAATTTGGGCGCATTTATGAGCTATCTGTACACCAGTTGTCTTTCCCAACTATTCCCACCTATAACCAGTCACTGACTGCAAACCAATACCCACACATCATTATAGACCTCATGCTCCTCCATCAGTACCTTGACACCACATGTGCACAATGATGTGAAGCATGTATGTCCCACATTACAAATTAATGACAAGTATGATCCATCTGCATCATCAAGGCAGTGGGGGAGTTATTCTCAGTCTTAAGGCACTCAGGGAAGGGAAACATGTCTATCTTCGGTGGCCCAGTGTGGAGAGCATTTAGAGAGCACCCACTGCTGGTGTAGACCTTATGTATTTGCTTTCATGAGTTCCAGACTCAAAGTATCAGAGCATTGCCATGGCAACCCACATAAAGGCTCTGAATAGTCTGGAGTCACAAGAGCCATTACACCAAGTAAGCACCTTGCAGAGGGTGAAACCATAAGCTCACTCTCCATTTCAGCTCTGTCATACACTCCCTGCCTGGGCTGATCCATGAGTCTGTGCAGCTTCCAGCCAAAACAAAGCTGACTTAATAGGAACAGAAGAACAGAACTAGCAATCAAGGCAAAAGAACTGCACTGGTTGTCATCTTCTCTGATGGTGTCACCTTGTGCGGCCTGCACCACCCTCATCCCTCTAATGGCGCCACTGCCCTGAACTCTGTGCTTGGCTATTCTAAAGTTTTAGTTCCTGTAGCCCAATGATCTTACCCTGGATTCATTCTCAATTACTTTTCCTGCTTTCTGTCCTGCCAGTTCCTGTGCTGCATTTCCAGATTCCTGGCCCCTGGCTCGTTTGTTGGACTCACAGACTCTGTCTATGTGCCCTGACCTATAGACTTGGAGTGTCCATGAGTTTGATTCTCACTTCTCTGGATTAGACATTCCGTTCTTTGGATCTTTGGATTCATTCTCTCTGTTTTTATCTCTGTGCACCACAACCCTCCTTGAAGTCTGTTCCAATTTCCAGATCTTCCCTGAGACTGATGATCTGAAAGGGTGCGTTGTATTCCTGTGATTGGGATCCTACTCCACAATTCAAGGGCATAACCTTTTAATAGAGTATGTTCATCAGACTGGACAGTAGGTGGCGATGTTACAATGTACATAGCTATAGAATGAAGACATAAAGTTTATCCTTGTTCTCTGCACATTTCCATGTAAATGACTCTCTGGTTCTAACTTAGAGTTCTCTTGTTCTGATTTGATTTCTAATGTTTATTTTCATTAAAGCTTAATGTACCGCTTTCATTCGGCTCTTGCTTAAAGAAACCCTCCAAGGACCATAATTACTACATTGTTATGCCTCTCCTCTTTCTGTATTGAGAGCAGGAAGCTCCTGCTAGGAGATTCTGCTAGCTCTCCTGAGCTAAGCCATAAATCAAAGCCCTAGTCAATGAACAAAAAGAGAACTTCTATCTGCAAAAGGCAGGACCCAGTGCTTGGTGAAATCAGGAAATTTAAACGTTAGTAAATAGTCTAATTACATTGTTAGGCCCCCAGGACAGCACACACTGAAATAAATCTACATGCAGAATTCACCAGTTATACAAAAATAAAGGCATGTTGACCTTCTTCCAGACTACTTCCATACTAATACCGGCTGCACCCCACTTACTGTCTGCTCCACTCATAGTTTTGGAATCACACAAAGGTAGTCTGAGCTCCTTGATTGTAAGCTTCCGAGAATCTGCTGGGGGGTTTAGGGATTGTACATGATTATATTGTAAAGATATTTGGATGGCAGAGGAGGGCCTATGGGTTTCTTCACTGGTGTCAAGCACTGAAAGGGGACTTAGAGCTGCTTACAATTTGCTACACTGATAAGCAACACTTTAAAGCACTATAACAAATGCAGTGAGCATAAGGTGTACTTGGCGTGTCTGACTCATACATTTAACTTTTCATTCTAAAGGCAATAAAAAGCTTTATTCTATGTTACAATTTCCTATGGCACACTTCTGCCCCCTGCTGGTATATTGCATTAAAACAGGCTTACTTCCGGGTGTTACAAAACCAGATGTGCTTAAAAAAAAAAATAGTATTATTTATGAATAAATAAGGTACAAACAGTAAAACCTTAATGGAAGCATAGATTATTGTTAAACAAATGACTTTGTTATATAATTCGAAAATATTGCAGGGTAATTCCCTGAAGTGAAAATTATTGGTAATTCAAAGTGAATTCATTTTGTAATTTTTTAATTTATGGACAAAATAAACAAACTGGGAAAAAATCCGTAAGACGACAATGCTTTTAGTTCAGCTATTTTTGCCTTAAATTTGTAATTCATTTTGAATTCTTTTAAATTCCCAAAAAATTTAGTTTAGCAAATTGCCTTCTTTGATACATTTTGTGCAACATTTTTTTTAGTAATTTATTTTAATTTTGTTCACACCCATTACAATGTATTTTGTTCCCTTTTTTAAAAGTCATTATTTACGACTTTCACAAGATGTGACTGGCAAAAGGTTAACAATATGATTCACAGACGGAGCCACAAACCATTTTCAACAGGGAGAGTAGAGCAATTACGAGACAATAACAAGAGAAGTGTATAAGGTTTGCCATAGGGAAGAATATATAAAATTCAAGGCACATAACTCTCCCAATAGATTTAGCCAGTGAATTAAGTTCGTTTCAGTAAATTTTGTTAGTTTGAAAATTTTGTTCTTTTAAAGTATTAGAAGAAATACATCAGCTTTTGTTGTTGCTGGTGGCAAAATGACCCGGAGCTTTATCCCAAGGCAGACATCCCAACATTGAAAAACTCATTTCAGAGACAGACTCATGCATGCATGCATTCCCATATGTCCGACATCCCCCTACCCTTAACACAGGAACCCACACACACTATTTACCCAGGAAATGCTTGAAACAAGAGATATTTCAATGTATCCTTCCTGGTAAAATATTTTATAAATAAATAAATAATTTACATATACTATTAACACACAGAAACATACATGCACACACCTTGACACATAGATACACGCACTGGCATTTAAAGACAACTTACATAGAAACATAGAATGTGACGGCAGATAAGAACCATTCGGCCCATCTAGTCTGCCCAATTTTCTAAATACTTTCATTAGTCCCTAGCCTTATCTTATAGTTAGGATAGCCTTATGCCTATCCCACGCATGCTTAAACTCCTTTACTGTGTTAACCTCTACCACTTCAGCTGGAAGGCTATTCCATGCATCCACTACCCTCTCAGTAAAGTAATACTTCCTGATATTATTTTTTAAACCTTTGTCCCTCTAATTTAAGACTATGTCCTCTTGTTGTGGTAGTTTTTCTTCTTTTAAATATAGTCTCCTCCTTTACTGTGTTGATTCCCTTTATATATTTAAATGTTTCTATCATATCCCCCCTGTCTCGTCTTTCCTCCAAGCTATACATGTTAAGATCCTTTAACCTTCCCTGGTAAGTTTTATCCTGCAATCCATGAACCAGTTTAGTAGCCCTTCTCTGAACCCTCTCTAAGGTATCAATATCCTTCTGAAGATACGGTCTCCAGTACTGTGTACAATACACCAAGTGAGGTCTCACCAGTGTTCTGTACAATAGCATGAGCACTTCCCTCTTTCTACTGCTAATACCTCTCCCTATACAACCAAGCATTCTGCTAGCATTTCCTGCTGCTCTATTACATTGTCTGCCTACCTTTAAGTCATCAGAAATAATCACCCCTAAATCCCTTTCCTCATATGTTGAGGTTAGGACTCTATCAAATATTCTGTACTCTGCCCTTGGGTTTTTACGTCCAAGATGCATTATCTTGCACTTATCCACATTAAATGTCAGTTGCCACAATTCTGACCATTTTTCTAGTTTACCTAAATCATTTGCCATTTGGCTTATCCCTCCTGGAACATAAACCCTGTTACATAAAAATCAAGTCCGACTCAACTGAGCTGAAGGTGTACGTAACTTGGAGAAAATTGTCCACTTGGGCATTTAAATTGAAATACACCTGGAATTCCTGATCATTTTCACTTTAGTGAATAACCCTGTTGGGTTTACAAAACTGCTTGTCTTCATGATTAAACCTCATCAGTGAATAAAACTGTACATTTGGGGGCTGCTAAATTTGAGTGCCATGCTCAAGTTCAACCCCACCTTGGACATGTTAGTGCACCCCAGATGGGACTTGAACCCACAATCCCTGGCTTAGGAGGCCAGTGCCTTATCCATTAGGCCACTGGGGATTGACATTAATGAGTTTTGCTGACTATATTAAACACAGTTCGAAGCTACGTGTTTCAAAAGAAAAACACAGAATGCTTGGGCTCGTCTAGGATTTGAACCCAGGATCTCTCACACCCAAAGTGAGAATCATACCCCTAGACCAACAAGCCATTACACTTCCATCAGAACATGCAAACACTTGGGTTCGTCCGGGATTTGAACCCAGGACCTCTCGCACACTAAGCGAGAATCATACCCCTAGACCAACGAGCCATTATGACGTGTTTTTTGACACACAGACACCTGCACTGCCACATACACCCAAATACACACACTCAGAAAAACACACTGACACATACACACACACTGACACACACACTCAGATACACACATGGCACATACACACACAGATGCACACACCGGCACATACACACAAATACACACTGACACACAGATACATACTGGCACATTCACACAGATACCTACACTCACACATACACACAGATGCCCACACTGGTACATACACACAAATACACACACTGGCACATACATACATACATATAGACACTGTCACACAGATACACACTGGCACATACACACAGATGCCCACTGACTCACAAATACACATACTGGCACATACACACTTCTACACAGATACATACACTGGCACATACACACAGATACACACTGACACACAGATATACACACTGGCACATACACAGAAACACACACACTGACACATACATACAGATACACACTGACACACAGATACACACTGGCACATACACACAGATGCCCACACTGGCACATACACACAGATGCCCACACTGGCACACACAGATACTGCTCAGCCGCTGTATTTCTAACACTGCCCCCAGCTTGCCACTTAACAAAAAGGGGGACCATAGGTATATTTTGAAACCTGGGGGCCCCCTCTATCAGTTGAGGCCACTGTTAGTGTTCCCAGATTGACAGGAGAGCTATGAGCAACACTTGAAGTGGATTTAAATGCTGCTTCTTCGTCAGGGAGACTTCCAGGATATGAAACAACACTGGGAAGGTCTCCCTGCTTGCACCTGCTGCAGGACCAGTGCTGCAACCCCCCTCCCCCACCCCAACAAAAATGAATATATTCATAAATACAGAATCTAATTTCCTTGAAATTCTAACAACGTCAAGAGATATACAGAGACGACTTAGGAACTACTTTTTCTCTGTCATGGCCAGTACAAGACTATTTTGCATCCTAGGCAAGACCAGCTACTTGCAACCCACGCCCCACGCTCCTTTGAGTGTCTCTTTCATCCCAACTCCTTTGTATGTCTATTTTTCCCTTCCTTAGCCCCTCTGTGTGTCTCTTTCCCACAATCCCTCTGTGTCTCTATTTGTCCTTCCCAGCCCCTATGTGTGTCTCTTTGTCCCCCAGCCCCACTATGTGTCTCTTTGTCCTCTTCAGCCCTCTCTGTGTGTTTTTGGCCTCCCAGAGCCCCTCTCTGTGTCTCTTTATCCACCTAGCACCTCTGTGTTTCTCTTTGTACCACAACCTCTTTGTGTATCTCTTTTTCCCCTTCCCCAGCCCCTTTGTTTGTCTTTACTCCACCGATCTCTCCCCCCCCCCAGTCGCTTTGTGTCTCTTTGTTGTCTCCCCAGTCCTCTGTGTGTCTCTTTATCGTCACCATCTCATCTGTGCACCTCTTCCCCCAAGCTCTCTGCATGCCTCTCCTCCCCTTCTCAGCCCTCTGTGGGCCTGCTCCATCAGCCGTTTCTGCATCTCTCCCCCAGCCCTCTTTGTGACTCTCCATGTGTCTCCTTAACTCTCCATGTGTCTCATTAACCCCAGCCAGACCATCCATGTGTCTCATTAACCCCAACCAGTCCATCCATGTGGTCTCATTAAACCCCCAACACCTCCATGTGTCTCCTTAACCCACCAAGCCCATCCATGTGTCTTATTGACCCCCAGCCCCTACATGTGTCTCCTTAAGCCCCCAGCCTCTCCGTAACCCCCCATGTGTCTCATTACTTCCCAACCTCTCCTTAACCATCACATCCCCTCCATATGGATCCTTAGCCCCCAGCCCCCCATGTGTCTCCTTAACTCCCCTCGCCAGCTCACCTCCTTTGTATGTAGAGTGACTGCGGTAGAAGAGCTTGTTTCTCTCTACCAGGTTGGTCTGACAGGAAGTGAGCACACTTCATCTCATACCAGCCGGATAGAGGGAAACAAGCTCCTCTACCACTGTCCCTGCTCGGTCACGCTACATAAAGAGACTGACAGAAGGGAATTGCTGTGGTGAGTGCTCCTTCTCCTGCTGGTCACCCTGGCATTGTGGGGACCTGGCCGGTGTGCCCAAGGTGGCAGCTTAAACCACCTAGCAGTCGCACCGAACCTGGTCTCTGTATTTCTCCTTCGTCTGACTTTCTTAGACTCAGGGTGAAGTCCACAAATCCAACAGCCATCACCAGTGCCAGCTGCAGGGAATTGGCTGTGTCTATGAAGGATCCCGCAGTCTCATATGAACGAAAGTACAGCAGTGATGTTGGCTCTGAAGAGGAGTCGCTGGATCCTAATGGGTGCGCCCGCAAGGCAGGGGTTCAGGTAACTAAATCTTACCTTTACCTGCCCCTCCAGCCACCAGACCACAGATGGCAATGTCACCATTAGGGGTATTTGCAAATTTGGCCTCAGATGGTGACAGTGTTGCTTTAAAGCAATAAGCAAGGTGTTTTAGGCAGGAAATCAAAAGTGGATGAAGAAGAGTTCTTATTGTAGAGTAATAGAATAGAATGTGCAGGTATTGGAATGGAAGAAGCAGCTGTTTTTTGTTAATTGAGTAAAATAATAAGTGAAAGACCAGGATGAATCCAAGTATTGTGTACTCTGGTCAATGAGATGAATAGCGAACAAATCCAACCAGAGTTATATTAAGGGATTTCTATGTATCATGTGCCAGGAAATATAATATCATATGGACATTATTATTGCATGTATATTATCTCCAATATCCTTTATATCAAGGAAAATGGGGGAGGGAGAGGAGGGGGGATTTTTAGAAATTAGAAATCACTCTGGGCTTTTTGCCTTTTCAACAGCAACATCTGGCTCGTATAAAAGGTAGAGTGCTAGAGTTCTTCTCTAACTGCTTTCTTATTCAGAGCTGTTTAGTTAAAAGAAAAACTCCACCAGGAGTCCACCAGGTGGCACAGTTTTCCTAAATATTAAAGGTGTTAAACTATTACGCTGAAAATATTCTAGCAAATTAAATAACAACATAAGACATTTAATGAAAAAAACGAATAAAGACACTGCTTATACAACACTTTGGGTTTGTGGCCTTTTCAAAAGAAGCTGTTAAAGGGGTACTGTCACTTTCCAAGATTTGTGATACTATGCTTACTTAACCCTATACTTTATGGATATGGTTGTCTAAAGCCTGAGAGATAAAAGTAAATGTAAAAATTCACACCTATTTTTTCTGGCAACTGGACACCTCTATCTTAGATCCTTTTCAATCATTGTTACAAGCTCTGTCCTTTACACCTGGCATTCAGCAGTGGTAAAGCATTCAGAGAATCCTAGGTAAGGCCTGAAACACTATGTCTGTGCTGCGATCATTTGCATGTCGATCTGGGAATTCTGGGATAGTTGTGGAAACGTGATTTCTAGGAATTTCTATGCCCAATGAAAACTACACAAAATCCAGCTTGAGATTTGCAGGTGATGCGCAACAGTAATTTTTTTTTTTTTTTGTATCTTCATCAAACTGTAGGGAGATATTTCATATTTGGTTAACCCTGTCAAGACTCACACACAGACACTTGAAGAGCTCTTGGTTCTTATCTCCCCGCCACATTAGAAGTGCTGAAAACAGGTTCCCCCTAGTGGACACGTGCTTGTAGGCCGGTGCCTACTCTGCCTAATGAGAATCCGTCCGTGTGCACTAAGCATTCAATTGTCATGCTTTTTATCTTACACTAGATAACATAAAAGCTAAAAAGATACAAATAAAATGCAGGTAGGGCAACCAAATGCGAACAGAGAAGATTTTGCCCAGGACACACATTGTACACATCTTTATTGACATTATTATTCACACCATAGATATTCCTTGTATGTAAAATATTAAGTAATTCATTATTGAATAAGGTATTGCTAGTTGCAGTTGCATGGTGAAAGAAATTATCAACTTTTATTATTTATGATATTTACTGCAGGATCTAGTGGTCCCAGCTCACTACTGTTTCTCCCTTTTGATATTGAAACTTCCATCTTCTTTTTCCCAGCAGTCTCTCCTGCATTTTCCTCTCATTTCTAAGAACAATTCTTTCCTGTTTATATATATTTTGATTAATATAAAATCTTCATCAGAACCATTATTTCATTAGTTCCATTTAGAATTAATTCCTTCCACCACGTCTGTCTTTTTTTTTCTTTCTGCATTCAAACTAGAAATTATTCTCGATTGATCAAACAAATATATTTATAAGGCAAAGGAAAGGTTTTTTTACTGTAAGAACAATCAGGATGTGGAATTCTCTGCCTGAAGAAGTGGTTTTATCAGTGTCCATACAGATGTTCAAACAGCTACTAGATGCATACTTGCAAAAACAGAATATTCAAGGATATAATCTTTCGATGTAGGGTAATAGCTTCTTGATCCAAGGATTAATCTGACTGCCATTCTGGGGTCAAGAAGGAATTGTTTCCTAGGTTGTTGCAAAATGGGAAATGCTTCAAACTGGGATTTTTGCCTTCTTTTGGATCAACAGCAAAATAAAAATGTGAGGAAGGCTGAACTTGATGGATGCAAGTCTCTTTTCAGCTATGTAACTATGTAATTTGTGAGCATAATATTAACTGTACTGCTTTCGGGGGAGAAAAAAGGCATCTATGCCAGTGATGGCGAACCTTTTTGAGCCCGAGTACCCAAACCGCAATACATGCCAACTTTTTTTCCCTCAAAGTGCCAACACGGCAATTAAACCTCAATACTGATGTTTAAATTTAGAAAAAACAACTCGTACTGTTGTCCGAACTAATTAACAACTTTTGTTTTAAAAGACGAACACAACAGAGAGTTCAATGATACAAATTTTAAATAAGGATATAAATAGATCAATTTAAGCTTATATGTATTAGTATCTCCAACAAATGCAATACATACACACACAGACTGCTGAATACACATACAGACTGCTGATTACACACACACAGACTGGTGAATACACATACACTGCTGAGTACACACACACAGACTGCTGAACACACACACACAGACTGCTGAACACACATACACAGAAGCTGTACACACACACACAGACTGCTGTACACACACACACACAAACTGCTGTACACACACACACAGACTGCTGTGTACACACACACACACAGACTGCTGTACACACACACACACAGACTGCTGAATACACACACACATACTGCATTGAGGGATGCAGTGCATGTGTTTGTGTGTGTGGTGCTGTGTGTGTGTGAAGGGTGTTGTTTGTGTGTGTGTGTGTGTGTGTGTGTGTGAAGGGTGTTTTGTGTGTGTGAGGGGTGTTGTGTGTGTGTGTGTGTGTGAAGGGTGTTTGTGTGTGTGAGGGGTGTGTGTGTGTGTGTGTGTGAGGGGTGCTGGGCGAGGTAAGGGGTAGGTGTGTGTGTGTTGAGGGGTAGGGGTACTGTGTGTGTGTTGTGGGGGTAGAGGTGCTGTGTGTGTTGTGGGGGTAGGGGTGCTATGTGTTGGGGTGCTGTGTGTGTGTGTGAGGGGTGCTCTGTGTGGGTAGGGGTACTCTGTGGCGGTACAGGGTTGTGTGTGTGTTGGGGGTAGGGGTGCTGTGTGTGTGGGAGGGGTGCTCTGTGTGGGTAGGGGTACTCTGTGGGGGTGTGGGGGCAGGGGTGTGTGTGTGGGGGGGTGCTGTGTGTGTGTGGGAGGGGTGCTCTGTGTGGGTAGGGGTGATGTGTGTGTGTTGAGGGTAGGGGTGCTGTGTGTGGGGGGGGTTGGGATGCTGTAAAGGGGGGAGGGTGTTAAAAAAAGTTATGCTAAATCTGTATCCCCCCTCCCTCCTGCTTACCTATAATGAAGAAGGGGGGGACACAGCCATCCCTGGTGGTCTGGTGGTGGTAAGTACTGCTTCCGGGTCGGGAGGCAGGGGGAGGGATCTGTGACGCAGCTCCCCTGTTCTCCCTCGCGATGCTGTGTGGATGCTCCACACAGCATCGTGCGGGAGGACAGGGGAGCTGCTTCACAGATCACTCCCCCTGCCTCCCGACCCGGAATCAGAGTAGGCGCCTGCCTACTCTGCATTGATGGCGAACCTATGGCCGCATGCCCACAGAATGGGCCCGGCGTGCCACCTTTGGCACGTGTGCCACAGGTTCACCATGATTGATCAATGCAATGCACATCATTGTTTGTTATTTAACAATTATTTACATTGCTTGGCTGGTCTAAATTTGACATCTTGCAGGTATCTCAGGAGTTTTCATTGAAATTTTATTTTCAGGGTTTGTTTTGTATTTTTTGTGAAGGTACGCAGATCTTCCATTGGTGCTAATGTTATGTTATGTTATGTTCTCAATGTTATCTCTTCACCAAGAATAAAAGTAAGGTGAAAATTATGGTTACAGAGGTCATGCTACAGTTAATGTGTTCATTTTGACATGCAATTCTTATATATCCTTTGGTTTCTTCTTCAACATTAGGTCAGAAAATGAAACCATTGTTTTTTTTCCCTAGACACAAAAGCAACAAAAAGTATATCTTGTGATACAATGGATGAAGCTGATTGAGAAACATCAGGAGGACCTTGTGTCTTATTGATGGGAGTATAGAGAAGAAGAGAAGGTACTTCCATTAACTAAAGCCTGTCTAGAATTATGAAAATGGCCAACACACAGGGCTTGAGTCCTGCAGGAACGCGTGGGAACGGCGTTGATCCGCGTTGCTCCTCCTCCGACCTTCCCTGCCCTTTGCGTACGCGGCTAGGCAAGTGCCGTGACATCACGCGGAGGCGGAGTCACGGCGTCGCATCGGCAACGCTAGGGTGAGACCGTGGCGGTGAGACTGAAGATAGAATGAAGAAAAAAGGCCTCACAGTCTCACACACGGTCCCCACACTCCTTCTGCCCGGCCAGTCAGCACCCTGCCTGAGACCACAGCACCCCTGAGACCAGGCCAGCCAGCAACCTGAGGCCAGGTCAGCACCCTAAGGCCAGCCAGCACCCTCCCTAAGCCAGGTCAGCACCCTAAGGCCAGCCAGCACCTGGGGGAGGGGGGAGATGGATCTTGGGTGAGATCCCACACTTTTTTTTCCCAGGACTTGACCCCTGCCAACTTGGAGACTTCGAAGGTGAAAATAAGGTTGCATGGCAATAGAAAAAAAAACAAGTAGGCACAGATATATTATCTCTGCCAATGGGAACCATGTCATGTTTACGAAAAACCTCAACTCTCTAGGAAGGCATATCTACTGAAAAATGAAATTCTGTCTCTGGCCACATTCTCCATTTTGCCTTCATTGACCCACTAATACAGTCATGTAGTTCTTACTATGAACATTTTGTTCTGTGTTTACCTATTGTGTAATTGTGTCCTATTTCTTTAGATTGTCAATTTTTTTGCATTCCTCGTGAACTCATTGTACAAAGTTGCAGAAAGCATGCCTCAACAATTTGAAATGTAGATGGAAAGTTGGAGACAGCACATTGTCACAAAAAGAACTGCTAAGATTCGTAACAGTAAGGAAATATTTCACTTATGATACCAAATGCCTGATCTGTTTATTTTTTTTTATTTTTTTTTATATATTTGTAAAATATTTTAATAGGAAGGATACTTTGACATTTCTTTAATTTTCATATGTCCAAATGCTTACACGTGAGAAAAAAAAGACAGAGCTTCAGAGACCATGGCCTTGATTTAATAAGCTTTCCAAATTATTCAAAACTCTTATAAAAAGAAAATGTCCAAATAGTGTATCTACAAAAATTCTCTTAGACGGTAATGGTGACTATTTTTCTGTAGATAAATCATTCGGAACGTTTTTCTAACAACATTGAATCATTTGAAAACCATAATAAATCAAGGTTTATATCACCATATATCTGGTATGGAAATAGATTAATACATCTTCCTTCCACCATTATTTATTATAGAGAATTTCTTGCTTGGCCAAGTAAATCATAATGGGCCAGTTGGATGATTCCTTGATCTCCCAAGTTGTCCCTCAGCCGGTGATCATCCCCATGTCATTTGGCCAAGTTGCCCGATGGCCAGTCCTGACATGGTACAAAAGTTAAACAGCGTAACTGAAATACCATTTACATTTCAACATAGATACTTATAAAAGCTGGCTTATGTTAGGTAATATTGCTTTTAATTAAAATGTGTCCATAGAACAGTGGTTCCAAGACCAGTCCTCAATACATGCCACCAGTCTGGGCTCTGTCAGTATTGCCAGTGGAACAGACATCGAAATCCTGGATTTTTGGTGTTCATTGAGGATTGGGTAAGGAACTACTGCCCTAAAATATTATAAGGCTTTAACAATACGTACATAAAAGATGAAGTATGTACACAAGTAGAAAATCTATTTCTTTATCATTGTACTTATGAGGTTAAATTGTATTAATAGCATGTGAAGGTGGTGTTTAAGACAATATTACACTATTATTGTTATTCATTTCTTTTTTTTAAACATGTCTCTCCTAGTCTTTGCCTTTTGTCAGAATCGTTTCTCCATATTTGAAAATATGCTGTCAAGAAGCATCAAAATCAGGCAATATTTTATTTCCAAGTCTCTGTGAGTGTGCGGACTATATAGGTTAGCAAACTGAATCACTGCACTAAATTTTGGTTTATAACTCCCAATACACACATCTACCTGGAATGAGGGGTCTTGACTGACAAGTACAAAATGAAATTAAGCCAAAAGTGTTTTATTGAGAAAAACAGATCTTCCATAATATATCATGTAATAAGGACTCTATAGATTGGTGACACAAAAATGACAATAGATACAGACATTATCCTGGAATATACTTATAAGGTATGGCCCTGGTGTTAACCCTCTTGGTGCCAGAAGGATGCAGAAAAACGTGTTTGTATACTCAAAGGGTTAATGGTAACATTGTCTGGAATAAAGGAAGATCGATCTGCTGCGGATTGCCTCCTAGTGTTTTTTGTTGAATATAGTCCCTTGAGCCTCTTTGTTAGGTTCTTGCATGATCTGGATGGGTTTGTTGGACAGAGCAGCCTCTCTCATCTTGTAATAAACAAACTCATTCTGCTGAAACATTCTCAGTTCCATTTCTGACTGTGCTCGCATCGCCTGTGGAGAAATATAGGTACGTGATTGAATTATAAGAGAACGTTGCATAGTGTAAAAAAAAAAAAGTCAACTATTAAATAATTATTTATTTCAGGATCTAATATGAATTACTACAAATCAAGTGCAATATCATTTATTATACCTGACCCAGATGTTAAAAAACTAAGCACAGAATTTGGTATCTCTTTTGTAGGTTCTTTCCACTATCTGGGAATTCACATAGGCTCGTTTCATTCGTCCGCTTTTCAGACAATTACATTCCCCGTCTTGAAACTTTAAAATAAGAACTAAAAGAATGGCAGAATAAACCTTTATCCAGGATAGGAAGAATACATTGTATTAAAATAAACATTTTACCAAGACTTTTGTTTTTATTCTAATCATTAACTGTTAGAATATCCAAAAGAGATTTAAATAGTTTCCAAAGAGCAATAGACGCTTTCATATGAATAAACGCCATAGAATAGCTAGAAACCTATATATAGACCAAAAAATAGAGGTGGATAGGGACTTCCAAACCTTCTCTTATATTATTATGCTGCACAACTCTCTGAAATCATAACGTAGCATTCTACTCCAGAAAAAAGACGATGGGTGGATCTGGAAACAGATCTTTTGGGATTTGATTTACCTTCCTATTATATCGAAGGTCAGTTATAAAAGCCGTGCGTGGCAGAAATAAAACCAGTTGTACTCCCAGAACTGTGTATCGTCCAGTTGCCAGGGAGGAGGAGGGATATTTACTTGGTATTTTCTTGTTCCTGATTTTACTCTTGGGTAATTCAGCAGAGGGAAGTCCTTGCTAGGACTAGGGCTCCACTACAGCACATTCCCCAACTCCGATGACTCCAATTTTACGCAATAAACGGTTTACCCCGGGCATGTGACCATATGATTTTGGAGGTATTAGGGAGGCAGGTGGCTTGTGATATTTACACCTTTTGCCAGAGGGAACAGTTTTAGATTTTGAAAACCTGAGGTGAGACACACACTTGGAAAATCATGACTTCTTCAGTTACCTTCAATTAAAGGAAGGTACTTTCTGCAGGAGTCAAAGAAATAACAATTTAACTCTTACATCTCGAATTATTATAAAGGAATTTACAAAAAGGGCCTAATCTCTTTTTTATATATGCATCTGAGCCAAGAACCCTCAATATGTGGAAAACTAAGAAACTTTAATGAATGGGAATCAGACTTGGGAGGAGAGTGGGAGGAAATTTGTGAGGCAGCTGCAAGAATTCCAGTGTGTGTGTAAAAGTTTATTCAGGTGGCATGCAACTCCATTCTGGTTACATAAAATAGGTAAAAATCTGATTGACCTTTGTTGGCAACTATGTGGTCATAGAGGTACATACCTACACATGTGGTGGGATTGCCCAAAACTACATACCTTCTGGATAAGCATAAGGGACATATTGAATAGAGGTTTACAGAGACCAATTGATTTGTGTCCTTGGACCTTCCTTTTATCTCGAACAATTGAGGGACTTCCCAAACATAATCAAAAACTTTTCAATATAATCACATTAACAGCTCATAGACTCATTGCAGAAGGTTGGCTCAAAACCGATCCCACAAGATTACAAGATGTTATTACAAAAATTGAAGATAATGCAGTTGTGAACAAATTGACCTCTAAAGTCAGACATTCACAAGATACATTTTCAAAAGTTTGGAATCCCTGGAGAGAATTTACATCCAACAGTATTATTATTTCTGTTATTTTCTTTCTTTCTTTTTTATTATAAGAGCATAACACAGATAATATTATAAACTGTATTATTTCAGCATTCAACATAATAAAGAGAGGAAATTTATTTCATATCCTAGATACAGTAAACTCAAATGCAAAATATATTGTACATATTTCATTGTCAACATTAATCTTAATTTTTCCTTTGTCCGTGATGTACTATTTATTATATTTAATGTCTTTTTCAAATTGACAATGATACACTCATCTATATGACTGCTTATCTTATTGTAAAAAAAAGAAAAAAAATCACTTAGTTATCTCCAAATAAATATCCCCAAGGACTACGAATGCAGGGCTAACCACTCCCAGCACTTTCAGCCAATCATTGTCATCCACGGTGCTCAGAATTGACACTGATTATGTGGAAGAGTTAATTCTACATGTCCAGAATCAATGAGGCCAGGATTGTGGTTATCCCCCAGCTCCAACCTGATTCCTTCAACAGGCTAACAAATATAGTAAGCTGTAGTGTTTAGACTACTTAGAGTGCTTTGAATAACAGTTATCAGTAACATCTTAATTTTGTAACCCCTAACAGCTAGGGAAAATTTGGGACCACCCCACAGGTGGGAAAATTAACCCACAGAAAGGGATTACATATAAAAGTCTGCATATTTCAATCTCTTCTCCCACAATTCTGGTTATTTCTGTAGCTACTTTCAATGGAAACCATATCTCAGCAATTCACAGATTAGCGTCAATTCGCAGAATTACATAGAATAGCCAGTATATGAAGATTCATAGATACATTGTATTCAGGATAGTGGGCTCAGTATTTGCATTTACTTCATTTTCATATTTCAATACTTTAATGGAATTACTGGGTAAATTAACAACAAAAGAAAATACCAAGCATGCTAGTGGTAGGGACACCAACCTCTAGGTCTTTGGTAATGGGGTGTGAAGGTCCATGTGTAATCAATAGGATGGCGTAGGCTTTGCAGATCATCCCATGGCCAACCTCAATGAGTCCAGCATGCCAATGAGTCACTCCAGCCCTCATCACTGCCATGCCAAGTTGAGCATTATGCGGATGATAAACTTTCCTGGAAAATAGCAAATACAATTCAATTGAGACAAAATGTGAAAATAATCTGATATATATCATAATTATTTAAAATAAAAGATTCCAGGTACTTAGCCATTGGGTGTTTTATTTTGGAATGCATACACATAAGCAAATTTCTATTTTCACTGGATTTCCTATCTCTCCTAACCCTCGCTCTTTGGGGACAGCCATCTCTAAACCTCTTTGGCTGGAAGCACATTATACCTGACCAAAGACCATTCAGGTTACCAAGAGCTAGTGTACGCTACTTGTGACCCTGTAGATATCTGTACTATTCCACACATACTCTTCTCAAAAATAAGTACCTAGACACAATTTGTAATCACACATATCATCTGTCTATACTCACAAGTATCCATCCACCATCTTTTTTGCATTGTCTGCAGCTTCTTCGAACATCTGAAGGTATGAAAGCACCTCCGAGGATATACTCAAGATCCGTAGCTTATAAATATTGGTTTCAGCCAAAACAGGTTCCTGTCTCTTCAGACACTCCCGGCAGTACTTCACCACCTTGTAATCCATTAAAAATGTAAGTTTATTCAAGTTTATTTTCATAAAATAAAAATATTTCTCAATGTGTTTATATACTTATACTTAGACCTATCCTATTATCGTGATTTATATTATTAATGAACAACAGATCAAGTGCAGTTAAAAGAAAAAGCTTCTTTCTACTATGAAAAAAACACTGTTGGCACATGGGATTTTGGTTTATAACTTTAGAAAATAGTTTTATTCATAATCAGGGCTTGTATTTTCAAGTCCTAGGCTACTAGTCAAGCCATAAATATTACTAGCTACTGCAAGCCTGGAGAGTCCATGTCACATGAAATTTATACCCGCCAGGGCTAAATTTTCATTCGCCAATTGTGCTAGTGACAAAGAGAAATTTTAAGGCCTGATTCACTTAGAGAACTTGTAGAGCTAGAACATTAAATGCAGCATTTTCTTCAATGCCAGTCAAATCTGTCACCCTATGGTTCATTGTTCATGTCTTTGTCTTGCTCTAAATAAACTCTTGGCTAAACAGTGGACAATCACGGATCAACTGGGATTTCATTGTAGTGTCGATGCTTTATGCCAAATATATCTTCCCTAGTGATAGCCATACTCCTTTCCCTCTAGTTTGCTGAATGGAACATTCTGTTCTAGAACCAAGGCTTAATGGGAATGATGACACGGATACAATTTCAGCACAATATGCCTGATACTGTAAATTCCTCGGAGGACAGGATTCTGTCGATTCTAGCCTTATCCAAATATGTCATAACCTAGTAAATAGTAGAATAAGCCTCCTTGATATCGTTCTTATTCTCCAACATCCGTCGGTCTTTCAACTTAACAAATCATTTTCATCAATTCTCTAACTACCATAGAAGGGAAAGCAATGCTATGCAATAATATTCTACATAATAGGTTTCTGGAGTCTATGTTTATTAAGCAGCAGGTTTATGATCTCAGTCGTTGGTATATGTTTGCTCAGTCTAATATAGAGTATGTATTTGCCAACATGAGATTGGTTTCCCACCTGTTCATTCTGTTTAGGAGTATAGTTTCCCCCATATCTTTAGTTTCTATATTATCAAAGAGGAGGGTGTCAAAAATCAGGAACCAACCCAACACCCAGAGTACACCTAATTTTAGATTAAAGAAACACTATAGTCACCGGAACAGCTACAGCTTATTTTATTTGTTCTGGTGAGTATAGTCTTTCCCTTCAGGCTTTTTGCAGCGAACACTGTTTCCAGAGAAAATGCAGTGCTTACATAACAGCCTAGGGATACTTCCACTAGCCACTCCTCAGATAGCTGTTAGAGGGGCTTCCTGGGGCAGTGCTGCACAGTGTGACTGACATTCTGTGTATCCTCCCTCTGCATGCAGACACTGAACTTTCCTCATAGAGATTCATTGATTCAGTTCATCTCTATGTGGAGATGCTGATTAGCCAGGGCTGTGTTTGGCTTGTGCTGGCTCTGCCCTTGATCTGCCTCCTTGACAGTCTCAGCCAATCCAATGTTTTCCTCTGTGAAAGCATTGTGATTTGTGCAGATCAACACTTCTGGTGATGTCAGCCAAGGAGGCAGATCAAAGGTAGAGCCAGCACCAGCAGACTGGAATTTATTTTAAAGATTTTACTATATTTAGGAGGGAAAGGGGGGAGGAGGGTGAAGGAGGCTAGATGGTGGTTTTAACACTATAGGATCAGGAATACGTTTGTGTTCCAGTCCCTATAGTGTTCCTTTAATGTCACCAATATCTATTTGGAGCTAGGTTTTATTCTTGTTTTAAAAGGGGGTTGTTAATACCAACAGCCAGTAAATATATGCAGCTAAAAAATATTAACAGGTTTCCTTGGTCCAACATCTGCACAATATTCACATGCACCTCCACTGATACCGACCACTACGTAGGAATTACCATTTTGCAAATTAAAAACACGCCAAGAAAAAGTAGCTGTTTCTAATTTACTGATATAGCAACTCTACCAAGATAATATAAAAGGTTTGCTCAGTGCTTGTGAGTGATTGTCTGAGCAAGGTGGCCCTTAGTGCTTCCATACCCCTGATATGCCATATTTCACAGGTTCTATTAGGACTACACACACCCGGCTTACAGATAGGCTTCAGTGCATGAAGAGTTTGTGGTCATTCATGTGTCTCTTCCAACTTATTTGAAGATGGAGGGGACATTTTTAACCAGATAGAGATGTGGTAAGTTTTATAGTTTAGCATGGAAACCAGGAGCTACTTAGTATTTAGCTTCTTCTATTAACCTCTACACAGTATTATGAAGTGGTTTAATTTTTCACAACTTTTGTGAAATAAATACAAAACAGTTTGACACAGACTGTGGGGACTGTGCCCATAGACCCTTTACACCAGGCTTCCCCAAACTCCGGCCCTACAGATGTTGCTGAACTACAACTCCCATGATTCTATGAATGAAATAGATAGGCTGAGAATCATGGGAGTTGTAGTTCAGCAACATCTGGAGGGCCGAAGTTTGGGGATGCCTGCTTTACACCATAACCACCACAGTAAGCTGCAGTGCTTATAGTGATCAGAGTGCCCATTTACATTTTGCCTGTCTCCAAATACACTGTTTCATTTTCTTAACCTTAAAAGTTGAACTTGCCAGAACTTGTTATCATATCAGCTTGTAGATTCAAAGTCATACCTACCTCATGATATAACCCTTCCGATCGGGCTTTGTCAATTTTCTCCATGGTGTCCTTTGAAAACTGAACAACTTCTTTAACCAAACTATCTGCAGGCTGCAAAAAGAACAAACTCCAAATTAGTTTTTTTATTCATTTTATTTTTCATCTCACCACATTTGCACTAATGTTTGTTCCTGTCTGTCAAAAGCCAGTAAATATATTGTAGCCAACACTGAACATGACCAAAGTCGTATATCTGCCCCTGCTCTTTCTAGAATACATAAGGACTCCTGGATGTTTTATATAAAAAAATTAGAAATACTTTTCTGTTGTGCTCAATAAGCAATATTGGAGTAGTTTTGAAAACTCTAAATTAATCTAATCATTTCCCCTGCATGTTGGCAACAATAGAATTCTAACCTTGGACGTGCCTTCTATCTACTTTTAGCTCAACAGTATTGATACATATCACATTAATGCAATGCGATGCATAATGCAATACATTTCTGTTTATCACTCAATACATCATTTCAGATGCTGAATACATTCCACAGTTTCCTATAGTAAAAAACAGAACTGCAGAGGGTTTGCAACAAACAAAAAGGAACACTCCATTCATGCCGCCCTATGAAGTCCTGAGCATACTACCGCGCATGCGCGTGGTCTGCGCGGCTGCGAGCTGAGCTGTCAGCTCGCGGTCTTTGCCCGCCCCCCCTCTCCTCTGCTGACAGGCAGGAGAGAGAAGGCGCGCACACAGTGCCTTCTCTCTCCTGCACACGTCAGACATATTTTAATACGTCTGACGTGTACATGGCCTTTTTAGGGCCTTACATGATAGGAAGTCCCTCTGGTGGCTGTTTGAGTGACAGCCACTGGAGGTATTCCTATCAATCAATGTAAACACTGTATTTTCTCTGAAAATACAGTGTTTACATTAGATTGCCTGCAGGGAGCACCGGCCCACGCAGAGTAAGCGCGCGGTGGGGGGGCGCCACGGATCAATTTTCACACTGGGGCCCCATGGATCTTGTGTACGCCACTGCCTGCAATGTTAATTATTGCAGTTTTTGAGAAACTTACACGATTCCTAGATTGCCTCTAGTGACTGTCTGGCACTAACTCGATTCCTAGATTGCCTCTAGTGGCTGTCTGACACTTACCCGATTCCTAGATTGCCTCTAGTGACTCTCTGGCACTTACTGCTTACTAGGTGACTATT
>OW240917.1:34745215-35089892 GCA_933207985.1 Pelobates cultripes
TGCTATTCAATCTACACCAGTGAAAAAAGTTTTTTGGTTTTAAATGCAAGCTATTGTGACACCAGTGAGTGAGTGGTGGCACTGGGCACAGTATCCACTGTGAGCCTGACACCCTCGCTTTAAGGACACTGACTGCTATTCAATCTATAACAGTGAAAAAAGTTTTTTGTTTTTAAATGCAAGCTATTGTGACACCAGATATGAGTGGTGGCACTGACTGGGCAAATGGGCACTGTATCCACTAGGGGCTTAACACACCCGCTTTAAGGACACTGACTGCTATTCAATCTATAACAGTGAAAAAAGTTTTTTGTTTTTAAATGCAAGCTATTGTGACACCAGATATGAGTCAGTGGTGGCACTGGGCACCGTATCCACTGTGAGCTTAACACACGCTTTAAGGACACACTGACTGCTATTCAATCTATAACAGTGAAAAAAGTTTTTGTTTTAAATCCAAGCTATATTGTGACACCAGATGTAGGGTGGTGGCACTGACTGGGGAAATGGGCACAGTATCCACTGTGAGCCTGACACAGAAGCTGGCAGCAGTGGCAGACAACTAAGTGCAATTACATTACATAGAAATTTTTTTTAAAAAAAAGCATACCCTAACCCTAACCTAGCTATGCTTTTCCCTATCTAATGAACAGCAGCTACACTTTCCCTCCTCTTACTAAGCATGCCGCTTGAGAATGAATCTAAAATGGATGCCTTCCAGGAGGTGGGAGGGTCTGCTAGGGAGGGTGTGCTGCTAATTGGCTGGAATGTGTCTGCTGACTGTGAGGTACAGGGTCAAAGTTTACTCAATGATGACGAATAGGGGGCGGGTCAAACCGCGCATATGTTCGCCCGCCGTGGCGAACGCGAACATGCTATGTTCGCCGGGAACCGTTCGCTGGCGAACCGTTCGGTACATCACTAGCTCTGACACACACACACACACAATTACTACAGACAAGCTCTTACACACATACACATACACACACACACTGAAGATCACTGCAGATAAGCCCTGATACGCACACAAGATCACAGCAGATAAAACCTGATACGCACACAAGATCACTACAGACAAGCTGACTGACATACACACACAAGCTCACTACCTTAATTCATTTGTCCTCAGTGTTCAACCTGAAAAATGTGTTTCCCAACCGAGTGAGTATTAGCAAAATGTGTTGTATTATAAGTACAACAGTTTCAAGTCTTAGCCAGGCCTTAAACTGTTATTTGCCAATGCCAGTCTGAAGGGTTCATGGCTCACTAACCTGGTCTGAATTTCTATTCGCCTGGTCTGATTTTCCCAATGGCTAGTGGCTCATGGACATTTTGATTTTTGATTTTGCCTTCCAAAATCATAGAATACCGAATCAATAATGTGTGTGAATGGGTTAAACGTTGATAAATCTCTAAAAGAGAAGTTGTAATGTTATCAGATTCAATTAAAAGTCCAAATGTGCCAGTAATATTCAGGCTGCATTCCTTCCTCTTTTCTTTACTGTGAATACTATCACCAGATGGATTTAATCCGTTTCATGCAGGATTGTAAAATATTGCGGAATGCCAGCACATGTTCGCATCTCTTGCTGAATGTTACACTATAGCTTTCAGCACATAATGTCTTCTGCAGGAAGTAGCCAGTTCAGTCTCACACGTGTTTGCAAAACACCCACATAGAATGAATGAAAGAGAGACACACATCTGTAACAATGGGGTCATGAGCAAGGTCGAGAGACGGGCTTCGTGTGAATAAACCACACATCAAGAATAAAGAAGGATACTAAGAGATAGCAAACCAGTTATTCTGCGGGAAGAAGGGTAACCTTCACACTTAAAGGGATACTATAATCAACAGAACAAGTACAGCTTATTGAATTTGTTCTGGTGAGTAGAATGATTCCCTTTAGGCTTTTTGCAGTAAACACTATCTTTTCAGAGAAAATGCAGTGTTTACATTGCCCTCTAGGGACACTTCCAGTGGCCACTTCTCAGATGGCTACTAGAGGTGCTTCCTGGGGCAGTGCTATGAGGAGATGCTGATTGGCCAGCATTTGGTTCCACTCCGTCCCCTTGTTGATTTCAGCCAATAATCTATGGGAAAGCATTGGATTAGCTAAAAATCCTAAATTCTGATGTCAGCAAGGAGCTGGATTGGGGGCCGTGGCCAGCCCCAGTGGACCCATGCAGCTCTGGAAATAAGGTAAGTCTTATAACCTTTTATGGGGGGCTAATGGTTGGCAAGCCACCTAAATGGTGGTTTTTAAACAACAGGATCAGGAACACGTTTGTTTTCCTGACCCTATACAGTTCCTTCCTAAAGTCATACTTTTATTTCTTTGGGAATTGGTATTTGGAGCTACATAATACTCTTGATGTAATGGACTTTATTCACTAAATGGTGAATTATTTGGAATTGAGAAGCAAATCTCCCACTTTAAAACAAGATTGCCAAATAGAGATTGTTTTTCAAGCTCTGGTATTTTGGATACTGATTGAGTCACTTATATCATTATATGGAAGATTTGTGATATAGTAGGGATGCGCACGGGTAATAATTTGTTTATTTTTGATTAGTTCATTTTCAACTTTCGGTTCATCCATAGTATGGAAAATATCGATTGGGTCAAACTTAATTTTGTCTGAAAGTTTTGTTAACTTCCAAAATTGATAAAAGCCCTTTTCTTAATTTTGCTCTTTTAGTTGTTTGATCGATAACTCGATAGTTTGCTATCCTTAGATGAAATTTAGAAATTTAAGAATACCAAATTAGGGAAAAATCTCTTTTACAGTTGAAAGCTAAAAAATTAAGAAAAGAATGTCTTAATTTTGCTCTTTCAGTTGTTTAATAAATATTACCTCACAAAGTTGCTATCCTCATTAAAACGAATTGATCTGATATAATTTGTTTTGATTTGTTTCAAAACCATTTGTTTTGTTTTGGTTCAAAAAATAGGAAAATTTGACCGCTTCTGAATTGCCAATTTGGGCGCATTTATGAGCTATCTGTACACCAGTTGTCTTTCCCAACTATTCCCACCTATAACCAGTCACTGACTGCAAACCAATACCCACACATCATTATAGACCTCATGCTCCTCCATTAGTACCTTGACACCACATGTGCACAATGATGTGAAGCATGTATGTCCCACATTACAAATTAATGACAAGTATGATCCATCTGCATCATCAAGGCAGTGGGGGAGTTATTCTCAGTCTTAAGGCACTCAGGGAAGGGGAACATGTCTATCTTCGGTGGCCCAGTGTGGAGAGCATTTAGAGAGCACCCACTGCTGGTGTAGACCTTATGTATTTGCTTTCATGAGTTCCAGACTCAAAGTATCAGAGCATTGCCATGGCAACCCACATAAAGGCTCTGAATAGTCTGGAGTCACAAGAGCCATTACACCAAGTAAGCACCTTGCAGAGGGTGAAACCATAAGCTCACTCTCCATTTCAGCTCTGTCATACACTCCCTGCCTGGGCTGATCCATGAGTCTGTGCAGCTTCCAGCCAAAACAAAGCTGACTTAATAGGAACAGAAGAACAGAACTAGCAATCAAGGCAAAAGAACTGCACTGGTTGTCATCTTCTCTGATGGTGTCACCTTGTGCGGCCTGCACCACCCTCATCCCTCTAATGGCGCCACTGCCCTGAACTCTGTGCTTGGCTATTCTAAAGTTTTAGTTCCTGTAGCCCAATGATCTTACCCTGGATTCATTCTCAATTACTTTTCCTGCTTTCTGTCCTGCCAGTTCCTGTGCTGCATTTCCAGATTCCTGGCCCCTGGCTCGTTTGTTGGACTCACAGACTCTGTCTATGTGCCCTGACCTATAGACTTGGAGTGTCCATGAGTTTGATTCTCACTTCTCTGGATTAGACATTCCGTTCTTTGGATCTTTGGATTCATTCTCTCTGTTTTTATCTCTGTGCACCACAACCCTCCTTGAAGTCTGTTCCAATTTCCAGATCTTCCCTGAGACTGATGATCTGAAAGGGTGCGTTGTATTCCTGTGATTGGGATCCAACTCCACAATTCAAGGGCATAACCTTTTAATAGAGTATGTTCATCAGACTGGACAGTAGGTGGCGATGTTACAATGTACATAGCTATAGAATGAAGACATAAAGTTTATCCTTGTTCTCTGCAAATTTCCATGTAAATGACTCTCTGGTTCTAACTTAGACTTCTCTTGTTCTGATTTGATTTCTAATGTTTATTTTCATTAAAGCTTAAAGGACCACTATAGTGCCAGGAAAACATACTCGTTTTCCTGGCACTATAGTGCCCTGAGGGTGCCCCCACCCTCAGGGACCCCCTCCCGCCCGGCTCTGGAAGGGGAAAAGGGGTAAAAACTTACCTTTTTCCAGCGCTGGGCGGAGAGCTCTCCTCCTCCTCTCCGCCTCCGTTACGCCCCGCCGGCTGAATGCGCACGCGCGGCAAGAGCTGCGCGCGCATTCAGCCCGTTGCATAGGAAAGCATTTACAATGCTTTCCTATGGACGCTGGCGTGCTCTCACTGTGAAAATCACAGTGAGAAGCACGCAAGCGCCTCTAGTGGCTGTCAATGAGACAGCCACTAGAGGATTAGGGGGAAGGCTTAACCCATTCATAATTATAGCAGTTTCTCTGAAACTGCTATAATTATGAAAAAATGGGTTAAGCCTAGAAGGACCTGCCACCCAGACCACTTCATTAAGCTGAAGTGGTCTGGGTGCCTAGAGTGGTCCTTTAATGTACCGCTTTCATTCGGCTCTTGCTTAAAGAAACCCTCCAAGGACCATAATTACTACATTGTTATGCCTCTCCTCTTTCTGTATTGAGAGCAGGAAGCTCCTGCTAGGAGATTCTGCTAGCTCTCCTGAGCTAAGCCATAAATCAAAGCCCTAGTCAATGAACAAAAAGAGAGCTTCTATCTGCAAAAGGCAGGACCCAGTGCTTGGTGAAATCAGGAAATTTAAACGTTAGTAAATAGTCTAATTACATTGTTAGGCCCCCAGGACAGCACACACTGAAATAAATCTACATGCAGAATTCACCAGTTATACAAAAATAAAGGCATGTTGACCTTCTTCCAGACTACTTCCATACTAATACCGGCTGCACCCCACTTACTGTCTGCTCCACTCATAGTTTTGGAATCACACAAAGGTAGTCTGAGCTCCTTGATTGTAAGCTTCCGAGAATCTGCTGGGGGGTTTAGGGATTGTACATGATTATATTGTACAGATATTTGGATGGCAGAGGAGGGCCTATGGGTTTCTTCACTGGTGTCAAGCACTGAAAGGGGACTTAGAGCTGCTTACAATTTGCTACACTGGTAAGCAACACTTTAAAGCACTATAACAAATGCAGTGAGCATAAGGTGTACTTGGCGTGTCTGACTCATACATTTAACTTTTCATTCTAAAGGCAATAAAAAGCTTTATTCTATGTTACAATTTCCTATGGCACACTTCTGCCCCCTGCTGGTATATTGCATTAAAACAGGCTTACTTCCGGGTGTTACAAAACCAGATGTGCTTAAAAAAAAAAATAGTATTATGTATGAATAAATAAGGTACAAACAGTAAAACCTTCATGGAAGCATAGATTATTGTTAAACAAATGACTCTGTTATATAATTCGAAAATATTGCAGGGTAATTCCCTGAAGTGAAAATTATTGGTAATTCAAAGTGAATTCATTTTGTAATTTTTTAATTTATGGACAAAATAAACAAACTGGGAAAAAATCCGTAAGACGACAATGCTTTTAGTTCAGCTATTTTTGCCTTAAATTTGTAATTCATTTTGAATTCTTTTAAATTCCCAAAAAATTTAGTTTAGCAAATTGCCTTCTTTGATACATTTTGTGCAACATTTTTTTTAGTAATTTATTTTAATTTTGTTCACACCCATTACAATGTATTTTGTTCCTTTTTTTAAAAGTCATTATTTACGACTTTCACAAGATGTGACTGGCAAAAGGTTAACAATATGATTCACAGACGGAGCCACAAACCATTTTCAACAGGGAGAGTAGAGCAATTACGAGACAATAACAAGAGAAGTGTATAAGGTTTGCCATAGGGAAGAATATATAAAATTCAAGGCACATAACTCTCCCAATAGATTTAGCCAGTGAATTAAGTTCGTTTCAGTAAATTTTGTTAGTTTGAAAATTTTGTTCTTTTAAAGTATTAGAAGAAATACATCAGCTTTTGTTGTTGCTGGTGGCAAAATGACCCGGAGCTTTATCCCAAGGCAGACATCCCAACATTGAAAAACTAATTTCAGAGACAGACTCATGCATGCATGCATTCCCATATGTCCGACATCCCCCTACCCTTAACACAGGAACCCACACACACTATTTACCCAGGAAATGCTTGAAACAAGAGATATTTCAATGTATCCTTCCTGGTAAAATATTTTATAAATAAATAAATAATTTACATATACTATTAACACACAGAAACATACATGCACACACCTTGACACATAGATACACGCACTGGCATTTAAAGACAACTTACATAGAAACATAGAATGTGACGGCAGATAAGAACCATTCGGCCCATCTAGTCTGCCCAATTTTCTAAATACTTTCATTAGTCCCTAGCCTTATCTTATAGTTAGGATAGCCTTATGCCTATCCCACGCATGCTTAAACTCCTTTACTGTGTTAACCTCTACCACTTCAGCTGGAAGGCTATTCCATGCATCCACTACCCTCTCAGTAAAGTAATACTTCCTGATATTATTTTTAAACCTTTGTCCCTCTAATTTAAGACTATGTCCTCTTGTTGTGGTAGTTTTTCTTCTTTTAAATATAGTCTCCTCCTTTACTGTGTTGATTCCCTTTATATATTTAAATGTTTCTATCATATCCCCCCTGTCTCGTCTTTCCTCCAAGCTATACATGTTAAGATCCTTTAACCTTTCCTGGTAAGTTTTATCCCGCAATCCATGAACCAGTTTAGTAGCCCTTCTCTGAACCCTCTCTAAGGTATCAATATCCTTCTGAAGATACGGTCTCCAGTACTGTGTACAATACTCCAAGTGAGGTCTCACCAGTGTTCTGTACAATGGCATGAGCACTTCCCTCTTTCTACTGCTAATACCTCTCCCTATACAACCAAGCATTCTGCTAGCATTTCCTGCTGCTCTATTACATTGTCTGCCTACCTTTAAGTCATCAGAAATAATCACCCCTAAATCCCTTTCCTCATATGTTGAGGTTAGGATTCTATCAAATATTCTGTACTCTGCCCTTGGGTTTTTACGTCCAAGATGCATTATCTTGCACTTATCCACATTAAATGTCAGTTGCCACAATTCTGACCATTTTTCTAGTTTACCTAAATCATTTGCCATTTGGCTTATCCCTCCTGGAACATAAACCCTGTTACATAAAAATCAAGTCCGACTCAACTGAGCTGAAGGTGTACGTAACTTGGAGAAAATTGTCCACTTGGGCATTTAAATTGAAATACACCTGGAATTCCTGATCATTTTCACTTTAGTGAATAACCCTGTTGGGTTTACAAAACTGCTTGTCTTCATGATTAAACCTCATCAGTGAATAAAACTGTACATTTGGGAGCTGCTAAATTTGAGCGCCATGCTCAAGTTCAACCCCACCTTGGACATGTTAGTGCACCCCAGATGGGACTTGAACCCACAATCCCTGGCTTAGGAGGCCAGTGCCTTATCCATTAGGCCACTGGGGATTGACATTAATGAGTTTTGCTGACTATATTAAACACAGTTCGAAGCTACGTGTTTCAAAAGAAAAACACAGAATGCTTGGGCTCGTCTAGGATTTGAACCCAGGATCTCTCACACCCAAAGTGAGAATCATAACCCTAGACCAACAAGCCATTACACTTCCATCAGAACATGCAAACACTTGGGCTCGTCCGGGATTTGAACCCGGGACCTCTCGCACCCTAAGCGAGAATCATACCCCTAGACCAACGAGCCATTATGACGTGTTTTTTGACACACAGACACCTGCACTGCCACATACACCCAAATACACACACTCAGAAAAACACACTGACACATACACACACACTGACACACACACTCAGATACACACATGGCACATACACACACAGATGCACACACCGGCACATACACACAAATACACACTGACACACAGATACATACTGGCACATTCACACAGATACCTACACTCACACATACACACAGATGCCCACACTGGTACATACACACAAATACACACACTGGCACATACATACATATAGACACTGTCACACAGATACACACTGGCACATACACACAGATGCCCACGCTGGCACATACACACAAATACACACACTGGCACATACACATAGATACACACTGACTCACAAATACACATACTGGCACATACACACTTCTACACAGATACATACACTGGCACATACACACAGATACACACTGACACACAGATATACACACTGGCACATACACAGAAACACACACACTGACACATACATACAGATACACACTGACACACAGATACACACTGGCACATACACACAGATGCCCACACTGGCACACACAGATACTGCTCAGCCGCTGTATTTCTAACACTGCCCCCAGCTTGCCACTTAACAAAAAGGGGGACCATAGGTATATTTTGAAACCTGGGGGCCCCCTCTATCAGTTGAGGCCACTGTTAGTGTTCCCAGATTGACAGGAGAGCTATGAGCAACACTTGAAGTGGATTTAAATGCTGCTTCTTCGTCAGGGAGACTTCCAGGATATGAAACAACACTGGGAAGGTCTCCCTGCTTGCACCTGCTGCAGGGCCAGTGCTGCAACCCCCCTCCCCCACCCCAACAAAAATGAATATATTCATAAATACAGAATCTAATTTCCTTGAAATTCTAACAACGTCAAGAGATATACAGAGACGACTTAGGAACTACTTTTTCTCTGTCATGGCCAGTACAAGACTATTTTGCATCCTAGGCAAGACCAGCTACTTGCAACCCACGCCCCACGCTCCTTTGAGTGTCTCTTTCATCCCAACTCCTTTGTATGTCTATTTTTCCCTTCCTTAGCCCCTCTGTGTGTCTCTTTCCCACAATCCCTCTGTGTCTCTATTTGTCCTTCCCAGCCCCTATGTGTGTCTCTTTGTCCCCCAGCCCCACTATGTGTCTCTTTGTCCTCTTCAGCCCTCTCTGTGTGTTTTTGGCCTCCCAGAGCCCCTCTCTGTGTCTCTTTATCCACCTAGCACCTCTGTGTTTCTCTTTGTACCACAACCTCTTTGTGTATCTCTTTTTCCCCTTCCCCAGCCCCTTTGTTTGTCTTTACTCCACCGATCTCTCCCCCCCCCCAGTCGCTTTGTGTCTCTTTGTTGTCTCCCCAGTCCTCTGTGTGTCTCTTTATCGTCACCATCTCATCTGTGCACCTCTTCCCCCAAGCTCTCTGCATGCCTCTCCTTCCCTTCTCAGCCCTCTGTGGGCCTGCTCCATCAGCCATTTCTGCATCTCTCCCCCAGCCCTCTTTGTGACTCTCCATGTGTCTCCTTAACTCTCCATGTGTCTCATTAACCCCAGCCAGACCATCCATGTGTCTCATTAACCCCAACCAGTCCATCCATGTGGTCTCATTAAACCCCCAACACCTCCATGTGTCTCCTTAACCCACCAAGCCCATCCATGTGTCTTATTGACCCCCAGCCCCTACATGTGTCTCCTTAAGCCCCCAGCCTCTCCGTAACCCCCCATGTGTCTCATTACTTCCCAACCTCTCCTTAACCATCACATCCCCTCCATATGGATCCTTAGCCCCCAGCCCCCCATGTGTCTCCTTAACTCCCCTCGCCAGCTCACCTCCTTTGTATGTAGAGTGACTGCGGTAGAAGAGCTTGTTTCTCTCTACCAGGTTGGTCTGACAGGAAGTGAGCACACTTCATCTCATACCAGCCGGATAGAGGGAAACAAGCTCCTCTACCACTGTCCCTGCTCGGTCACGCTACATAAAGAGACTGACAGAAGGGAATTGCTGTGGTGAGTGCTCCTTCTCCTGCTGGTCACCCTGGCATTGTGGGGACCTGGCCGGTGTGCCCAAGGTGGCAGCTTAAACCACCTAGCAGTCGCACCGAACCTGGTCTCTGTATTTCTCCTTCGTCTGACTTTCTTAGACTCAGGGTGAAGTCCACAAATCCAACAGCCATCACCAGTGCCAGCTGCAGGGAATTGGCTGTGTCTATGAAGGATCCCGCAGTCTCATATGAACGAAAGTACAGCAGTGATGTTGGCTCTGAAGAGGAGTCGCTGGATCCTAATGGGTGCGCCCGCAAGGCAGGGGTTCAGGTAACTAAATCTTACCTTTACCTGCCCCTCCAGCCACCAGACCACAGATGGCAATGTCACCATTAGGGGTATTTGCAAATTTGGCCTCAGATGGTGACAGTGTTGCTTTAAAGCAATAAGCAAGGTGTTTTAGGCAGGAAATCAAAAGTGGATGAAGAAGAGTTCTTATTGTAGAGTAATAGAATAGAATGTGCAGGTATTGGAATGGAAGAAGCAGCTGTTTTTTGTTAATTGAGTAAAATAATAAGTGAAAGACCAGGATGAATCCAAGTATTGTGTACTCTGGTCAATGAGATGAATAGCGAACAAATCCAACCAGAGTTATATTAAGGGATTTCTATGTATCATGTGCCAGGAAATATAATATCATATGGACATTATTATTGCATGTATATTATCTCCAATATCCTTTATATCAAGGAAAATGGGGGAGGGAGAGGAGGGGGGATTTTTAGAAATTAGAAATCACTCTGGGCTTTTTGCCTTTTCAACAGCAACATCTGGCTCGTATAAAAGGTAGATTGTGCTAGAGTTCTTCTCTAACTGCTTTCTTATTCAGAGCTGTTTAGTTAAAAGAAAAACTCCACCAGGAGTCCACCAGGTGGCACAGTTTTCCTAAATATTAAAGGTGTTAAACTATTACGCTGAAAATATTCTAGCAAATTAAATAACAACATAAGACATTTAATGAAAAAAACGAATAAAGACACTGCTTATACAACACTTTGGGTTTGTGGCCTTTTCAAAAGAAGCTGTTAAAGGGGTACTGTCACTTTCCAAGATTTGTGATACTATGCTTACTTAACTCTATACTTTATGGATATGGTTGTCTAAAGCCTGAGAGATAAAAGTAAATGTAAAAATTCACACCTATTTTTTCTGGCAACTGGACACCTCTATCTTAGATCCTTTTCAATCATTGTTACAAGCTCTGTCCTTTACACCTGGCATTCAGCAGTGGTAAAGCATTCAGAGAATCCTAGGTAAGGCCTGAAACACTATGTCTGTGCTGCGATCATTTGCATGTCGATCTGGGAATTCTGGGATAGTTGTGGAAACGTGATTTCTAGGAATTTCTATGCCCAATGAAAACTACACAAAATCCAGCTTGAGATTTGCAGGTGATGCGCAACAGTAATTTTTTTTTTTTTTTGTATCTTCATCAAACTGTAGGGAGATATTTCATATTTGGTTAACCCTGTCAAGACTCACACACAGACACTTGAAGAGCTCTTGGTTCTTATCTCCCCGCCACATTAGAAGTGCTGAAAACAGGTTCCCCCTAGTGGACACGTGCTTGTAGGCCGGTGCCTACTCTGCCTAATGAGAATCCGTCCGTGTGCACTAAGCATTCAATTGTCATGCTTTTTATCTTACACTAGATAACATAAAAGCTAAAAATATACAAATAAAATGCAGGTAGGGCAACCAAATGCGAACAGAGAAGATTTTGCCCAGGACACACATTGTACACATCTTTATTGACATTATTATTCACACCATAGATATTCCTTGTATGTAAAATATTAAGTAATTCATTATTGAATAAGGTATTGCTAGTTGCAGTTGCATGGTGAAAGAAATTATCAACTTTTATTATTTATGATATTTACTGCAGGATCTAGTGGTCCCAGCTCACTACTGTTTCTCCCTTTTGATATTGAAACTTCCATCTTCTTTTTCCCAGCAGTCTCTCCTGCATTTTCCTCTCATTTCTAAGAACAATTCTTTCCTGTTTATATATATTTTGATTAATATAAAATCTTCATCAGAACCATTATTTCATTAGTTCCATTTAGAATTAATTCCTTCCACCACGTCTGTCTTTTTTTTTTTCTTTCTGCATTCAAACTAGAAATTATTCTCAATTGATTAAACAAATATAATTATAAGGCAAAGAAAAGTTGTTGTTTTTTACTGTAAGAACAATAAGGATGTGGATTTCTCTGCCTGAAGAAGTGGTTTTATCAGAGTCCATACCGATGTTCAAACAGCTACTAGATGCATACTTGCAAAAACAGAATATTTAAGGATTTAATCTTTCAATGTAGGGTAATAACTGCTTGATCCAAGGATAAATCTGACTGCCATTCTGGGGTTAAAGAAGGAATTTTTGTCATAGGTTGTTGCAAAATGGGAAGTGCTTCAAACTGGGTTTTTTGCCTTCTTTTGGATCAACAGCAAAATAAAAATGTGAGGAAGGCTGAACTTGATGGACGCAAGTCTCTTTTCAGCTATGTAACTATGGTTCTTATGTAATTTGTGAGCATAATATCAACTGTACTGCTTTTGGGGGAGAAAAAAAGCATCTATGCAATGCACATCATTGTTATTTAACAATTATTTACATTACACTTGCTTGGCTGGTCTAAATTTGACATCTTGCAGGTATCTCAGGAGTTTTCATTGAAATTTTATTTTCAGGGTTTGTTTTGTATTTTTTGTGAAGGTACGCAGGTCTTCCCTTGGTGCTAATGTTATGTTGTGTTCTCAATGTTATCTCTTCACCAAGAATAAAAGTAAGGTGAAAATTATGGTTACAGAGGTCATGCTACAGTTAATGTGATCATTTTGACATGCAATTCTTATATATCCTTTGGTTTCTTCTTCAACATTAGGTCAGAAAATGAAACCATTGGTTTTTTTCCCTAGACAGAAAAGCAACAAAAAGTATATCTTGTGATACAATGGATGAAGCTGATTGAGAAACATCAGGAGGACCTTGTGTCTTATTGATGGGAGCATAGAGAAGAAGAGAAGGTACTTCCATAAACTAAAGCCTATCTAGGATTATGAAAATGGCCAACACACAGGGCTCGAGTCCTGCAGGAACGCATGGGAACAGTGTTCCTGCACTTTTTTCATTGCAGGAACGCCATTCCCTTTGCTCCTGCAAGACCAGGGCAGCTGCCCTCGTGAGCACGGCTGATGCGCCTCCCGAGCCGATCCTTCACTATGCGAGCTGCATCGCCACATAGTGAAGGAGTCAGGACTCAGGAGGACTTACTTGATCCTCCTCCGACCTTTCCTGCCCTTTACATACGTGGCTACGCGAGTGCCGTGACATCACGCGGAGGCGGAGTCACGGCGTCGCATCAGCAATGCTAGGGTGTGACCGTGACGGTGAGACTGAAGAGAGAATGAAGAAAAAAGGCCTCACAGTCTCACACACGGTCCCCACACTCCTTCTGCCCGGCCAGCCAGCACCCTGCCTGAGAACACAGCACCCTGAGGCCAGGTCAGCACCCTATGGCCAGCCAGCACCCTTCCTAAGCCAGGTCAGCACCCTAAGGCCAGCCAGCACCTGGGGGGTGGGGGGGAAATGGATCTTGGGTGAGATCCCACACTTTTTTTAGCAGGACTTGACCCCTACCAACACAGAGTCTTCGAGGTGAAAATAAGGTTGCATGGCAATAGAAAAAAAAACAAGTAGGCGCAGATATATTATCTCTGCCAATGGGAACCATGTCATGTTTACCAAAAACATTAAAACCTCAACTCTCTAGGAAGGCATAGCTACTGAAAAATGAAAATTCTGTCTCTGGCCACATTCTCCATTTTGCCTTCATTGACCCACTAATACAGTCATGTAGTTCTTACTATGAACATTTTGTTCTCTGTCTTTACCTGTTGTTTAATTGTGTCCTATTTCTTTAGATTGTCAAATTTTTTGCATTTCTCAACAATTTCAAATGTATATGGAAAGTAGGAGACAGCACATTGCCACAAAAAGAACTGCTAAGATTCATAACAGTCGGGAAATATTTCACTTATGATACCAAATGCCTGATCTGTTTATTTGTTTGTTTGTTTTTTTTTATATATTTGTAAAATATTTTAATAGGAAGGATACTTTGACATTTCTTTAATTTTCATAGGTCCAAATGCTTACACGTGAGAAAAAAAAAAGACAGAGCTTCAGAGACCATGGCCTTGATTTAATAAGCTTTCCAAATTATTCAAAACTCTTATAAAAAACATGTCCAAATAATGTATCTACAAAAATTCTCTTAGACGGTAATGGTGACTCTTTTTCTGTAGATAAATCATTTGGAACGTTTTTCTAACAACATTGAATCATTTGGAAAACATAATAAATCGAGGCTTATATCACCATATATCTGGTATGGAAATAGATTAATACATCTTCCTTCCACCATTATATATTATAGAGAATTTCTTGCTTGGCCAAGTAAATCATAATGGGCCAGTTGGATGATTTCTTGATCTCCGAAGTTGTCCCTCAGCCGGTGATCATCCCCATGTCATTTGGCCAAGTTGCCCGATGGCCAGTCCTGACATGGTACAAAAGTTAAACAGCGTAACTGAAATACCATTTACATTTCAACATAGATACTTATAAGAGCTGGTTTATGTTAGGTAATATTGCTTTTAATTAAAATGTGTCCATAGAACAGTGGTTCCAAGACCAGTCCTCAATACGTGCCACCAGTCTGGGCTCTGTCAGTATTGCCAGTGGAACAGACATCGAAATCCTGGATTTTTGGTGTTCATTGAGGATTGGGTAAGGAACTACTGCCCTAAAATATTATAAGGCTTTAACAATACGTTCATAAAAGATGAAGTATGTACACAATTAGAAAATCTATTTCTTTATCATTGTACTTATGAGGTTAAATTGTATTAATAGCATGTGAAGGTGGTGTTTAAGACAATATTACACTATTATTGTTATTCATTTCTTTTTTTAAACATGTCTCTCCTAGTCTTTGCCTTTTGTCAGAATCGTTTCTCCATATTTGAAAATATGCTGTCAAGAAGCATCAAAATCAGGCAATATTTTATTTCCAAGTCTCTGTGAGTGTGCGGACTATATGGGTTAGCAAACTGAATCACTGCACTAAATTTTGGTTTATAACTCCCAATACACACATCTACCTGGAATGAGGGGTCTTGACTGACAAGTACAAAGTGAAATTAAGCCAAAAGTGTTTTATTGAGAAAAACAGATCTTCCATAATATATCATGTAATAAGGACTCTATAGATTGGTGACACAAAAATGACAATAGATACAGACATTATCCTGGAATATACTTATAAGGTATGGCCCTGGTGTTAACCCTCTTGGTGCCAGAAGGATGCACAAAAACGTGTTTGTATACTCAAAGGGTTAATGGTAACATTGTCTGGAATAAAGGAAGATCGATCTGCTGCGGATTGCCTCCTAGTGTTTTTTGTTGAATATAGTCCCTTGAGCCTCTGTGTTAGGTTCTTGCATGATCTGGATGGGTTTGTTGGACAGAGCAGCCTCTCTCATCTTGTAATAAACAAACTCATTCTGCTGAAACATTCTCAGTTCCATTTCTGACTGTGCTCGCATCGCCTGTGGAGAAATATAGGTACGTGCTTGAATTATAAGAGAACATTGCATAGTGTAAAAAAAAAAAAAAGTCAACTATTAAATAATTATTTATTTCAGGATATAATATGAATTACTACAAATCAAGTGCAATATCATTTATTATACCTGACCCAGATGTTAAAAAACTAAGCACACAATTTGGTATCTCTTTTGTAGGTTCTTTCCACTATCTGGGAATTCACATTTCGGAATTCGTTTCATTCGTCCGCTTTTCGGACAATTACATTCCCCGTCTTGAAACTTTAAAATAAGAACTAAAAGAATGGCAGAATAAACCTTTATCCAGGATAGGAAGAATACATTGTATTAAAATAAATATTTTACCAAGACTTTTGTTTTTATTCTGATCATTAACTGTTAGAATATCTAAAAGAGATTTAAATAGTTTCAAAAGAGCAATAGACGCTTTCATATGGATGAATAAACGCCATAGAATAGCTAGAAACCTATATATAGACCAAAAAATAGAGGTGGATTGGGACTTCCAAACCTTGTCTTATATTATTATGCTGCACAACTCTCTGAAATCATAACGTAGCATTCTACTCCAGAAAAAAGACGATGGGTGGATCTGGAAGCAGATCTTTTGGGATTTGATTTACCTTCCTATTATATGGAAGGTCTATAAGAAAGTCTATAAGAAAGTCTTTACATACAGTCTGCCCTTCTATTTTAAATTCTTTATATATCTGGGATAAGTTAAGAACTAAATTTGAGTTGGCACATGTAGCAGAATGGAGAACTCAACAATACTTTTATTCCCTTTTGTTTCGGCTGTCCACATGCCCTGTTCGTTTACCGAACCCCCCTCGCTCGCACCTTCATAATCACCAACCACCCTCGGCTGTTAACCACAAATTGGTAATTAGTTCAAGTGCTTTCTCAGTGTGGCCGCCATTCGTATAACCGAACACACGTGTTCAAACAATTGGCGGCCATTTTGTCTCCCGAACGAGGGCAGCGGTACATAGTCATCGACGTTGTGGAACTATTTTCAGAGAAGTTTCCCTGCGAATGTCCGGGAAACTGCTACCACTGTCCATCCAATATCCCGAACAGTTATGAGAACATCGTTCGGAAGGCATTAACTACCGAACAAGGGAGACATTCGTACCCTAACAGCCAGGGAATAGATTCATCAGTGTTCATGTGAGAACCGCCGAAAGATGACCAGTCTTTGCCTTGTTCTCTATGGAACTGTTTTGGGGCATCACCTCATGGCCGAGTGGTCAAAACTTAATTTGAATGGCGTTCCCGAACCACCAAAGGGATTTGAGTGATATGGCAAACTATGCGCTCAGATCCAAGTTATTCGGTGATATGACTTTTGTGGGGTTCAGAAGTTATTCAAATAGAATTTTTGGATGTTTTAAAATTTAAGTAAATTTTTCTGTACCTGAGAGATAATTAAGTTAAAGTATATTTCTAACGCAATTATCTCTCAGGTACAGATGATCTTGGGAAGAAAAGACCTGTAATTGTGACTGAGAAACCCCATGCTAGGGGCAATGTATAAAATTAATGGAATTACTGGATAAATTAACAACAAAAGAAAATACCAAGCATGCTAGTGGCAGGGACACCAACCTCTAGGTCTTTGGTAATGGGGTGGGAAGGTCCATGTGTAATCAATAGGATGGCGTAGGCTTTGCAGATCATCCCATGGCCAACCTCAATGAGTCCAGCATGCCAATGAGTCACTCCAGCCCTCATCACTGCCATGCCAAGTTGAGCATTATGCGGATGATAAACTTTCCTGGAAAATAGCAAATACAATTAAATTGAGACAAAATGTGAAAATAATCTGATATATATCATAATTATTTAAAATAAAAGATTCCAGGTACTTAGCCATTGTGTGTTTTATTTTGGAATGCATACACATAAGCAAATTTCTATTTTCACCGGATTTCCTATCTCTCCTAACCCTCGCTCTTTGGGGACAGCCATCACTAAAGCTCTTTGGCTTGAAGCACATCATATCTGACCAAAGACCATGCAGGTTACCAAGAGCTAGTGTATGCTACTTGTGACCCTGTAGATATCTGTACTATTCCACACATACTATTCTCAAAAATAAGTACCTAGACACAATTTGTAATCACACATATCATCTGTCTATACTCACAAGTATCCATCCACCATCTTTTTTGCATTGTCTGCAGCTTCTTCGAACATCTGAAGGTATGAAAGCACCTCCGAGGATATACTCAAGATCCGTAGCTTATAAATATTGGTTTCAGCCAAAACAGGTTCCTGTCTCTTCAGACACTCCCGGCAGTACTTCACCACCTTGTAATACATTAAAAATTGAAGTTTATTCAAGTTTATTTTCATAAAATAAAAATATTTCTCAATGTGTTTATATACTTATACTTAGACCTATCCTATTATCGTGATTTATATTATTAATGAACAACAGATCAAGTGCAGTTAAAAGAAAAAGCTTCTTTCTACAATGAAAAAACACTGTTGGCACATGGGATTTTGGTTTATAACTTTAGAAAATAGTTTTATTCACAATCAGGGCTTGTATTTTCAAGTCCTAGGCTACTAGTCAAGCCATAAATATTACTAGCTACTGCAAGCCTGGAGAGTCCATGTCACATGAAATTTATACCCGCCAGGGCTAAATTTTCATTCGCCAATTGTGCTAGTGACAAGGAGAAATTTTAAGGCCTGATTCACTTAGAGAACTTGTAGAGCTAGAACATGAAATGCAGCATTTTCTTCGATGCCAGTCAAATCTGTCACCCTACGGTTCATTGTTCATGTCTTTGTCTTGCTCTAAATAAACTCTTGGCTAAACAGTGGACAATCACAGATCAACTAGGATTTCATTGTAGTGTCGATGCTTTATGCCAAATATATCTTCCCTAGTGATAGCCATACTCAGAATGATATCCTTTCCCTCTAGTTTGCTGAATGGAACATTCTGTTCTAGAACCAAGGCTTTACAGGAATGATGACACGGATACAATTTCAGCACAATATGCCTGATACTGTAAATTCCTCGGAGGACAGGATTCTATCCATTCTAGCCTTATCCAAATATGTCATAACCTAGTAAATAGTAGAATAAGCCTCCTTGATATCGTTCTTATTCTCCAACATCCGTCGGTCTTTCAACTTAACAAATAATGTTCATCAATTCTCTAACTACCATATAAGGGAAAGCAATGCTATGCAATAATATTCTACATAATAGGTTTCTGGAGTCTATGTTTATTAAGCAGCAGGTTTATGATCTCAGTCGTTGGTATATGTTTGCTCAGTCTAATATAGAGTATGTATTTGCCAACATGAGATTGGTTTCCCACCTGTTCATTCTGTTTAGGAGTATAGTTTCCCCCATATCTTTAGTTTCTATATTATCAAAGAGGAGGGTGTCAAAAATCAGGAACCAACCCAACACCCAGAGTACACCTAATTTTAGATTAAAGGAACACTATAGTCACCGGAACAGCTACAGCTTATTTTATTTGTTCTGGTGAGTATAGTCTTTCCCATCAGGCTTTTTGCAGTGAACACTGTGTTTCCAGAGAAAATGCAGTGTTTACATAACAGCCTAGGGATACTTCCACTAGCCACTCCTCAGATAGCTGCTAGAGGGGCTTCCTGGGGCAGTGCTGCACAGTGTGAATGGCATTCTGTGTATCCTCCCTCTGCATGCAGACACTGAACTTTCCTCATAGATATTCATTGGTTCAATTCACCTCTATGTGGAGATGCTGATTAGCCAGGGCTGTGTTTGGCTTGTGCTGGCTCTGCCCTTGATCTGCCTCCTTGACAGTCTCAGCCAATCCTATGTTTTCCTCTGTGAAAGCATTGTGATTTGTGCACATCAACACTTCTGGTGATGTCAGCCAAGGAGGCAGATCAAAGGTAGAGCCAGCACCAGCAGACTGGAATTTTTTTTAAGATTTTACTATATTTAGGAGGGAAAGGGGGTAGGAGGGTGAAGGGGGCTAGATGGTGGTTTAACCCCTTAAGGACACATGACATGTATAACATGTCATAATTCCCTTTTATTCCAGAAGTTTGGTCCTTAAGGGGTTAAACACTATAGGGTCAGAAATACGTTTGTGTTCCAGGCCCTATAGTGTTCCTTTAATGTCACCAATATCTATTTGGAGCTAGGTTTTATTCTTGTTTTAAAAGGGGGTTGTTAATACCAACAGCCAGTAAATATATGCAGCTAAAAAATATTAACAGGTTTCCTTGGTCCAACATCTGCACAATATTCACATGCACCTCCACTGATACCGACCACTACGTAGGAATTACCATTTTGCAAATTAAAAACACGCCAAGAAAAAGTAGCTGTTTCTAATTTACTGATATAGCAACTCTACCAAGATAATATAAAAGGTTTGCTCAGTGCTTGTGAGTGATTGTCTGAGCAAGGTGGCCCTTAGTGTTTCCATACCCCTGATATGCC
Source organism: Pelobates cultripes (assembly GCA_933207985.1). Classification (NCBI taxonomy): domain Eukaryota; kingdom Metazoa; phylum Chordata; class Amphibia; order Anura; family Pelobatidae; genus Pelobates; species Pelobates cultripes. The sequence continues at coordinate 34,765,360 of OW240917.1, forward strand.
ATATTTCACAGGTTCTATTAGGACTACACACACCCGGCTTACAGATAGGCTTCAGTGCATGAAGAGTTTGTGGTCATTCATGTGTCTCTTCCAACTTATTTGAAGATGGAGGGGACATTTTTAACCAGATAGAGATGTGGTAAGTTTTATAGTTTAGCATGGAAACCAGGAGCTACTTAGTATTTAGCTTCTTCTATTAACCTCTACAGGAGATGTTAAAACTTTCAGAAACTGCTTTAAAAAAAACAATTAAAAATCAAAATTTGGAGCATTAAAACTGCCTATAATCACTAGTGAGATCAACTGATATGTCACTAAATGAATTCTACAGCATGAAAGTAAGCTCAATGTGTTTTACGTGTGTTTTGGTGTATTTAAATGGGGAGTCTTAATACCACAAACACTGCAGCTCATTGAGTCTTTGTGGTGCAAAGTGTAGCCTTCCCCCAGTTTGTCACACAGTATTTTGAAGTGGTTTAATTTTTCACAACTTTTGTGAAATAAATACAAAACAGTTTGACACAGACTGTGGGGACTGTGCCCATAGACCCTTTACACCAGGCTTCCCCAAACTCCGGCCCTCCAGATGTTGCTGAACTACAACTCCCATGATTCTATGAATGAAATAGATAGGCTGAGAATCATGGGAGTTGTAGTTCAGCAACATCTGGAGGGCCGAAGTTTGGGGATGCCTGCTTTACACCATAACCACCACAGTAAGCTGCAGTGCTTATAGTGATCAGAGTGCCCATTTACATTTTGCCTGTCTCCAAATACACCGTTTCATTTTCTTAACCTTAAAAGTTGAACTTGCCAGAACTTATCATATCAGCTTGTAGATTCAAAGTCATACCTACCTCATGATATAACCCTTCCGATCGGGCTTTGTCAATTTTCTCCATGGTGTCCTTTGAAAACTGAACAACTTCTTTAACCAAACTATCTGCAGGCTGCAAAAAGAACAAACTCCAAATTAGTTTTTTTATTCATTTTATTTTTCATCTCACCACATTTGCACTAATGTTTGTTCCTGTCTGTCAAAAGCCGGTAAATATATTGTAGCCAACACTGAACATGACCAAAGTCGTATATATGCCCCTGCTCTTTCTAGAATACATAAGGACTCCTGGATGTTTTATATAAAAAAAATAAAAATACTTTTCTGTTGTGATCAATAAGCAATATTGGAGTAGTTTTGAAAACTCTAAATTAATCTAATCATTTCCCCTGCATGTTGGCAACAATAGAAATCTAACCTTGGACGTGCCTTCTATCTACTTTTAGCTCAACAGTATTGATACATATCACATTAATGCAATGCGATGCATAATGCAATACATTTCTGTTCAGATGCTGAATACATTCCACAGTTTCCTATAGTAAAAAACAGAACTGCAGAGGGTTTGCAACAAACGTAAAGGAACACTCCATTCATGACGCCCTATGAAGTCCTGAGCATACTACCGCGCATGCGCGTGGACTGCGCGGCCGCGAGCTGAGCTGTCAGCTCGCTGTCTTTGCCCGCCCCCTCTCCTCTGCTGACAGGCAGGAGAGAGAAGGCGCGCACACAGTGCCTTCTCTCTCCTTCACACGTCAGACATATTTTAATACGTCTGACGTGTACATGGCCTTTTTAGGGCCATACATGATAGGAAGTCCCTCTGGTGGCCGTTTGAGTGACAGCCACTGGAGGTATTCCTATCAATCAATGTAAACACTGTATTTTCTCTGAAAATACAGTGTTTACATTAGATTGCCTGCAGGGAGCACCGGCCCACGCAGAGTAAGCGCGCGGGGGGAGGGGGGGTTACCACGGATCAATTTTCGCACCGGGGCCCAATGGATCTTGTGTACGCCACTGCCTGCAATGTTCATTATTGCAGTTTTTGAGAAACCTACACGATTCCTAGATTGCCTCTAGTGACTGTCTGGCACTAACCCGATTCCTAGATTGCCTCTAGTGGCTGTCTGACACTTACCTGATTCCTAGATTGCCTCTAGTGACTGTCTGGCACTTACTGCTTACTAGGTGACTATTGATCATCTGACTCTGGATAGGTAGGGCCTGTCGCGTGACTTCCAAAGGCTTGGAGCACCGACCCAAGACCGAGGGTCATTGGTGCTGGAATCAGGTAAGTAGATGTATTCCTAGCACTATAGTATCCCTTTATAGCTAACTTTTGTTCTAAGGATGGCTTATGAGACCCCCAATGATGATGCTAGGCGGAGTTATAACTCTGACTGCGTTTGATAGTACAAAAAGCTGCACGTACAGACTCCAGACACCATGATCACTTCAAAACACTGAAATAGTCATGGTGCTTCAGGTAACCCTTTGAAGTGGATTTATAATAAAGGAATAGGCTCCGGCCTAGCTGATCTCTGTAGATCTCTTTGCTATCTGCTATTAGAACCCTAACAGTTAAAGTAAGATGGCATTGCTGGCTGTAGCTGTTTTAACAAGAGGATGTAGCATTCGAAGAATTGAGAGTTGCAGTATTTCTGAGCAAGGCATGGTTCAGAGATTCCATTTGCCGCTACACCAATCCAGGAACAATAGGTTCACAAACTTTTGTTTGCTGAAATGTATGTTAACTGGAGTCCGAAAAGCGAAACACACAATATCGCATGGTACGAATGTAAATTTTTTAATGGGCTGTTATCTAAATCAAAATATGAATAAGAACAATAAAAAGTCATTATTATAAAACAGCAATTGTGTGTTAAAGTAGTACTTGTGTGGTTACCTTTTGGTCGCCTTCAGTCACTGCCAAGAGCAAGTCGTCCTTGATCTTTTTGGTACAGTGTTCGCATGTGCAGTCAAAGTAATATTGTTTCTTTAGCTGTTTCTGTCTGTCTTCGGTGAGATTTAGGAAATCGATGTAGGACACACTGAGCTCATCTCCTTTATTGATCTTTCCAAGGGAACGAAGCTCGATTCTATTTTCAAATAACCCAGAAACCAAGTTAGCATTACAACAACAAGAGAAACAATGTTTTTTCCCCCCAGCTGTGGCCAGTCTGTTGCTCTACACAGAGTCCTAGTTCAGGATTATCTCCAACATGGAATGTTTGTGCTTTTATTGAATAACCACTAGAAACAGTGATGGAAGTTCCTAGCGGAAGAACTACAGTTTGGTCACACCTGTGTTACTGATTTCCCAGAATGCAATGCCTAAGCTATTGTAAAACAGTTAGCTATGAGCTATATGAACATGCATCATAAATAAATTATACAAAATATTGTCATCTAAAGAGGCACGCTAGGCACCATAACCACTTCATCTCATTGTAGTGGTGATGAAGCATGAAGTCCACTGGCGCCATTTTACTGTTCAATGCTAAACTGTTTTCGATCAGTTTGACCCTGAATGAGGGTTCCAGTCTACCATGGGTCCACCAGCCTCTGGACAGTGTACCTAAGGCAGAAATTATACTCATATTAGACATACTGAGGCGGTCACTGCCTCAAATTGCTGGTCTTGAGTAGGGGCCAAATCAAATCAGAATGAAATCAATAAAAAAACAGCTTTACATTTAACAGTACAATGACACAAGGCGACCCCAGGCACCAAAACCACTTAAACGATATGAAGTGGTTATGAAGCCTTTAACAGTTCCTCAGCTCTCTATGTTTATATCATTAGTGAGATTAGAACATTTGAGAGCATAGGTAATATAAACTGACCAAAGTGTATAGTTTATAGTGCTTGTTAGGTTATACTGTATATAGTGTTTGTTTTGTACTGTTCTTTTTGAGGTTTGTTCAAGCAATAATTATAAGCAGAAGGTTAAGAATACATCTTAACTGAACTTCTGTGATGATCATGCAAATGCAAAATATACAATTTCTAAAATATCCTGGAATTTATTAACAGTTTGATGCAATCAGTTCAACCCTGTTGCAAGCATTTCAGAAATGGAGACAATTAAACTGTAATGAGATTAGCGTCATCCAGTTGAGAATGTTAAAGGTAACACACTGTTATAAACAGAATTAAGATTTTAGCTTTCCATTCCTTCTTAACAGATCACTAAATGAATTGTAAATTATTGTTAATGATGGATACAATACCTTCGGTACTAAAAAGCTGTTATAAGTGAAATTAGTTTAAGGAAAGGCACATATCAGGAATTAACTTAAATTGAATCAAGAATAAAATCATCATTATTAAAATCTTAGAGGCATATGAATAGTTACAAGTAGGACCACTTCCATTGGTGCTGAGTCTCATACTTACCAAGTTCAAGAATGTTAATCAAGCCATATATATCCCCTACATCTTCTCGCTAAGAATGAGTAATCCTTTCAAAGTGTAGCCCAACTTGATTTAGGGTGTGACAGATGCTGATGGTGCCAAGGGGATTAACAATACATTTTAAAACTATAGGGTTACTAATAGAGCCAGCAATGCTATGTAATGGACTGGCACATATTTGTAGATGTAGCCTCAGGCAGGGAACACTCAAAAACACTAGCTGTATTAAACTGGAACCTAATGCATATAGGGTGAAGAAACACTCCAGACCTCTATAGCACCTTAGTTTGCTGAAACGCTCTATCTGCAAAGTGTGTATCCTCTCTTTCCATTTTACAAATAGTGCAGATTTCAATGGAATAAATAAACCACCCTGGTTGTCAATCAGACAAGAGGCCCTTTAACTTCCTGGTTTGTTTAGCTCAGTGAAGCTAAATTTAGAAGGGAGCAATTGCCCAGAGCACCTGCCTCGCAAAGACATTTTATTGAGCTTATTGAAGTCTGATTGGACAGCCACAGAAAGTCTGGTTTAGAAGGGGATGGCTTACAAAGGCTGCAGACAAGAGATCTGCAGCTTTTGAAAGCTGATTTTAAATGTAACCACCAATGAGAAAAAATGCATAATTAAATGCATGCATGTTTTTATTTGGTATATTTCCTAAACAGTGTTTTTGATTATTAATTAACTTATATTTTTTGTTTATACTTGGACAGTGGAGTGTCCCTTTAATATTGGGCCTAGGCATCTTCACTAATGATGTAGTATTCTGCACATGTCTGTTGGAATCAGAGGTATCCTTATCATTCCTGAGATTAACACACTATACTACTTGTAACACTGTGTGGCTCTAGCTTATTAGCATAGCAATCAACTGTACATGTAGGTCGTATCCTATCTGAGAGGTAATTGTACTGTCCTCCTGGTTATTAATGGTTTCTGGGGCTCCTCATGCACAAATGCACACACAGGGCTTTTATATATTTAATTTTTAATACATAACCCAGATTGTCCCAGATTGTTTCAATATTTAAATCCCATTCTCCTCTATAAAAGTAAGTAAACAGAGACATACAAATTTGCCCCAAATTGACAAATTCAGTGCCAAGTGGGTGTTTGATTAATGTCTGATCTCTCATATTTTGCATTGAATTTTAGCATATATTAAAATGCTCTGAATCAGATTTCTACATGTCAACTACAAGTGGAACCTCGGTTAACGAACGCCTCGGTAAACAAAAAATTCGGTTTACGAATGAGAAACAAGTGTCCCGGTTTATAGCTCTGCCCCCTGCATACTGGAGTCTTGGTAGCACGTGAGTGTGGAGGTGTTGGAGAGGTTTTGGAGCTATTTGCAGCAAGTTGTGGAGCCTTTTGGAGCCATTTGCAGCAAGTTTTGGAACCTTTTTGGTGCATCTTAAGAGGTGGAAAAGTAGGGAGCTGAGCTTAGTTGTTTGCATGTCTTTTACTGTGTGTTCTGCATTGTGGGGTGATTTCCATGCCAGCTCATGTGCTGTGTATGTCTGTCACAGCTCATATGCTGTGCATGCCTGTTACAGCTCATGTGCTGTGCATGGCTTTTACAGCTCATGTGCTGTGCATGCCTGTTACAGCTCATGTGCTGTGCATGCCTGTTACAGCTCATGTGCTGTGCATGTCTGTTACAGCTCATCTGCTGTGCATGCCTTTTACTGTGGTTTCAATGCCAGCTCATGTGCTGTGCATGCCTTTTACTGTGTGTTTTGCATTGTGGGGTTGTTTTCCATGCCAGCTCATGTGGGTGTAAAGCATTTTTAATTTTTTTTGCATACTTAATGACGGTGGTGTCATGGCACCCAAGAAAGCAGTGGAAGCTGGGAAGAGGAAGAAGGAGATGATTCTCCTTGAGGATAAGAAATAAATCATCAGGAAGCATGAAGGAGGAATGCGATTGACTGACCTTGCCAAAGAGTATGGAAGGAGTGCATCCACAATCGGTACAATCCTAAAAATGAAAGAGAAGATAACTGGGAGAGATGCAGCCAAGGGAGTCACCAGGGACTCCAAGCAACGGCCACCTGTTCTGGAGGAGGTCGAGAAGTTGCTCCTGCTCTGGATTGAACAGAAGCAGCAGGGGACTCAGTGACCAAGGCCATCATCTGCGAAAAAGCCAAGGCCTTGCACGCTGACCTCCTCAAACAGCCAGGAACGTCAGCAGATGCAGAAGGCTTCAAGGCCAGCAGGGGGTGGTTCGAAAGGTTCAAGACCAGATCTGGCATCCACAGTGTGGTCAGGCATGGAGAGGCTGCAAGTTCCGATGTTGCTGCAGCTGAGGAATTTGCTATGGAGCTCCTGGAGGTCATAGTTTCAGAGGGCTACCTTCCTCAGCAGATCTTCAACTGCGACGAGACTGGACTCTTCTGGAAGAGGATGCCAAAGTGTACCTTCATCACAGAAGAGGAGACCTCATTGCCTGGCCAAAAGCCGATAAAGGACCGTCTCACCCTCCTGTTCTGCGCCAACGCCAGTGGGTACCTTAAGATCAAGCCCCTGCTTGTTTACCATTCAGAGAACCCATGGGGCTTCAAGAAACACAAGGTGAACAAGGAGCAGTTGAGCATTTTGTGGCAGTCTAACCCAAAGGCTTGGGTCACACGCCTCTTGTTTGTGAAGTGGGTCAATGCGGTTTTTGGTCCTGCTGTGAAGAAGAACCTGGTGGACAATAACCTGCCACTCAAGGCCATGCTGCTCATCCTCCAGGCCGAGGAAGACTTGCTGGAGGACTTTAATTTCATGAAGGTTATGTTCCTTCCGCCTAACACCACCCCACTACTCCAGCCAATGGACCAGCAGGTCATCTCCAATTTTAAAAAAACGCTACACAAAGGAGCTTTTCCGGCGATGCTTTGAGATGACAGACAGCTCAAGCCTCACCCTCCATGAATTTTGGAGAGAGCATTTTGAAATTGGGAGCTGTCTGCAGATTATCACCATTGTCTGGGCCGGGGTCAGCCAGAGAAACCTAAATTCTGCTTAGCGCAACTTGTGGCCAGACTGTGTTGTGAAACCTGCCTCCAGTGCGTCTGCACCTGCACCAGAGTCAACAGTGTTGGAGGAAATTGTTTCCTTGGGGAGGACCATGGGCGTGGAGGTGACTGAGGGGGATGTCTACGAGCTGGTGGAGGAACACAACCGTGACCTAACCACTGAGGAGCTGGTGGAATTGTAGAGGCGATGGAGGAGCAGATCGCATTTGAGGAGGAGGAGGAAATGAGTGAGGAACAGCTCTCTTCCACATAACTCAAGGAGGCATGCCAAATGTGGGTAAACCTACAGACTTTTGTACAGAAGCACCACCCAGATAAGGCTCTAGCCCACAGACTTGTGAGCAGTTTTGACAGAGACATCATGTCCCCTTTCCGAGGGATGCTTGAAAGGCGCCAGAGGCAGCAGACAATGGAAAGGTTCCTACAAAAACAGCCTAGACATGAAGAAGAACCTGCTTGTGTTAGTGATTCCCAATTGCCCTCCTCCTCCTCATCTTCCAAAAAGTGTTGAAATTGTTTTGAAATTTTCCATGTTTTCCCTGTTGACGTGTGATTTATGTACAGTTGAAGTGTACTGTACCATGTTACCAACAGTCTGCCATGTTTTAAAAGTTGATGTGTGATGTTTTAAAACATAAAGTTGGATGTTTGAAATGTTATTGCTTGATTAATCATGTCCCTGCACAGTATGTATGCCTTTAAAGTGCACTTTATAAAGAGTTTTGAACAGATAAAATACTTTATTTGACTTTTTTCTCACCTCCGGAACGCATTAATTGGTTTTCAATGCATTCCTATGGGAAACCGTGTTTAGGTTTACAAATTTGTCGCAATATGAAACGTCCCGGAGAACGCATTAAATTCGTAAACCGAGGTCCCACTGTATATTGAGAGCTTAAAGGGACAATCTAAGTACCATTAACACTGCTGCTTGTTTTTGTGGTCATTTTACTGGAATCTGAGTTTTTTTCTTTCAAACATGCTTTAAGAAGTATCACTTCAATGACATGTTAACCAAATCCAAGCAGGCTGCCATTGTCATTCAACATTGGATTGCATTGGATGGATAGCGTGGAAGTGAAATTTCCACATTAACTCAGTATCAGGCAACAGGCAGGCCAGATGTTCTGTTTGAGAGAGTTTTGTTAAACTTTCGAAAGAGTGGCAGAAAATGTGAGCACTGCACCAAATTTTAATGTTCAATTACCACATAAGTAAATTGCAGTGGTTATGGTGCTTTAAGTATTGCTTCAATTTAGCATAACATGGGGTGAATAGTTAGCAAATAAACATAAGCAAAAAAAAATGGCAACCTATATTACTATAAGTAATTACCTATATTATACCTTTGTATATACTAAAACATTTCATTTATGTAAACGTACACAATTTCCTTATTCTATTCGCTCATTGTTTACAGAATGATTACGGGACAAGGGGCTACAACGTTTTAGAAAGTATATGGTATCCCTTAGTAGACGATATTTTAGGCATGGTCTGAAATGTTTACACAGAGTAGAAATACCAATATTGATGGTTTTAAAATAAAATAATGATATCATGTAGAAATAATGCCGAATACAGCATGTGCATTTACATCTGAAATCTGTACAATACAAGGCATTGCAGAATTCAGATATGAAAGTTGCTATAACATGTGAGGGAAGAGAGATTTCAATAGTGAAATAATGACTCTAAGATTTTTACTCACAGAAAGCTCAAGAATACAATTAGGTTTAAACACACGATTAACTGTGCTTTTTTCATCAAATGCCAGCATTAGGGATTATGTAGCATTATTCGTAGTAAATTTCTAATAAAGTACAATACATTTTGGCATTCCATGGGTTAGAAAGATTAATACACAAGTTGTGGTCATTTATGCATTCATACAAATGGTGCAATAAAACATATCACAAGGAGCAATGGAATACTATTGGGTCATTCAGTAAAGCAAGAATTCTGGAGAATTGGCAATGGTATTGTAGAGATAGATAGATAGATAGATAGATAGATAGATAGATCACTGCATACACACACATAAATACACTTTGCTAGACACCCGTAATCCCCAACATTCACTGCCACACACGAAGGTACATACCGACACACACACAAATATATACTGCCACACACACAAATACCCACTGGCATACATATATTTACACAGTGACCCACAGATACATGCACACTGACACACAGATACATGCACACTGACACACAGATACATGCATTGCCACAGACACACACTGATGTAAATATATTTTTGTATATTTTTAGTCACCCTCCTGCAAGTGTGCAAGTGACTTCGTAAGGGGTTTAGTGAGTCTGAAAGCTGAACACCTGGACAGCTCACTCCCTTTGTGCAGCTATTTGATGTGCTATGATGAATTCAAGTGCAATTCAAGTCACGTTCAAGCCTTTTCAGGTGCCCACTCGAAAACTGGTAAAAGCAGTGGATTCTGGTGGGGTAATTCTATTTTTATATTTCTAGATATCTAAATAGAATTATCTCACCAAACCCAACTTAGTGCTAAAGAGCTAAAAGAGAGCAGCAGCAACCCAGGTCCTGATGGTAGCCCTGAAAGCCATAAAAATTGTTTAGTTATTATCGTCTATCTTGCAATTCCCTCGATATGTCTCCAGAATTCCAGGTTTCATAAATAACATTGAGGACACAGCCAAGGTGTCCTCTCCCATCCCCTGCATCTTGTGGTCAAATGTTGGACATAAGTCCTTGACTTTGAAAACCAGATCAAATATATCTGCATTCTCCTTGTTGACTGGTTCTTTTTTATTTTATTTAATTTTGTGTTGGCCTTGGCCTTACAGCAAGTCTTAACTTGAGACAACCAGCTGTCAAAGCTTTGTTTTATATCGTGACAAACACAGAACATATTTTATAGCCACATTGTCTTTGGACATTTTGTCCAGAGAGAAGATCTCTCCTGCTGGTTTAAAGCACTTGTTACTTTCTAATCACCGCACATTCTAAATAGCTGACTTACGTAATCTCTATTTCGAGCTAGTTATACAGTACAGTAAAAGACACAGACCAATTGTTACAGAGGGCAGCTGCTTTATACAAATACACAAATATCTGGCATTACTCAAGATCTCCTTATGTAGCGATATTTAAAGAACCATGCATTCTGTCAAATGTTACAATCAATCAAGGACTTTCTTTTATGATGCCAAAAAAACGATATCAACACAGAAAGAAAGGGCTCGCACAATGTAATAATTGCAGTAAACATGGAATAGGAAGATAAAATGAATCTGGGGGAATAATCATGGCATAGATTTGACAAAATCGAGTCATAGGTAAACAGCTGAGGTATCATAAGAAGAGGTCCCAAGCATTTTCTACACCAATAAGAGTTATAGTATTTTGTTGACAATTTAGCAAAATGTAAAGGAAAATAAACACTATAGCATCCTGTTCTGGTTATGCTTTTTTGTGTTCACATTCCCTAGTTTAATATCATACTGTTTAATAAAAGTTAGATATAAACAAAAATTCTTCCTGACACCTAAGGGCCAATCTAAGCTTTGCAGTTTTAAAGGGATACTGTAGGCACCAAAATAACTTTAGCTTAATTAAGTAGTTTTGGTGTACAAATCATGCGCCCTGCAGTCTCACGCTAAATTATATGCCACATTTGAGTTATATTACTAGTCACACCTCCCCTACTTGTGACTCATACAGCCTTCCTAAACACTTCCTGTAATATGAGATGAAATATTTATATTTTCCATTAGAATTTCTCATCTCCTGCTCCATTAATAGCCTGTTAGGCCCTGCAAGAGCCTCCTGTGTGTGATTAAAGCTCAATTTACAGAGCAGGATATAGAAATGTCTAAAGTTGATTGAAAATACACCCTTTTGTTTTCATGCAGGCTGTGTGAGGCACAACCAGGGGAGGTGTGACTAGGGATGCATAAACAGAAACAAATGTGATTTAATTCATAAACAGCACATAATTGAGCAGCGAGACTGCAGGGGCATGATCTATGCACCAAAACTGCTTCACTAAGCTAAAGTTGATTACATGCCTTTAGTATCCCTTTAACCCCTTAAGGACACATGACATGTGTGACATGTCATGATTCCCTTTTATTCCAGAAGTTTGGTCCCTAAGGGGTTAATAATGCAGAATTACCACATCAACAGTATCAATATCATAGTAGTCCAACCTGGACAACAGTGATTGAATGACAGTACGGGGGAGAGTTAGACCAGCATTATTAGCTTATCAATGGCATCCATATTGGATGAAATTGACAGCAATGATAATACAGCTGAGTTAATTTTGTATTATCAGACCATCTGAAATGTTGACGGTCTGTCGTTACTTTGAAGGTTATCAACAAGGGGACAGATGAAGGGACATAATGTTTTTAACTGGTTTCAAAATGAGAATAACAGCAGTTGTTTTAACTCTCCAACATTTAACAGCTTTCGCGAAACCAGTGGTTTCCAAACCAGTCGTCAAGGCATGCCTACCAGTCCAGGATTTAGGGATTACCCAGTTGTGTCTAAGGTTTTTTTTTTCTTTCTAAAAACACCATAGACACAACTGGGTAATCCCTAAATCCTGGACTGGTAGGCATGCCTTGAGGACTGGTTTAGAAACCACTGCTCTAAACAATACGTCGTAGTGAGTTTACAGCAAACAAAAATGCCAAGTTAGAAAAAAACTATTAGTTATTAATCCACTGCAACTCAAGGATTACTGAATATACACATTATTGTGCCCATATTTAGACTTACCCAAAATAATAATTATATACAAATATAAATATAAAGGAAAAATGTCAAGTAAAACAAAAATAGGTGAATACTAAGTCCATTGTGATTTTACCTCATTTTAGAAGTCAGGAATATATATAAAATTTTCCTATTAAAAGATTATTTTTAATTTTATTTTAGTTGTCATTGACAACATCGGATCTCATCAGTATTCCAGATGAATTGAGCATTATTATCTAGTGTGGCTTGGCATCATTAAAAGACAAAACATGATTTATATTGACTTCACAAAAGTAAAAGATGGTATCAGATACATAAGTAGATCATTTAGTATTTTAGTATTTTTCAACTTATGTAAAAAAAAATCATTAGTATGTGAGATGCAAAATTACAGAGAAAAAAATGCTAATATTGATTTCACTTTTCAAACAAAGTCTACAATATGTAGAAGTCCATGCGTTCTGATGAAGTACAAGTAGCATACTGTGCTCAATGCTTACTACGACAGGTGGTGTGATATGGACAAGTGGGAAATTTGGTTAGCATGAGACAAGCGGATCATCAACATGAATATTAACGGGCAGTTGATCAGGTTGATACAAATGTATGAGGGAAGGATAGATGTGCAGCATTTCATATACAGGCACAATGCCTTATGATTGTTAATTGTTTGACATAAGGAGAGGGGTGAGGGGCCACAAGTGATGGGATGCTCACATTTACCAACCTCATCTGAGTATGATACATTGATTTAACAGCCTCATGACTGAAAAACAAAACAAGAGTCTACATTGCACATTTGTAAAAATAAAAAAAAGGCCCATCTCAGGGAGCAAAGGATTCTGGGACCAACATTAATTTGTTTACAATTCAAGCTATGTATCAATATTCTGCTCATTTAGATGTATAAATTGCTAACATGTATTAAATGGAAAATAAAACTTTAAAAAGAAGAAAATAACTATTCTTTGATTAACTTATTACAAACTGTGGACTTATTTTACTATACAAATAAAGCTTATTCAAAAAAATTAAAACTTTATTAACAAACATAGAAGGCACAGTGTTAGTTATCAACTAATAAACAGTATTTCTGAGTGATTTTTCTCATTAGAAATTTTCTTAAGTCTGATTATTGGGGTGGGCAGGCCATCGCATTGCACCCTCTTACTAACTTTGTTAATTTCCCGGTGAGCACTTAACGTAGAGAAATACACCTTATATGTGAATGCCTAATACCTAGCCATTTTTCTATACGAGCAAATAAATAATTGAAATACTTTAAATAAACATTTAATTCACAATATATGAGGGTATCTAACCATACAGAGAAATGAAAGAACCTTTAAATTAACATTTGCTGACAGAAAATAAAAATGGTAATACTTTTTACATACATGTGAGTTTGCTTAAAACATAAATAAAAAGGTTTTGCTAAAAATCCAGGTACAACTTTCAATATACAGTAGAATTTATGTATAAATATGACTGATACACAGTTCATAGTACCCAGTTATTGATTTTTTTTTTTTATTAAATATTATAAAATGTTAATACTGCAATGGCTTTAAATTAAAATTAAACTCATATGTAGTCTGTGCTTTCAACAAGGCAAACAACAGGTTAAACCGGGTAGCCAACAATTAAATGGAAATATGTTGAGGGTAGAGCCAGGGGAACATATATTCCTTAAAGGTTCCCCTGCATACATACTCCCATGTTACGGGGGGAGAGGGGCACCAGTAAAACCTAATTTGTTTTTATAAAGCAGCTCTGTCAGCAGGAACATTCCCTTGCTTCCATAGCGATTGATCCACTTTTAGAACTCTGTTCCAGAAAGAGTCATTTTATAAAACCCTCTCTAACCACCTTGGCTTCCTTTTCTTGTTGTTGCTGTCCTTTAATCTGGGAGTCCTGCAGATAAAACCTTAAACACTTGCAGGATCCAGTTATACGGTAACAAGATCAGCTGGCAGCTGTTAGTTTAGCCTGGATGAGCCGCAGAAGGACACATCAATGAATGAAATGTCACAGAAATGTCAATGGGATAAATGCTAAGAGGACACCGCTTGTAAAGCCACTTTATCACAGTTGCTGAACTAACTCACTAATAAATAAGGGATATTTCCATAGCTCACAGCTCCTGGGATATAGCTAAGCCAAATAAGTTGACCAATACACTTGCCTTGTACAGAATATACTGTAACCCAGTGATTGTGTTCCTTTACCACCCGGTGGTAGAGCTGGGATAAGAGGTCTTTAGGACAATGCTATCAGCTTTCAATCTAGTTGCATTTATCGGGTTTAGTATACCTGGAAACTTTTAAGCTTAACAGACCTTGCCCTGACTTTTAAGGTGAAGACAGCAGGTAGAGGATGGGTGAAACTGTGCAAAAAGGATCATACTTAGCTACCACAACAAATGATGGAGACCTCTATATAGAATAACTCAGAAATCCCAAACTAAGAGACAAAAAAATGGCCAAAACTATGTCACCTTTTACAATATTCTCAAATCTGTACAGTTGCCAATTGTTTGGCTGACGCAGCATATACATACAGTTATTACGAGTTTACAATGGTAGTCTGCCATATTACATGTGAAAGAATCACTTTAAGGCTTGATAGGTGAAGGACTGGATTTTGAGTAACGTAGGGATTGGCCACACTGAGAAACAGATGGAGCAATCTACAAAGACATCCAGAATAGATTGTAGTGGTGAAAGGAATGTGAGATAAAGACTGGTTGAGAGGGGATTGATCATCTAAATTAAACACTCTGAACTCCTAATTGGAATCATCATTAATTATAAAGAAAATTACCCAAAATGCTCAACAAACTGGGCAAAATAGCTGAGGAATACATCACAAAGTAATTCTGGAAATTCATAAATGAATTCTCCAGGCAGATGCTTTGAGTGTACAAGGTAGGCCGAACACGGAAGCTGTTATCACTAGTAGCTCAGACTGACATTGGGCTTTAAATAGTGAGAGGCCAACCTTGTCTTGTCAGACAGCTGTTGGGTGATGTACTGGGTTACTGTACAGAGTGAGGACTCTGGAAGAGAGTTCTATTTAGGTGATAATAATCTAAAGATGGTTTTAAAGACAAAAAAATATATGGTTTTCCATAAGACACACAAGTAATTTGTGTTCCACCCTTTTTAGGTGTACTGTGGGAGGCTATTGGGTTTGTCCCCACTCACTATTTCTCATGCGATGTCCCATATCAGGCACTCCTTCATCCTTGTTATACCCGTCCCATTATGTCTCTAATGTGTTTGGTGAATAAAACTAAATAGAACAATGAGAGCTGCAGGTTTAGGGATCACAAACCCAAACGTTCCATTGGCTTTGTTCCCGACATGACCAATGCTTCCTTTTGCACAGGGGGATCAGAATAAATAGGGGAACATCACCTACGTGATCACATGAGGACGCAAGGCCGTGTTGGTGAGCTGGTAGAGGAGAGGGACGCGTGGTGTTGTAGGAGGCTAATGCAGAAGCTGACTACGTGGCTTTAGTGCTTTTGCAAGTGGCTGACATTGTCTCGGAAATGGCAGATTACGGGCACAACTACTCTGTACATACAGAGTCCGAGGGTACCTGAATAAGGGATGACCGGGAAGCCTGTAAAGCAGGCTCACAGAGTAAGAACTTCTGACAGAGAAGAAAGGTGCCGTTGGGAAAAGCATATCGATCAGATGGTAACTGGCTGGAGTGGGGAAACGAGCACTGATTGCAGTAAGGCTTTGGCTGGAGGGAGGTATAAGCAGGATATCTCCAAGTAAAAGGCAGGAGAGCCCTTTTAGGTAACTGCAGATATTTAAATTTGAATCTCTGGCAATAACCTGGAGCAAAAAGAAAATTAGTCTTTTAAAAAGCCACAAAAAAACAACCAAAAAGACTTCTAAACTGCTACAATTCTAAAACCCTCAGCCATTCCTTTGATAACTTGCCTTAAATATTCCTGCAAGAATCCAGTGAATTTAAGAATATATGCCTGAATATATATGAGTCTTGATTCTATAGTTCAAATATTTTTACCCTTACTAGGTAAAAAGAAAAGGGAAGGATGAAAAAAAAAAAAAGGAGGGGAGTTATTCCAATTTTTTTTTTTTAATCTTCCTTCCTCCTATAATGGCTCCTAAAAAGGAGAAAGAAGGAAAGAGAGAAAATTCAACAGACCAGACCAATAAGTGGGTTTTACTCCCCCAAATCCAGTAACTCGGGACGGAAATCACTCCAGGAAACATCAACAGTCCCAGAAGAATTAATTTCAGATACTACAGGAAATACTAATGAGGGCAGGTTATCTACCTCTGAATCCTGTAAATCAAATAATGTTGATAAATGCTCTGGAAAACCTATTTGAGAAAATTAAAACCAACTTTAAAGCAAATTTATCTGAGCTTCAACAGCAGGGGAGGAATATTTCAGAGAGTTTAATTACTCAAGCAAACGAAATTAAAGATCTGAGACAGGAATGTGAATTACTCCAAAAGCAGAATGTAGTACTAAAAGACACTCTGGCAAAAAAACGGAAATCAAATTAGCAGACATTGAGGATCATTCAAGAAGAAGCAATCTCAGAATAAGGGGTATCCCTGAAGATATTCTAAATGAACATCTTGAAGAATATTGCAGAAAATTGACAGCAGCTTAAATTGATGAAGAAAAATTGGGCTACTTTCCATTTGAATGTCTGCATACACTACCAAAGCCAAAATTGTTAGCACTCCAAGGGACACCCAGAGATATTATTATATGCTTTAACAATTTCTACATAAAAGATTTACTGCTTAAAGAATTCAGAAAGAAACCACCATCAACGTTATATAAGGACCTTGTGCTTTATCCACATCTGTCACTAACTACCAGGAACAACAGAAGTAAATTCAATTAAGTCACTCGCTCTTTAAGAAATAAGAAGATCTTGTATAGATGGACATTCCCTACAAAGCTGAAATTTTTTCTTTTGAAGACTGTCTTCTTCCTAAAAACAAGCTGTTACAACTTGGAATTCTGGAGAATTGATGGAATGGTGTCAAACAGCATTTTTGCACCATTACATTATTGAAGGGGAGAGCGGTTAAAGAAAGTTTTTTTTATTTTTCATTAAAACATTTTTTTATTTTTCTCTCTCTATCTGGTCCTCGTTCTCTCCCTTTATCCTCTCCACCTTGTACTTTCTCTCTACTCTCTGGAATAGCTAATTGGTTTTTTGAAATCTTAGAACTCAGATGTTTATTGAAAGATAATACAGGCAAAGAGTATACGTATATAGAGCAGGCCGAACTATCAAATGTGAATTAATTGATATCCTCCCTTTTTCTCCCTTTTGTGAGATTGGATTGAAGCTCAAATGTCTAGTTTGAAAATTTAGGCTGACTAATGTGTGTGAACTAAATCTCCTTAAATTGCAGTTACTTTGGGATAAACAAGATCTGGGATATAGGAATTTATATTTTAAAATATAGATGTATTATCCTATGTTTTGGGACAGAACCTTAGCTGGGGAAAATAAGGATAGCGGGGTAATCCTTTATCAGTTAAATCATGTAAGGTTTTCACAGAGGGAAATAAGGATCAGAATAATTAAAGAAGGGTCGGTAGCACAAAATGGGAAATATTTGAATATTATTTTTTATTTATGTACTTATTTTTTTTCTTCTTTCGGAAGTGGTAAAATAAATGATTTGACTGAAATTGTAGCTGCACAGAGTCCTAGCAGGGATGCAAGTCACGTACAATGGATTTAAGAAGAGGGTATTGTAGTTCAAAGAGATATCACATTAAATTAGGTATAGAAGAATCACTATATGATAGACTCACTAATGGAAAGGTTTAAATTAATAATTGAATATTTGCAAATAACGCAATATATAAATCGAAATTAAATAAAAATTTTTGGGCTCAGGATTAAATCACAAATGTAAAACAAAGATCATAGAGAATAACAAATTTAATTAATTAAAGGGAAGTTTTGGTATTACCGGTAGGTGCAACTATTTGAAACTTTATGTTAATGCCCACTGGAGAAGGAGCTAGTTTACAGTGATTCTTAAAGGAATACTTCATTTCTAATTAGGCAGGATACATCAAATTATACAAAGTGGGATATGAGGGGGAAGGGGAAGAAAGTCAAAGAATTTGATAATGTTCAACCCTTTAAGATAACATCTAATAAAAATGTATTCACAAAGGTAAAGGCAGGTAGATAAAAATAAAGAGCAGGAAGGGATAGGAAAGAAAAAAGAAAAATAAACGTACCCTTAGATATCTCTTATGTGGAATTATTAATGTACAAGATGTAGGACAGAGGGGGGTGCAATGTATATATATATATGTGTATTCTTCATTCTACATTTATTTTTCCAATATATTCAGGTATAATTGTACATTTCTGTTAGAACTTGAAGTCATATCTTTATAATATACTGAATTGGTACTGAATTGGTGGATTGTAAACTAAAAGCAACAATTAGGTAATAAGTATAAAAACTATCTTATAATCCCCCAATTATAATCATTATCAATATGTTTTCTAAATTTTTTTTTCTCTCCCAATTCTAAATTGTATGGAGGTCAGAAATCAATGTTTTATAGCAGACAAGATGGTGGATCTTAAATATTGGGATCCATCACTAAACTCTTGAAGGCCTAATTGTATGAATTTGAGTTCCTTCTACAAAGGGAAAAAGACGCTAATCTCTCCAAACCCATTTCCCACACGTTTGTACTTTTTTAGTTACAGAGTAATCTGCTTTCTGGGATGCTAAGTGTAAAGTTCCCAGATAGTTGGTATGAATGTCTGATATGTAAGGTGCTGTTCAAAAAATTGTTTTTATGGAGTCTTGAATTAATTGGACAGAGAGCTCTTTTCTTATATGGCTGCGGTCGCGGTGAGCATTATGGGGACAGAGGTTGGTCGTTATGAGCATCAGATTTGTAACCATCAATACCCAGGGGTTGAATTCAGTATCTGTTTCGCTCAGGAAACTCATTGGTATAGTAAGGGATCTGTTTTTTGGAGATATAAGAAATTTCCGGTGATATATGAAGCAGGTTTGAAAGATCGTAAAAAAAAGAGGGATAGTGATAATTATATCTAAAGACCTGAAATTTGAATATACTTTCCATGAGTCAGACTGTAACGGAAGATATGTTATCCTTATCTGTAAATTAGACAATGTGATCTATACACTCACAAACTTCTACAGTCCAAATGATTTTCCTGTTAAGTTTTTGGGCTCATTGTTTGAAAAAAATAGAGAGATATTGAAAGGGAGTATTAATCGTGGGGGGTGACATGAACTGTGTCATCGATGTCAGTTTAGATAAAAGATTAAGGAAGGGTAATAACATAGATAAGAAAAACAAGACATGCTCAAAAAATAGCCAACTGTCTAGTTAAATACAACATATATGATATCTGAAGGACCCAACACCCAACTGAGAGAGATTTAACTTTTTATTCAAATAGACACCCATCATATTCTAGGATTGATACCAATTTTGGAAAATGTATTTCTTCAAATATAGGCAATATCTCATGGTCCGACCATGCTCCAGTTTTCTGCATCTTTGAAAATAATTCTAATTACAAAGTAAGATCTGATTGGAGAATGAATGAAAGTAATTTGATTTCAGACACAGCTAAACAAGAGTTATGTAAAGAAATACAACAATTTTTACAACGTAATGATAACGATGAGGTTGCAGACCCAATATTATGGAGGGCTCTAAAATGTACAATCAGGGGATATTTAATCATTATGGATGCATATATTAGAAAAACAAAAGGGAAACCTTTCTCAGACTTATATTTAGAGTTAGCAAATCTAGAAAGAGTAAATAAACTGAATCCCAAGAACTACTACCAGTCACTATATAATCTCAAACAGGGACAGATTCCCAAGATTGCACTGAAAATGTTTTTGTCTAAACTAAAATTGCCTAGAATTACCGACCAGGCTCGAGATTTTCTTAATAAACCTTTTTCTCTGAAAGAGATAAGGGACACGATTTCAAAATTAAAAACTGGGAAATAACCGGGTCCTGATGGATACACTGCGTTATTCTATAAAATTGCGGACCCCGTTATTTCCCCATTTTTGATCGGGCTATTTAATTTTTTGGGAGAGAGAGGGAACATACAGGACGAGCTGTTACAGGCTTCTCTCTGTCCAATCCCAAAAATAGGGAAAGATCCCACTCTTTTAGAAAACTACAGACCAATATCTCTAATAAATTTATACATTAAAATATTTTAAAAAAATTTGGCTGAAAGATTAAAAAATATAATAGCAGAAATAATTCATCCGGATCAATCTAGATTTATTCCAGGAAGAACAGGGGAATTCTCAAAAACGAATAGACTTAATCTCAGAGATACAGGCATAAGCAGTCCATCGGTCTTCTTGGCGTTAGATGCTGGATTTTGTTTGTCTCAGACTTTGGACACCTTTGGGATGCAATGCCTATTTACGGTTAGCTTTATGGCTTTATATACAGAACCAGCTCTCAATTTGAAAATTTACAGCTTACATAATGAAATGAGGCAGGGTTGCTCCCTCTCCTCTTTACAGTATGCAATTTCTATCGAACCTGTGGCAGCTCTGATAAGATCAACAGAGACAATTAAGGGTATTGCAATTAATAGCCAAACTTTTAAAGTTACATTATACTCTGATGATATACTAACTCTTACATCTCCTGAAACTTCTATCCCTGTACTACTATCAACAATAGGGGAATACAGTTCTCTCTCTAATTATAGATTAAATTGATCTAAAACTCAAGTAATATCAAATGGATTGACTATCTCAAAAATAAATGCTGCTAGATATGTATATTTCAAATGGAATAAAAGCTGGATTGAATACTTGGGTATTAATATCTTATTCGATCTTAATCAAATCATTCAGGATCTTGGCTGGGTCGGATCAACAGGGTGAGGGCTTTTCTGGTCCCTAAAATATTATTATTTTTTTTAATTAGAATGATAACAATGCGGGTTACAGGGAATATTTTAGATAAAATAAACAAACTTTACTCTTTTATATGAAACGGTAAAAAAATCTCAAATCAAAAGACCATAAAAAGAGATTGCACCCAACTGGGTCTAAATTTCCCTGATATAGGATTACTACATGATACTACAATGTGTAACTTATATACTATCTGGAGCAATAGAAAACAACTGGAGTAAGGGATGGTTTCATTGTGAGAAATTCTACTTAAAAGGTCAAACTCCATTCGACTTACTATGGATTAAACCTTCTCTTATAAAAGCCTTAAATTTGAAAAATATAATCTCGAGAGATGCAGTCAAAACAGGGGCAAAGGTCAGAGACAGGTTGGGTATCAAGCACGTATTTATCTCATCCACACTATTAAAGGTGCCTCGTCTGTATATACAAGATTTAGATTTAAATGGATGGATAGAGGGGAACAAATACTTTTGCAGATATTCAGTCTAACATAGATATAAGAACATTTAGCCAGCTGGAGTAAGATTATAACCTAAAATGTCAGGATGTTTTTCCCTATTTGAGGATTAAAAACTTTTTCAAACATAACCCTATTACTGACTCAACTATTATTGCCGATTTTATTAAGAAACAACATATGAATAAATTAATCTCAAGAGTAAAGAATTTATTAATAATTAATCAGAACTCCGCTCTTATTATTTCTATAGGAAAATGGGAAAGATTTTAGTAAAGAATTCTCTTTTCAGACTTGGTGCAAAACCTGGCCGGAGATAAAGAAATCAGTACATTCCGTAAATTTACAGGAAACTTTCTATAAATTAATCCACAGATGGTATCTTTATCCCCAAAGAAAAAGTAAGTTTGCTAAACTAACTATCAATTCATGTTGGAGGTGCAATCAACCTTCAGACACTCTTTACCATATCTGGTGGGAATGCCCAAAATTGTATAAGATTAAAAACAAAACTGAGGGAATCATATCATAAAAAATTTCAGAGTAAATTCGTACTGAACTCTTATGTCTGGTTATTTCCTTTAGAACTACCTAAGTCAGATAAACACACTAGATATTGAATAATATTTAATTTAATATTTGTGCCAGAATGGATCAGATTTCACACCAAGGGAAAATGGAATATTACTTTTATGCAAGGAATAGTAATTTAACCTCATATTATACAATTTGGTCACCATGGTTTAAACTTTTCTTATATAACTAGTCCCTTATGGGTATGATGCTCACCGCGACAAGTAACGTTTTGTTAAAAGACACACTGTCATTGTATATAGAGGGGAAGGGGAAAGGCATAGGATGGAAGGTCCCACTAAGTAATACTCCCATAACCCAAAACATATGTTATATATAAAATTATCCTAAATGCTCCAACACTATTTAAATATATGTGTGAACAAAGTATGTATGTATGTATGGAAGAATAAATAGTGGAGAAGAATGTTACAAATTATATTTCTTGATTACAACCAAGGATACATTAATATCTGAAAGCCTTAATGGTAACTAGAGGTGTAAGAGAGATGGGGGGCGGGGGGGGGGAGGGAAGGGGAAAAGTTTTTTTTTCATTTATTTATTCATATAGATATATATTTATTATTATTTTAAAAAATATATAATAATTCTCTCCCTCCCCACCCCCACCCCCCCCCCATGTCCCTATCTTTAATATGGGCACTGTTGAAAGAATTTTGGACTATAATGTAATCTTTTGTGATCTGTATTTTGTATCTGACAAACTTCTCAAATGGAATTGTGATGTTTTATTATTCATGTATTTAAGAAAACAATTAATAGATTATATTTCAAATAAAAAAAATATAAAGAGAATAAATAGGGGAACATCATACTTGTCAGCTTTGCAAAGATGAAATCTAAAGAGGGGGTGAAAGAAGGGCAAGCATGGGGGATGCCAATAACTCAAGTAACATCACTGGTCATGTGCTCAGTTTTAATGGGAACATGGGATCCAGGATGACAGACTGCTTGGTAAGATCTACAGTCAGCTCTGCCCATATGCAGAGTATTATTTGATCCATTCTTTTTAGTTCATTGTACAAATAATGCATAAACAATAAATAGAAGTATTCCCTAGATAGAAAATCCAAATAGGGAATACAGAGAGAGACGGGTTATAAGGGTGGCAATACGGGCATAACCCTGCATAAAGCACAAAATATACAAAAAAGTGAAGAAAGAACAACCCCGTGATAAGTCAGGTTGTTCCTCTTCAAACCACCCCAAACAGATCAACGTCTAAGGAAAATAAATACATTTTATTAAGAATAGGACCAAAAAAAACCTAAGAACTCATATATGACAGTGGACTAAAAAGTTCTAGTGGAAACAGCATGTATCAATCACTGTTATATGTAGCAGGTAAAACTCAAACAAAGTTAAAGCTACATATGATACTGTGAACACACATTGAACCTAACAGAAGATCAGAGAGTGCAGATTGAATAAACTTGTATGAAAACAGTCAATTAATGAGGAGGACCATATAAATAGAGAGGAAGTTCAAATGAACCTTCAAGCTGAAAAAATCAGTCTCATAGTAACTCCATATTATACTATATGGTCGCCCCGGTGTATATAAGCACTCAGTATACTGTTAATGAGAGTCCACTGAAGATTAATGAGAAAAAAAGGTATATTCAAACAAAAACAAATAAATCAAATTACCTAAGGACTCACAGATGTAACATAATACTGTCTATAAACTGCAAGGTTCCAGTATAAGTGAAAGTGGTCAGAGCCCTATCCCATATAATAGTCCAAACTCAAAAAGAGTTAGTGCTGAGTATGATTGTATACATGAAACCTGCAGAAAGTCAGAAAGTGCAGTTTAGTAGACTTGCATTGGAAATCGAAAGGATAGGGAAGATAATATAAGCAGAGAGAGAAATATAAGTAGAGATGGATATAGATATAAATATAAAGTAAGCCTAAATAGGACAGACAAAACTAAATAAATCCACCTCACAGTAACTCCCTACTAGATAATCATCCCGGTAGTAAAACCGATCAACCCCAAAGTCACTGTATCATTAGAGTACACTATAGGTATAACAATGTTAAAAATACATCGGAAAAAACAAGCCCGACGCGTGTTTCGGCGGGTAAACCGCCTTTCTCAAGAGCAAAATACAATGTATCAAATTAGATCCCCCCCCCCCTTTCCCATCTATATAGCCGTTACTGACCGCCCATAAGGTAGTACTCAGCTGGCAACGTCCAATCTCCTCGCTTGCCGGGATTAATCAATGCGCATGTCCCGCCAGAGTGTCCGCGCATGCGCACCAAACTTAGAAAAAAAGCTCTCTCATAATCAACAGTGCGCATGTCAAAATATCAGTAATGAAGCAGCGCACAAAAGTGAACCGCAAAATCGCCACATACTACGTACACATAAATGAGCAGGCTGTCACAGGAGGTTCCCAATGGATCCTCGAACCTGTGTATTTAGATACAAAACCTCCATAGCATTCATATGTCTATTGGAGGAAGAATATCCCTACACATAAAGGAGATTCATAAGGATAAAAGGGAGGAGGGGGAAATAAAGAAGAAACTAGATCATAATAGTCTTAATAGAAAAATAAAAATAAAACAGAATATATATATTAAAGTCCTGGGTGTCACTACAGTTTCTCCGAAGACGGAGATACTGACCCACCGGAATACCCTCTTTGAGGGGTCGTGGATGGTGACTAGTCCAGTGTAGGAGGGAATTGGTTGCTTTAACTGTAATACTAAAGGCCTTGTATATCTGCTCCAATGTACCTGTGGACAGAAATATGTAGGGAAAACCTTTAGAGCATTTAAAGACAGAATCATGGAACATGTAAGATCTCCTAGGAACCGTCTCGAGACACCTATATCTAGACACCTTAAAGAATTCCATCATGGGGACTCTAGTAATCTTAAATTCTGTGGATTGGAATTAGTAAAAAGGACCCCTAGACGTGGGGATTTTGATAAAACACTTAGACAGAGGGAGTCTAGATGGATATATGAACTTAAAACCCTCCAACCCTTGGGTCTGAATGAGGGCTTTTCTTTTGCCCCCTTCATATAAATATATGACCTATTGAGCTATATATATCCCTCTTATATTCTCCCATCCTTTTCTCACTATCACCAGCCTTGTGTAAAAATATTTTGAAAGAAATACTTTTTTGAAATGTTTTTTAAAGAAAATTCTTTACTCTTATCACTTTTTTGTCTATAATATATATATTCTGTTTTATTTTTATTTTTCTATTAAGACTATTATGATCTAGTTTCTTCTTTATTTCCCCCTCCTCCCTTTTATCCTTATGAATCTCCTGTATGTGTAGGGATATTCTTCCTCCAATAGACATATGAATGCTTTGGAGGTTTTGTATCTAAATACACAGGTTCGAGGATCCATTGGGAACCTCCTGTGACAGCCTGCTCATTTATGTGTACGTAGTATGTGGCGATTTTGCGGTTCACTTTTGTGCGCTGCTTCATTACTGATATTTTGACATGCGCACTGTTGATTATGAGAGAGCTTTTTTTCTAAGTTTGGTGCGCATGCGCGGACACTCTGGCGGGACATGCGCATTGATTAATCCCGGCAAGCGAGGAGATTGGACGTTGCCAGCTGAGTACTACCTTATGGGCGGTCAGTAACGGCTATATAGATGGGAAAGGGGGGGGGGGATCTAATTTGATACATTGTATTTTGCTCTTGAGAAAGGCGGTTTACCCGCCGAAACGCGCGTCGGGCTTGTTTTTTCCAATGTATTTTTAACATTGTTATACCTATAGTGTACTCTAATGATACAGTGACTTTGGGGTTGATCGGTTTTACTACCGGGATGATTATTTAGTAGGGAGTTACTGTGAGGTGGATTTATTTAGTTTTGTCTGTCCTATTTAGGCTTACTTTATATTTATATCTATATCCATCTCTACTTTTTATTTCTCTCTCTGCTTATATTATCTTCCCTATCCTTTCGATTTCCAATGCAAGTCTACTAAACTGCACTTTCTGACTTTCTGCAGGTTTCATGTATACAATCATACTCAGCACTAACTCTTTTTGAGTTTGGACTATTATATGGGATAGGGCTCTGACCACTTTCACTTATACTGGAACCTTGCAGTTTATAGACAGTATTATGTTACATCTGTGAGTCCTTAGGTAATTTGATTTATTTGTTTCTGTTTGAATATACCTTTTTTTCTCATTAATCTTCAGTGGACTCTCATTAACAGTATACTGAGTGCTTATATACACCGGGGCCACCATATAGTATAATATGGAGTTACTATGAGACTTGAAGGTTCATTTGAACTTCCTCTCTATTTATATGGTCCTCCTCATTAATTGACTGTTTTCATACAAGTTTATTCAATCTGCACTCTCTGACCTTCTGTTAGGTTCAATGTGTGTTCACAGTATCATATGTAGCTTTAACTTTGTTTGAGTTTTACCTGCTACATATAACAGTGATTGATACATGCTGTTTCCACTAGAACTTTTTAGTCCACTGTCATATATGAGTTCTTAGGTTTTTTTGGTCTTATTCTTAATAAAATTTATTTATTTTCCTTAGACGTTGATCTGTTTGGGGTGGTTTGAAGAGGAACAACCTGACTTATCACGGGGTTGTTCTTTCTTCACTTTTTTGTATAATGCATAAACAATATTCATAAAGATTTAAAAACCATTAATTAAAAAAAAAAAAAAAACACACCTGAAAATTACATGTGAAGTTCCTGATTTTGCTGCAAATTTCCATGTAGAGATGTCGCGAACCGTTCGCGAACTTCCCGCAAACGGCTCGCCGCGGTTCACCGCGAACCGTTCGTGGCGAGCTCCGGTCAGCTGACACATCCCGGCCAATCTCCAGCAGTCCCTCCCTCCCAGACGGTTCGCAACATCTCTATTTCCATGCTGTGCATGATCTGTAGTGAGCTCTCACCAAACCAGCAAGTGAATAACGCTCACTTCATTTTCTGCACTAAACACTGCTGAGTTTATTCTATAAGCAGTTATTTGTGGACACAACAAGGGTATATGTCTATACTGGTGGTATTGTTTGCTAAAAAAAAATGCAATGTGCTAAAATAAAAACTGACTTTGTAAATTCAATACCAAAAGAACTATGTTATATTGAAAGTATAGTCTACAGTTTGTAAATCTAGTATTAATTTTAACATAGTTCACTGTTTACTGAATAGATTGCCGAGTATGACAAACTTGAGCAAAGCTATCTAAAAAAACATTCTTAATAGTAACAGCTGAGATGTCTTGGTACCTAACTACACCCCCATTTTACATGTGATCTATTTTAAAACCCATAAATACACTTAGGTTGTAAGAATGATATCCATTAATGAACAAGTAGTCAGAGCATTATATCATTAAAATATCCCGCTTCACTTTATATATTCTAAAATATGTCACTTACTTGCCATTGTTGAATATGACAGTGCAGTTTGGCCAGCAGTCGTGGTTAACGAGACAGAGGTTTGGGAAAATTCCTACACCAACAGCTTGTAGTCCTCTTTGGTCACTTAAAGTGAAACCATTGCAGCTTATCTGTCCATAAAAACATACAGGAAAATCCAGGGGCATATTAGTAAAAAAAAAAAAGAAAAAGTTTTAATATATCGCATAATAGAACATTTATAATACAGTAACAGCTTTTGTTTTTCCAGTAATAGTTTGTTTGGCTTTAAAACATTCTAGCAGTTAATTTATTTGTGCTCTCAATGTGTCGGCGAGGCTCACCTTCCTGTCCGCCCGCACCTCCCACGCCTCATCCCTCTGTCAGTCCTTGCATTGGCTTCCCATAAGATATAAGGCTCAATATAAAATTCTTGTTCTTGCTTTCAAATCTATACATAATGCTACTCCCACCTATCTATCCTCCCTAATACACAAATATGTCTTGTCTAGGCCCCTTTGCTCTGCCAAAGACCTGCGTATATCCTTTGTTCGTACTCCCACCTCTGATGTTTGCTTTCAAGACTTGTCTAGGGCTGCACCATTCTTGTGGAACTCCCTTCACTTTTCCGTTAGGTTAGATGCTCACCTAGTCTCCACTCCTTCAAAAAATCATTAAAAACGTACTTCTTCACAAAAGCATATCAATGAAACTGTTAATGGCTCCAAAATCCCACACTAAGTCTACATTGAATACTATTCTACCAGTGTACTTCCCTAATACTTCCCTTACCCCACTCCCTATAGCATTTACAGTGAGGGGAAAAAGTATTTGATCCCCTGCTGATTTTGAACTTTTGCCCACTGACAAAGAAATGATCCATCTATAATTTTAATGGTAGTTGTATTTTAACAGTGAGAGACAAAATAACAAAAAAATTCAGAAAAATACGTGTCAAAAAATTTATAAATTGATTTACATGTCAATGAGTGAAATAAGTATGTGACCCCTTCGACTTAGTACTTGGTGGCAAAACCCTTGTTGGCAATCACAGAGGTCAGATGTTTCTTGTAGTTGGCCACCAGGTTTGCACACATCTCAGGAGGGATTTTGTCCCACTCCTCTTTGCAGATCCTCTCCAAGTCATCAAGGTTTCCAGGTTGATGTTTGGCAACTCGAACCTTCAGCTCCCTCCACAGATTTTCTATGGGATTAAGATCTGGAGACTGGCTAGGCCACTCCAGGACCTTAATGTGCTTCTTCTTGAGCCACTCCTTTGTTGCCTTGGCTGTGTGTTTTGGGTCATTGTCATGCTGGAATACCGATCCACGACCCATTTTCAATGCCCTGGCTGTGGGAAGGAGGTTCTCACCCAAGATTTGAGGGTACATGGCCCCGTCCATCGTCCCTTTGATGCGGTGAAGTTGTCCTGTCCCCTTAGCAGAAAAACAACCCAAATCATATGTTTCCACCTCTGTTTGTTGGTGGGGATGGTATTCTTGGGGTCATAGGCAGCATTCCTCCTCCTACAAACACGGCGCATTGATGCCAAAGAGTTTGATTCTGGTCTCATCTGAACACAACACTTTCACCTAGTTCTTCTCTGAATCATTCAGATGTTCATCGGCAAACTTCAGACTGGCCTGTACATGTGCTTTCTTGAGCAGGGGGGGCTTGGGGGCACTACAGGATTTCAGTCCTTCACGGCGTAGTGTGTTGCCAATTGTTTTCTTGGTGACTATGGTCCCAGCTGCCTTGAGATCATTAACAAGATCCTCCCGTGTAGTTCTGGGCTGATTCTTCACCATTCTCATGATCATTGAAACTCCACGAGGTGAGATCTTGCATAGCGCACCAGACTGAAGTAGACTGACAGTTATTTTGTGTTTTTTCCATATGCTAATAATCTCACCTACTGTTGTCACCTTCTCACCAAACTGCTTGGCAAAGGTCTTGTAGTCCATTCCAGGCTTGGGTAGGTCTACAATCTTGTCCTTGACATCCCTGGACAGCTCTTTGTTCTTGGCCATGGTGAAGAGTTTGGAATCTGATTGATTGCTTCTGTGGACAGGTGTCTTTTATACAGGTAACGAGCTGAGATTAGGAGCACTCCCTTTAAGAGACTGTTCCTAATCTCAGCTCATTACCTGTATAAAAGACACATGGGAGGAAGAAATCTTGCTGATTGATAGGGGATCAAATACTTATTTCACTCATTCACATGCAAATCAATTTATAACTTTTTTGACATGCGTTTTCTGGATTTTCTTTTTGTTAAAATACACCTACCATTAAAATTATAGACTGATCATTTCTTTGTCAGTGGACAAATGTTCAAAATCAGCAGGTGATCAAATACTTTTTTCCCTCACTGTAAGCTCTTTAGCCCCTCTATTACTGTGCGTCCAATTTGTCTGGTTACAATTACATGTTTTTTAGTCCACCCATTGAAAAGCGATACAGAATTTGTTGGTATATATATATATATATATATATATATATATATATATAATTATAAGAATTCAGTTCTCATAAACAGCTAATTCTAACAACATTAATTTTAGTCTCATATCCTCTGATTCTTACCCCCTTCCTCCCCCCCAAAAAAAATTGGTATTTCATAAAAACAGAATCATTATGAAATACTCTTTTTGAGTATGTTGGGATTTCAAAGAAATTCAAGCCCAGACAAGAGATTTACTGAGACAAATTAGGGACTATTTTGTCTCTGTATATTTCTTACACCTGACACTTCTAGACACTGGGCGGCGCTACTGCTGTCAAGAAGTGTCAATTTCCAGATATCATCAGTGACGGCTGCAAGGAATTGGCTCTGTCTATGGAGGATCCCGTGGGCTTGAGGGATCCTCCATAGACCTCAATGCATTGCTCTCAGGCATGAGCGAATATACAGCAGTGGTGTCGGCTCCTGGCCTCTGAACGAGAACCCATCGGAGGATTATGGTGGTGCCAGTGAGTGAAAAGTTCATGTAAGTAGAACTCACCTTTACCTGCCCTCCTGGTAACTGGACCCTCAGAGGGTCTTTGTGAATTCTGCCTCCTCATACATGTACATTTATATCTCTCTTCACTTCATATTCTATCTTATCCTTCATTTATTATGGGGACAACTTTAGTAAGAAGCACTGCTTATTCAACCACAAACCTAGGCATCTCAAAAATATATACTAAGACATTTTACAGACCATCAACCAAAATAGACTATTCAACTGAAAACCTTGCATTTAATGAAAAACCAGCGCATGTTCATAAAAACGTATGTGCAAGCACTGGGCATCTCAAAAATATATACTAAGACATTTTACAGATCATCGCATTGAGCTCAGTGTTAGCAGAAAAGGGCTGCTTGTGACCAAAGAAGACTTAAAAGACAACCGTCACCTGAAAATAATTTTTATATAATAATTCTTTCATCATGTTTTAGAAGGAAAAAAAAAATGTGTTTTTATGGTTTTTTTTTTTTTAATGGCTTCCCATGCAGAGCCTAGTTATGTGCAACAAGAGATCACTTCAGTGTAAAAAGAAAGCAGTCAACTTGCTATATGGACCTTAGAGCTCAGATGAACCAGGTTCACCAAGCATGTCAAACTCGCAGCCTGCGGGCCACATGCGGCCCACACAGACCATCTTTGCGGCCCAGCGAGCCGCGAGTACATGCTGGTGTTATAGCAGAGTAGGCACCTGTTTTCTCCATATTGCAGGTGCCTACTCTACTAAAACTTACCTGGCTGGGGAGGAGGGCCAGTGAGGGAGATCAGTGTTCCTGCTCCTCACTGCTCTCTCGCGCGCGCCGTCTGTTGTGAAGCCGGGCGCCGGAATATGACATCATATTCCAGCATCACTAAACCACGCGAGGGAGCCGTGAGGAGCAGGAAGGACCCCAGGGAGATGCCCCACATCAGCTCCAAAACATAGGGAGGAATAAATAAAGTATGTGTGTGCAAGAATATGTAGATGTGTGTGTCTGTCAGTGAGTGTGTCTGTTAGTGTATGTGTGTGTCTGTCAGTGTGTGTGTGTCTGTCTGTCTGTGAGTGTGTCTGTGTGTCTGTCTGTCAGTAAGTATGTGTGTGTGTGTGTGTGCCTGTCTGTCTGTGTGTGTGTCTGACAGGGAGTATGTTTGTGTCTGTATCTGTCGGTGAGTATGTGTGTTTGTATGTGTGTGTGTCAGCAGGAGGATCAGATTTGGCACAGGGTGGTAGAGGGTGGGTGCTGTGGTTTAGTTGAGGGGGGGACTGGGATTTAGCAGAGGGCGGTGCTGTGGTTTAGAAGAGGGGAATGCTGTTTTGTTTTGTTTTTTATATCTATGAAAATCTAAGGGTTGGTTTTTTTTTTGGCGGCCCACATAAACTTAAAACTTGACTTTGAGTTTGACATGCTTGATGTACCCTAAGGTGCAAATAGCCAGATTGAGATGGTAGAAGAGAAAAACAGTAAAAGTCAGTAAAAGAAAATCTTGAATGTTGTAGTCTATTGTGCAATCATATGTCTTACCCATGATCTACCGTGACCGAGATCTGACCATGATTAAGACCTGACCATGACCTGAGGAGGGGTAGAATGTGGGAATCATTTGAAAGTCAAACATAGATTCAACTGATACCCATACTGTCACTTGGAAGCTGAAACCTTTAGCGTGTCGTTTGCAACCTGGCTTCGAGAGTCAAGTTTTAAGTGTGAAGCTCATATTTAAGAGCGCACGGCTATACTGCATTGAGATACAGTGAGGGAAAATCTGTGGAGGGAGCTGAAGGTTCGAGTTGCCAAATGTCAGCCTGGAAACCTTGATGACTTGGAGAGGATCTGCAAACAGGAGTGGGACAAAATTCCTCCTGAGATGTGTGCAAACCTGGTGGCCAACTACAAGAAATGTCTGACCTCTGTGATTGCCAACAAGGGTTTTGCAACCAAGTACTAAGTCGAAGGGTTCATGTACTTATTTCACTCATTGACATGTAAATCAATTTATAACTTTTTTGACATGCGTTTTTCAGGATTTTTTTTGTTATTCTGTCTCTCACTGTTAAAATAAACCTACTATTAAAATTATAGACTTATCATTTCCTTGTCAGTGGGCAAACATTCAAAATCAGTAGGGGATCAAATACTTTTTTCCTCACTGTAGCAGCTCGAGGCCATCTTCTGGTGATAAGTATGTTCTGTCAGTGTAATTTCTATGGACTTTAAGTTTTTTTATGTAAGCCTCTCTTCTAGATAATTCAGGCTTGGCAAAGTGCCTTAGTATTTAGGGAAAAAGCTGATTGACTATGGTGATCAGTGGAAGGTTGGTAGAAAATTAAATACCTGCATAATGTAATGTGAGGTAATCTGATGTTCTAGAAGCCTGTATATTATTTTTTACAAAGTAATAATGTATGGTGTTGTTTGCATGCCTAGAATTTTAATTTTTATATACAAGAAGTTAGTCAGAATTCCATTTGAGATTGTAGTTTGAGGGACAGTATGTAAGGCAGAGTGTGTAATATTTTCATCTACCACAATAAAAAATGTAGTAACATGCTTTATTATAACAATCTGTAAGTGGTAAACTAAACCCTAAATTTTTGTTGGAATTATACATAAAAATGTATTTAAAAAAAATGTATAGCGAAGGCATGAAAATCTCAGAAGGAGAAAATGAGAGAACTCACTGTTGTGCTGGTCCATTTACCAGGTATCTAAAAATACACTAAGCACGTAAAATACACAAAAATGTGAGTAAATGCACTTAAAAATTAATATATTACACCTTTGTATGAAATTCCTGCTATACATAAATGTGCTGTACATTTGATGTGTAAGCAATTTTAATTGTATCACCTACCACCCCGAAGATATGAGATATATAGTTCATGCTATAATGCTGACTCTGGCTTGGCCAGTAATCCAGAAAACTCTGTACATCGTCCATAAGCCCATTTTTTTCCTCCTCTTGAAAATTGTCTATATGGTTCTCCAGATCATCAATGGAGACTAAGCATCCCTCTGTGAGGCCGCTTCCTTCCCTTTCAATCCTCCACGTGATTCTAGCAGCAAGCCTGGTTAAAAAGATACAGTGGAATAAAAATCGTATCCATCATACACTTTTCTCAGACATTAATATCAAAACATTTTACATCCGCTAGACTAGCAGCAGACAGACTGTAAGCTTTGTAAGTGTTTGGAGCATTCTAACACAATCCATCATTACTGTTACAATGATTCATCGATTTAACATAAATATTCTACAGAGCCGAGCTTCAAATCTAACTTGTCTAGCAAATCCAGAGTTGCTGCAGTTAACAAATACATTGATGGATTAATGGACATCTAGGTTCTCCTCTTCCCTAAGTTTTCATAGCGGTTAAAGTTCTGCTCTCGCATTTCAATAAAATGCAAAAAGAAAAATTTCCCTGCTTAGGTACAGCAGTCAGGATGACAAAATGTGACAATGATAGCTTAAAGCAAGGTTCTGCTTCAGTTGCCAATCAAATTGAACCACAATTCATCAACAAACTAAACCCACAGTTGCACTGCAGACAGCAGGGGGCACGAGGAAAGGAAAACCAAAAGAAAAAAAGAAACATACAAACATGACAAAGCCACTTTAATCTGCTATAGAGAATTGTGTAATCTAATCATTATTACTGTATATCTGTGAACATAGGTGTTTTTTAATGGGTGTTTTGACATGCCATTACATAGTTACATAGTGACATAGTGACGTAGCTGAAAAGAGACATGTGTCCATCAAGTTCAGCCTTCTTCACAATTGATTTTTGCTGTTGATCCAAAAGAAGGCAAAAAACCCAGTCTGAAGCACTTCCAATTTCACACCAAACCAAAAATTCATTCTTGACCCCAAAATGGCAGTCAGATATCTCGTTGTATCAAGCAGCTATCACCCCACTAATTAGAAATGATATCCCTGTATGTTATGTTTTACATCTTTTTCTATTAATTAAATTTAAACATGCACTCCCCTTACTGCAGTGTATAGTAGTGGTTATGATGCAAAGACTCTGGGAGTACAGACTGTATGGTATCCTCAGCAGCAATCTTGATGATCTCAGCCAATCCATTGCTTCCACATAAGAGAGCACCGGGAGGCTAGTGCACGTGCGTAGCTGCACCGATCAACTGCTTCTCTAGGAACAGCATTTAATTGAGTTTGAGTCGATTCTCACAGGGAAGCACCTGTAGTGGCTGTCAGGAAGCCGTTCCTACAAAAACTTCAATGTTTTACATTTCAAGGTTAAAACTAAAGGGCCACTCCACCCAGACCATTTCATTGAGAGGAAGTGGTTAAGGTGACTTCAGTGGTCCTTTAATTAGGTTGCACCTAGGCCTCCTTTATCAACTGTAAAACGTGTAGCAGCTTTCCATTTTCAGATTTTTCCAATTCTGGGATTAATAAAAGCAACAAGGATTTTGAGTTTCCTAAAAAGGTATTTTCTGAATGCCAGATATTTAACAAAACGTTGGCTGTAGAAGCCAGGTGCGAATGAAGCGGTGTACAGTTTTACTTTGTAAATACAAAGGATGGCAGTAATTTTCATTGTGTTATTAGTTATATGAAAATAAATGTTGACCTGGTGATACCAATCACTTGTGGCATTGTTCTCCAGTATGTATACTTTTATTCTTCTGAATGTTATGGAATATCTGATGTTGCTTTGTTAGACAAGCGAAGGACAACACATGGTCACAACATATACCATAAACATTTTCTAAACTGTGAACAGAAATGTGTTAGTATTATTGAGTGAGGGATTAGAATTTTGGTGTTACCTTTCAAAAAAAGAATTATGCAATTGCATTTATTTTTAAACTCAGTTTAATGTATTAAAAACACTAGTGTTTGCCCCATGTGACCCTTGATACATCTCAGCTAACACCACAAGAATTTATCACCTTGGGTAGTTACTAAGGTCAATATGATTACATCTTGAGAAATTTTACAGTTGAACTTTCAGTTGCTTAGCTACAGGTATAACAACAAATGTTCCCTGATCACCCTGTCATTATCTGGTAATCTAGTGGTGGGAGTTTGCAATCTGTACTTTCATTGGTGTGCATTTCCCTTCTAGACGGAGTGTGCAGGGAAATTAAATGTTCATCTATATTGTCTTGTGACACTTCATGGTGAAGCTGTGAGCTTGGCATGACTGCACAACAATGTAAATAACACTTTATAGTGACTCATAGTTAACTGAGACAAAAATGGGCATTAAAGCAGAACTGTCACCCCACCCACTCCCAGTGGTGTATCCTGGTTTTGTGCTGCCCTAGGCAGGACAAAACTCAGGCGCCCCCTCATCCCCCACCCAACCCTTCCCCACTGCCCCGCCTTCTAAATACACACACACACACATTCACTGACAGATACGCATACACTAGCTAACAGACACACACACACACACACTCAGACACACACACAGTCAGACACACACACACTCACTAACAGACACACACACTCTGGCCCCCATGATATCACCGTTGGGCGACTTTGCGATTTTGGCAAAGGCCCCAAACAGGGATAGTGCCGCTTTAATGCTAGCAGTCTGTTAAACAGTGATGGGTTTGTATGTGTAAAGAACAGCTCTGGGGTAAAATTATAAAAGTGAAGAAGAAGAAATGAAATTAATGTGAAATCATGAACACAAACAAAAAATTCTCTTTGATTTCTCCATTTTAGACCTTAGCTCCAGAAACTACTATGCACATGGGTATTCTATGATGCCACCTATGCACACAGGTATTGGTCCTGCAAATGTTGTCTAACAGCTTTTACTCCATGGCTTAATGACATCTGTTATTTTGATGGTCACTGGGGACACACTCTCCAGGGGGGAGATAACACTCTCCAGGGGGGGGGGACACACTCATACAGTTGTAATGTCAATGTTTCCCCAGTTATGATTTTCCTCGTCCCTTAAATTCAGATCTTAATTATTTTTCTATTTTTGTTCTTGTTAGTATATTGTTAGCTTAATTATGGTTTCTTGCCTTGCAACCATGCTTTATTTATTAACCAAATGGGAGCCTTGGTGGCATGGGTTTTGCTGTTATCGATTCTGGATACCTTCACTACTGACATGACATTTAAAGTCTCCAGCATTTAATTCACAATGTTACGTTGCTATTAGGGTTCTGTACGTGTTCTGTTCCAAATCTGTAAGTAGGTATTTAGAACATTGCCCTCAAAACAATGAGGAACAAGGAGGAAATTTAGAGAAATGATTGCTTAGAACGGAGGTCAAGGGCTTTTTAGTGTTTGTTATTAAGTCAATTAGGGCATTGGAGGTTTAGGATTAGGAGTACTTTAGTTTTAGGGGAAGGCGGTAACTATATTCAGCATGCAGTGTTCTGCAACATTGTATTTCTCAGACACACAAAGAATTACAAATTGCATCATTTAGAAAGTTACCCCAATGCCTCTGCCTTCCTGAACCCTAAGCTCCCATCTATCCTTAACAATCTATAAACCTACTGCATAGGGTGCACTGCTGGAGCTTGCATAGTTATAGAAACAATTACAGGCGTGTGCTCGGTACTCTAACGATGCCTGTCATAAATGGCATTGAAATTGCATTAAAGCCTTTTTAAAAGATCACTATAAGGCCAGGAACACAAACATGTATCCCTGACCCTATAGTGTTAAAACCACCATCTAGACACCCTTTTCCCCTCATGCCCCCCAAATATAGTAACATTTTACTTTTATTCAAGTCTGGAGCTGCTGGCTTTGTCCCTGTTTCCTTTAGACCTGCCCACTGCCTGCTGACATCATCAGAAGTGGTAGCCTGATCCAATCACAATGCTTCCCTATAGGATTGGCTAAGACTGACAAGGAGGCAGATCAGAGGCAGAGCCAGCATGATTCAAACACAGACCTGGTCAATCAGCATCTCCTCATAGAGAGGAATTGAATCAGTGAAACTCTATGAGGAAAGTTCAGTGCCTGCATGCAGAGGGAGGAGATACTGAATGTTTGGATGCATTTTAGGCAGCCATGACCCAGGAAGGATCTCTAACAGCCATCTGAGGAGTGGCCAGTGAAGTTATCACTAGGCTGTAATGTAAACACTGCATTTTCTCTGAAAAGACAGTGTTTACAGCAAAAAGCCTGAAGGTAATGATTCTACTCACCAGAACAAATTCAATAAGCTGTAGTTGTTCGGGTGACTATAGTGTCCCTTTAATACAGGCAGCTATCCAGCGTCATCCTGCTTTTCTTCAAGTATGTCACTCTGACGTAGTTAAACCAGGCCTAGTTATGTTCAGGGGACCGTTAGTATTCTCAGGTCCCCCTCGCTAAGCCCTCTCTGTAGGTGCTATTATCTCTTGTTCCCGTTCAGACACCTGATACTCATGAAACTCCACTCAATGTACAGAGCCTCCTCTATTTCTCTCTATTATTACTTTATCTTTACTGTACTTTTTATTTTTAAGCCAGGTTGGTCCTCACATTCCACTTGTTCTCTCCAGTCATTAGAAAGTCTCCAGGACCACAAGGCCCCGATGACATAATATTCAGGTGGCAGCAGTTGTTAAAGTGAAGACTCCAATGGCGAGTCTACCGTTACAAAGAAGATGCCGCTACAAGTCATGCCGACGCTCTCCATCACACCCTGCGTTGGACAGCCCTCCAGCATTCAGTGGGTTAAATGTAGAAACCACAGAAGTATTTTTGAATTTGATTTTGAGTGTTACTTCTTTATCAAAGTTCCAATATTTCTTTTTCTTATGGTTTATTTTAACACAAGAGACTGCATCCCAAACGGCAAATCTATGATGCGTTTTTAACAACATGAATAATAAAGACATATTTAACGTCCGTATACAAACAGTGCTTTATGGATATCACAGTCACTTACCGAACATTTTCATTTGGAGCTTTGCCAAGTTTCTTGATGGCCGAACATTCAGTTTTGTGGTTAACCCACGCGTCCTTCTGGCAAGTGCGGTCGCAGTAATGGGCAAATTTACACTGGCCGCAACGCTGCAGTTTTTCTTGTCTCTTAAAGCACGTATGACACACGCTGTGGGTGAGGCTAAAATGACAATTTAGAGACACATTATCAAAACAGCAGAAAGAATGTTACTGAGTTACTAAACATTAATGGGCTTATTTAAAACGTCAGAAATCACTGAGACGGAAAAATATCTGCATGGCTTAATTTTGACTTGAAAGTCCCAAATTCTGAGTAAGTTAGTGGCAAACCCTTTAATTCAATAACTTTAACTCAACAAGATAACATTGTACAAGATAACGAGATACTAACAAATTAGTATCCCAAAGTCACTAAAATCATGGCTCATGTGGGTTGCTTGGCATTTACTTCTATTACATGGTCAACTGGTATTTTGTCAATCACCTGCCCTTGTAGCCTATATGGCTATGGGTTGAAGTGAAGGGGCACTAATATGGAATTGGATAAACCTTTAGATTATATAGTGAGCTGTGCATAGAATTCTGACCATGTAAGAGCACATGACATGACTTGTATTTCAGAGGACAGAGAGCTTGTCCTTTGCAGAATCTCTGCGCTCTCTCCTCCAGTAAAGATAGGAAGAAACAGCCTGAAACCGCAAGTAAATTGACAGGATAACAGTCAGGAACAGAGAGATTCTCAGTGTAAAACCCTGTTTTAAAGTCTTTATTAACCGATTCATTTACTAGAGTGAACATTCAGAGTGGATTTCAAATTTAAGGTCAAAATAAAAAGGTAAAAATTATCTAAGTCAGCTATGCTTCTAGTTTGGATACTTTGGCCTTAAATTTAAAATTCACTGAAAATTCTTACTTTAGTAAATAATAAATATGTAAGTTTCAAAGGTACTTCGTTTTTAGGTATAATATAAACTGAGACATGTCTTCTCACAAAGCTGCACGTGGTCTGCAGTACTGATTAAAAGCCACGGTTTCATTGAATCAAATCAACACGAAAATGTGGATTGAGAGGTTTACAAGGGCTCCAAAGCAAACTGATGTTGGTAACGTCCACAAACAGCTACAACCTTTCAAAGTCAACAGCCTCCTCTAATCAAGAAATGGAATACCCATTTTGTAGTTGCTTTACATCTGGGCTTTAATGGAAACAATGTAATTATACTAAGAAGGCATCAAACTGTATATAAAATATAAACATTTCATATCTGTCTGTGTGTCTTCCTCCTACTATCAGTTTTCCTGTAGGTATGTCTGTTATGTCTTCAGTATAATCTGACTACCAATCTATATTTCTATCAGTCTGTCTACAAAATTATAGTTCTTTTCCACATTCTGTCTGCCGATCTGCCTGTCCTAGCTTTGATCAGTGATTTCTATGTAACTATATACATCAGGATTTTTTTCAGATAAAGAAAAATCTGTCCAACGTGCATAAAAAAAAAAAAGCATAAAAACCTTTATTGCTTTGCAATAAAAATGTGCTACTATCTTATGACCTTTTCCTGCTTTTGTGAGTACTTGTATAGCGAGACAGAAACCAAAAGAAATACAAGCCAGAAAACTCAAGCCCTCCTGGTTTCAAACATTAGCTGTGAATACTAGATGTATATATTTATGGTTTCACATGCTTTCAAATGCTTGGTTACATAAACTAAAAAAAAAAAACTTACTTGTCAAACACAACAGCAGCATAAGCGGTCTCTGCAAAGATCACATCTCCAGCCCAGAACTCTTTGGTTGCTTTGAGACCTCGTCCTTTTCCTGCTGAATTAAAAATCTCAACACACTCCATTGCTTCCACTGTCATACCCTTCTTCTGGCCACAAAACCAGGCTACTGAAGTCCCCTGCCTGCTAATTACAATCTCTATCCCTAGTCACGTCTGCTATTTCAGCACCTTTGGATTCCCTTAGAACAGTCCTATAAATGGAATCTCCCCCCTTAGCCTGTCCCACTGAGTGGAAGGGGGGCTTATCTGCAATATACCGCACCTCTGGAATTGCACACAAAGATTAGAACGCACAACTATACCGTGTGCACTGCATGTAAACAGTTCCGGAACACAGCTGCTTTTGCGAATATTATTTAAAATCGATTAAATAATTTGTTAATTTATACAAAGTTACAGTGAAGTTATTTTAATTTTTTTTTCTTGTTCTTATTTTTAGTAACCAGTTGCTTCACCCGATCAAGTGACAACAGCTGAGATAGCGAGTGTGAGAAAGGACTGGAACTTGTTCGTACACACGTCCTACTGTCCTCTTAATTATAAGACAAACAAAAAAGAACCCTTAGCTTGCAGCTGTGAAGTGAGACTACTAAGGAAATAGTATCTGCAAAAAAAATGCCCAGCTGGGAGATGCGCAGACACCCCGAGCTTGGCATTCAGAGAAGGAAATGCAGAAGGGCATCGAAATATCCAGTATATTCTGTGGACGCTGATATAGAAATCTAACAATGCTTAAAATAGCTTATAGAGTAATTAGACACCCTTAGAAAGTCCCGGGACGTGTTCCCACTTTTCTAGAATATTCGCCTGCTTTCTACGCATTTAAATTCTTAAGTAAGTATTACTTTTGGTTTTGTTTACACGGTTTGATTTGTTTCACATTTTTGCCTTTATGTGCCCAGTGCGCTCCCTATATAAAAATATACAAAACAAAAAAAAAGAAAGTGATTGCAAATAGTGTAGTATAAGCCATCTTTAAAGGAACACTATAGTCACCTAAATGACTTTAGCTAAATAAAGCAGTTTTAGGTGTATAGATCATTCCCCTGCAATTTCTCTGCTCAATTCACTGTCATTTAGGAGTTAAATCACTTTGTTTCTGTTTATGCAGCCCTAGCCACACCTCCCCTGGCTATGATTGACAGAGCTTGCATGAAAAAAAAAAAACTGGTTTCACTTTCAAACAGATGTAATTTACCTTAAATAATTGTTTCTCAATCTCTAAATTGAACTTTAATCACATACAGGAGGCTCTTGCAGGGTCTAGTAAGCTATTAACATAGCAGGGGATAAGAAAATCTTAATTAAACAGAACTTGAAATAAAGAAAGCCTAAATAGGGCTCTCTTTACAGGAAGTGTTTATGGAAGGCTGTGCAAGTCACATGCAGGGAGGTGTGACTAGGGTTCATAAACAAAGGGATTTAACTCCTAAATGGCAGAGGATTGAGCAGTGAGGCTGCAGGGGCATGTTCTATACACCAAAACTGCTTCATTAAGCTAAAGTTGTTCAGGTGACTATAGTGTCCCTTTAATACACTGCTGCTCTGTGGCCACTGGTTATCGCTATAGTGTAATAACAGAATTGTATCTCTGTTTTTGTTACCTTGAACCTTACTAAGGGTGAACTTTATGATTTAAAGTAGATAGGTCTTAGTAGCTTTCAGCACTGCAGAATATGTTAATGCTATATAAAAAGTTACCAAAAGAATAAAGTTACTTGCGCACTATCCCCATCCCTATGCACATTTAAATAACTAAAAGTGCTTTTAGTATCACAGTCACCAATGGCCAATACAGTGTAAACCCTCTTTTTACATTTTCCTCTTTCAGTGTATGTTGCAAGTTTAAATGCAGACAACATTCTGTATGTCATGACCTGGTAACATTAATGTGAATTTCAAGGAAGGTCTTTTAAATGCTAAAATAAACTTTTCTATTGGTAATAATATTATTGTGCCAAGTTATGGTGTTATTTACCCCATTTACCACATCTTATAACTGACAGGAGGATTAACATTTATACCCTGAACATGCATTGTAAATTCCTGGAGGACATTTAATTAACAGCTATTTTCACAGACCTGTGCACTGCGACATTTAATTAACAGCTGTTTTCACAGAACTGTTCACTCTGTAAGCATTAATGATGTGGTTACACTTAAGTTGGCTCTGTCACCCCTCAAAAAAAAAACACACAAAAAAAAACAGCATTTCATAAGAATAAAATTCACTGAAATTTCTTTCAAGCCAGTCAAAAGACAAGACAAGATAAAATAGGGACTACTTTGAATTGTGTATTTTTCCTATATTTGACTTTTTGGCAAGCCCTAAGCCATCACTAGTGACAGCTGTAAGGAAAAATTATCTTTCTATGGGGAATCATGCAGTCTCACAAGGAGTCTGCAGTATCCTCCATTAGACATCAGTTTTGTACTCTCACGCAGAGCTGATCTCGGCTCCTAGCAGATAAATCTCCAGGAGCTTAGGGGGACCTTGAGAAAGACGACAGAGGTGCCAGCAAGGGAGACATTCAGGTAGGTAGAAACTACCTTTACCTTTTTCGGTCTTTGCAAAATATGCAAATACCCGAGAAGGTGAAGGAGCCACTTTAACGGTTAGAAACATGAATACCTACACATGTGTTTAGGATAAAAAAATAAAAATAAAAAAAAACTACCTGCTTTGAGGTACCTGGACTGAATGGCATTTAGAATGGTCATATCACAAAACAAGCTCCACTGTAGCGAGTCTTACCTACAGGTTCTCACGTATTCATCCGCACATAAAAATGTGGTTAAAGGCATTTACCGTACTGACAGGAAAAGTTGTGCCGAGCAGCAATTATGCACATGGAAACCTGGTAATTACTTTTGGGATCAAAGGCTGGTTATGTCCAATCAGATCCACAGGAGGGTTTGTGCTGAGCAGCAATCATGCACATGGAAACCTGGTAATTACTTTTGGGTTCAAAGGCCGGTTATGTCCAATCAGATCCACAGGAGGGGTATTTAAACCCAATTTTCCTTTTGCTCATTGCCCTGTTGTGGTTTCATCCTGATGGTAATCTGACAGTGCATTCCTGATCTTGATTTTCCTGGTATTGAACTTTGGCTTCGTTTTGACTTCCCTGAATTCTGGTATCCTTGACTTTTGGCTTTCCCTCATCGTTGTGTCTGATTCTGTGTTCCTGACCTCGACAAGAATTTTGACTATTCTTGGATGCGTTAAGTCCGGCCATTCTAAGGTCCGGTTATACGTTATCCTTAGTCCTAGGTGTGACACAGTTCTGCGTGCTGCATCAAC
Organism: Pelobates cultripes; assembly: GCA_933207985.1. Lineage (NCBI taxonomy): Eukaryota > Metazoa > Chordata > Amphibia > Anura > Pelobatidae > Pelobates > Pelobates cultripes. The sequence goes on from OW240917.1 coordinate 34,808,824, forward strand.
TTGTAATCCTGACACAGGTGCATTATTATTGGTTGCTTTTATGTATTGATCAGGTCTGAAAAATAGCCACCAACATTTTTTGTTCCCCCCTTATATCCAGTAACCAGTGTCAATGAATTGGGAGAACACAGCAATTTATATTATCAGCATTGTTTTTTGCCCATAGGAGGTAATTCGTAGTGTTAAAATAGCACAATTATCTAACTGGATATATGTTATGATGTACCTAACAAAAGTCCAATTAAATCAATCACACAAAGTTTAAAAAAAAAAAAGTAAATCGTAGAAATTAACTTAATCTAATACAACTTTTACATTAAAATGTTTTTAGACGTGTTTGAATGAAAACTAGCATTATATGTAATTGTATTAATAGAGATAGACCATGTTTATGACATTAGAGGTTATACCTGGAAACTTTGTAAAGTGAAATACTGAGTTCCTGGTATGATACATACAATGTGGAATGGAGTTAAACTAATTTGAATTGTGTGGCTATGGAAGGAGAGTACCTGCTGAATTCCCATTTCAAAATACATAGAAGCTAAAACCCGAAGCTGGAGCTAAATTGTGCTCGACATCCCATTCCAAAAATCCACATGGATCAGTCCATGTAAATAACATTCTATCTTGTTCTAAATTATAGATTAGTTTTAACAATTATTAGTAAACTACCTATAATTTCTCAGCATAGCCCCGCCCCTGGCCATGCCCCCAGGCATACCGCTAATATTAAAAGGTATTCTATAGTGCAAGGAATACAAAGTTGTATTCCAAACACTATAGAGCCCTCTGGTCCCCCATCCCTCACAGCCCCCTTTGGCAGCTGTCCCTTGGCACTGGGACTGCGCTCCGCCTCCTCTGACATCATTCAATGGGGGGCTAATGCAGATGCGTAGCAAGCACATTAGGCCCTCCCTATAGGAAAACATTTCTTCAATGTTTTCCTCTGGGAATTTTACTGACCCTGTATATCCTCATACAGAGCGTGAGGATGTCCAGCATCAGTTAGGCAACCAAAAGTGGGTTAGCCACCAGTAAGTGCCTCTAGTAGCTGTCTGTTTGACAGCCACTAGAGGCAGTCTTAGTCCTGCAATGTAATTATTATTTACATTGCAGGACTAAGTGGGTCTGGAACAATGCACCAAGACCACTTCAAAGAGCTGAAGTGGTCTGTGTGACTATAGAGTCACTTTAAAGTGTCTCCTTGTCTATTTGAAATGTTGGGTGGTATGCACCAATCCAGGGCCTCTCAGTCATCTCTGTGGATTTATCTTACCCTAAAACGACTGTCCACCAGATACTATCCTCCAGCCACAGTTCCACCTATCACATAAATATATATGAAATGTCTCAAGAACGTGATAGCAGTCATACTGTGTTTGCAGTTCTGTGGAGTGGGCTGTATGCATTGATAATTAGAGCCACTGACCATCCATACCAGGAAAGGAAAAAGGTCTCCATTATTGCTGTTAGGCAAATCTTACACAGCAAAAGAGACAGTAAAAAGTCTTACTTTGATGTTTGGGCACCATCGGAGCAGGCTTCTAGCAGCATCTATTTTCCCAACTTACAATGACCCTTTAAATCAACCAGCTTTTGTTGGACTTTAGTCCATATAATGACAAGAATTAAAGTCTAAAACACCTGGAGAGCAGAGGTTTAAGAAACATTACCTGTAGGATTTTCAGGTAAGTGGTCAAGACTGGGCAAAAGGTAGATCCCAAGATTCTGTAGAACTGCAATTACCATAATGCTTTGCCAGACTATAGAATGTCAAAGATTAATTAAGTTGCAGATATAAAAAAACATAATGGGATCTACAGCAGGCGCTGATTGATCTCTGATGAAGTGTCATGTCTCTGTTGATGACATGTAAGTGTCATCATGGTTGTACTCCCCACCCCTCCCTCCCCCCGCTTGCTGTACAGTCCCAGATGAAATTTTAAGTGAAGAAAGATTTTTTTCTTCCACACCAGCCAGGATTAGCACTGCTAAGAAAGACATAGTTGGACAACAGAGTCTGTAGCTGGCCAACAATTTTTAAGTAAAGCACATTGTAAGAGCACTGCTCTCCACATTAGATGACTTTTCTTGCATTACTTTCAATGTCTGTTTAATCTCTACATCGCCAAACATCGTTGCTTCGAAATAAACTTTGGAAAGAATGCAAGTAGAATATTAAAAGTAACATTTCCCCAACACGCAAATACTTTCTGTTTACATTCTGTATGGGTCAGGGTTTAACAATCAGCCTGATTTAAAGGTGCAGCCACTTTCCAGAAACGATCCAAGCAACAGAGCCATGTGATCCATTATGGAGAGCGCCAGGGGAAATTCATCAAAGTGGTGCCCAAAATATTTCACCTTGAAAATGATTAAACATTTGTTTACCTGACATTCTTTATTTCTACCAGTGGAAATCTGGATACAGACACCAAGAGGGAAATTTATGAATGCGTGACCGTCAGAAAAACCGAGGGAGGGTTCTAAAAATGGAGCAATCCCTACTGTAACCATTGGAATCAGTAGGAGCATTCCTTCTGTCCCAATGGTGATTGTGCCACTTTTTGAATTATGATCCACTTTTTTTTGGCAGGTAGAGTTTTTAATTTTTTCCCTAAATATCAGCTTTCTGGATTAGTAAATCTGTCGGCAGAATGTAGCACATTTTATTTAGATTATTTTTAATAATAAATTAACATAGCAACAAGCTCATGAGCTGCTGTAGTCAAGTAACCTTCCAAAACAGATCAAGTGTTTATATCCACTCTTTGTATCTGGCAATATCATGTTTATATATTGCCAATGGCATATGCAGTGATTTATTTAATTTAATTTTTTTATTTTCTCTCACTGCATTTTGGAAGTATTGAGGGCAAAAGATTGAGCAGAACTGCCCTGAAGGAGCATGCTTTCCCCTTTAAGGTAAGTTGTTATAAAAAAAATATAGATTAAAGTATTACAGCAAATTAAATGCACATGTGTCTGCATCACGTGCTAATAGAACCCTACTGACCTTAGCCACATCCCCCAGATTTACTGTCATACACCAATGTTTCCACAGTAGGCAAACTATTGAAGGGGCAGGCTAAGCTCCATAAGCAATACTGCCTAGCACCATAGAGTAGTTATGGTGCTAGCTAGCAGGCTACAGGCATCATCCCCAGTTCTGTGTGAAACTATTTTGAAGAGGTTTGACAAAAACCAGGGGATACTGCTCATCGCCTACCTTTATAAGCTGCTGTGGTGGTTGTGGTGTTTAGCATGCCTTTTTAAGAGTAGATGAAATCCCTGGGAGATCAGGGGAATGTGCATCACCTGGCTCTCGTAATATATAATTAATCTCCACCCTTACAGCCCATGGAGTGGAAAATACTGACTAGACCTCTCTAGGTAATATTGGGGTCCCCTTGGGGATTCCACTCTTTTAATCTCACAGCTCTATAAATATATTCTATAGTATATCCCAGGTGCTAACATGAATTTATTTTCACTTTCAATGCCACAGAGGAGATTAAGGGAGTGCACTACTCTCAGGTGAGGCACTGAAAGGGTTAATTGTACTGCCATAGAACACTTAGTGAGGCCTTATGCATGATCTCATTAGGTGTAGCACTTACACCAGCTGGTCTCTCAATAGTTCCAGTTTCAAAGGACTGTCTTAATTTCAGTGTCCTGTCCCACCATTACGACTTTGTTCCCTGGTTTCCGCTTTTTGGCACACCAGGGAACTGTCTACAGCATAAGCATCATTAGGCACACTCATGCTACACTCAGAGCACTAGAAACATGCAGAGAGCACTGAAAAAGCACTGCCGGAGCAGTCTGCACTTAGTGAATCGGCCTGATTGATGGCTGACCTGCCAATTGGATTAATGGCTGACCTGTGGACCAGACACTTTCTCGACAGGTCCGCCTCTTTTACCCCGTCCATTGACATCCTGCATCACAGGATGCAGATGTTGGGAGGTATGTATCAGTTTAAAGGGTTTTTTTTCAGCCCCTGAACCGTGACACCATTTTGTGAGCAGCAAATGGCATTGTAGTTTCTATGGTATCCTATGGAATGGAGCGTTAGCACTCTAGTCAAAAAATCTTTGGAAAGTTGCAACAGTTACTAAATAGCATTTTTCTGTGACAATTTTTAAAGGGACTGTATAGTCACCAGAACTACAGCTTTTTGTATTTGTTCTGCTGCGTATAATCATTCCCTCTTTAGACTTTGTGCTGTAAACACTGTCTTGTTCAAAGAAAATACAGTGTTTACATTACAGCCTAGGGATACCTCCACTAACCACTCCTCAGATGGCTACTGGAGGTGCTTCATGGGGCAGTGCTGCACACTGCAGTACTGGCATTTAGTGTCTCCACCCTCTGCATGGAGACACTGAACTTTCCTCATAGAGATGCATTGATTCAATACATCTCTAGGAGGAGTTGCTGATTGGCCAGGCCTGTGTTTGTCTTTTTCTGTCTCTGCCCCTGAACTTCCACCTTGACAGTCTCAGACAATCCTATTGGAAAATATGGCTCACTTCTGTTTATTTCAGCCAAGCAGGGAGATCAGGGGCAGAGGCAGTAGCTGCAGATTTGAATACATGGAGATGTTACTATATTTATGGAGGCAAAGGGGGGTTCAGAGGGGCTATATGGTGGTTTTAACACTGTCTGGTCAGGAATACATGTTTGTTCCCAGTGGTGTATTTAGGATTTGGGCTGCCCTGGGAACAACGGTGCTCAGGCACACCCCATCCTCCCCCAATTTAAATTTTCCCCACCCCTTCCTGTCAAGGCCGCACTTTGAAAGCCGCTCACTCACTGACAGACGCACACTCTCATAAACACTGACAAACAATGACATACACACACTATTACTATGAACACTCACTGATAGACGCACACTCACTGACCCACTGTCACGACTGCTAGTGTGGTCCAACACGCAGAAACTATGTAAACATATACATAGAAAAAAAAAGGAAAAATAAAGGACAGAGCGTAAACCGGTCCTTAGAATGGCCGGACTAATACGCTAGAGATAGAGAATTGTCAAAGGGAAAGCCGAGGTCAGGGAAGCCAGAAATACTCAAATACCGTTTAAACAAGCCAAAGTCAGAGGAACCAGAAATCGGAATAACCAGGAAAAGCCAAGATCAGAATACCAGGAAATCAGAATCACAAGGATAAATGCACTCTTGGGAATCAGGAACAGGAAACCACGACAGGGCAAGGAACTGGGGTGAATTAGGGATTTAAATATCCCTTTCTGGGCTCTGATTGGTCAGAGGGTGACCACTGACCCCAGAACGTGTGCGTGTGTTGACGTTGTGACGTCACGTGCGCGTCAGTATAATTTTGAGGGGCGGAGCTTGTGATGCGCGTGACCACGAGGTCAGCGCCATCTTTGATTTGGGCGCACTGCCCAGAAGATGTTGAGGAACGGTTCCCGGCTCGCCGACGGGCAGGTAAGCTCGCTATATCGGTGAGGTCGTGCTGGTCGGGCACGGATTCGCCATGCGGCGGGCCGGGAACCGCGACACCCACGCACACTCACAGACCCACACACACACACAGACCCACACACACACACAGACACACAGACACACAGACCCCCACACACACACACACAGACCCACACAGTCCCACACAGACACACAGACCCACACACACATAGACCCACACACACACACACCCACACCCACACACACAGAGCCTCACACACACCCACACACAGACCTACACACACACAGACCCACACACTCACAGACCCACCCACACACTCACTCACAGACCCACACACTCACTCACAGACCAACCCACACTCACAGACCAACACACACAATCACAGACCCACACACACTCACAGACCCACACACACACACACACACTCACTGACACACACACACTCACTGACCCACACACACACTGACCCAGTGGTGCTGCTGGTCGGGCAGACAGGGGGCGCACAGGCTGAGTTGGTGGTGCTTAGTAATGCCGGGAGTTGGTCTGACGTCATATTCTGGCTCCCGGCTTCATTAAGCGGCGCGGAGGGAGCTGAGCATGAAGTGCTCAGGTGAGTATGCTCCCTCGCTGCCCGCCGCTCGCATCGGGGGGGCTCAAAAGTGGAAAGCCGGCCAGCTCTTGAGCCCCCCAGGATGCAAGGCAAGCAAGGGATCTGCCTGGGCGTTTGAGGGGTGGCTTTTTTTGCCGCCTCCTGCAAAGTGCGACCCAAGGCAGATGCCTTGTTTGCCTCGCGGAAGACACGCCCCTGCAGACACACACACACACACTCTCACTCACTGACAGACAGCCACACAGTGACAGACACACTGACAGACATACACACACACAATCACTTACATACACACACTGACAGCAAAACATACACACTGACATACACACACTGACAGCCAGAAACACACAATCACTCAGATACACACTGACAGACATACATACACAATCACTCACATACACACTGATAGACATACACACACTGACAGCCAGACACACACAATCACTCAGACATACACACACTGACAGCCACCCTACCCTCCCCTCCCCAAACATTAACCGATTACTTTTTTTTTTTTGTTGTTTAAATACACCCAGCCTCCCTTCCTTTGGGAATGCTGGGTAGATATTTTTTTACCTGGGGTCCCTTCTGACAGGAAGGGAGGCAGGCGAGCGGCTAACTAAGATTCCATGCGGGCGGGCAGCACTGGAAAAGGAGCACTGATGACGTCATATTCCGGTTCCAGGCATCACTCTGCGGCTCGCCGAGGGAGCTGAGCAGAGAGCTCACTAATCAGTGCTCCCTCGCCAGCGTCGCCCACATGGATTTTTAATTAGCCGCCTGCCTGGACTGTTAGTTAGCTGCCAGGCTAACAAGGCATTTGCCCAGGCATTTGGGGGCAGCATTTTAAAAAAAAAAAAGAAAGTGCCGCCCAAGGCAAATGCCTTGTTTGCCTCGCAGCAAATACGTCCCTGAGTGTTCCTTTAAAACTGGGCTGTAGTGAATTGGCATGAATACCTCGCTTAAATTGCTCACCATAAATTGTGGCGATCTGCAAGAGAACTGCCCATATTAAAGGAACACTACATTTATTTTTGTTGAATATTTAGTAGATAAACCCCCAAATAAAATATGTACACTCTTGTGATAAGGTGAATGGGGAGGTCTGTGAGGGAGTTTATATTTCATCTGCATTGTTCAGAGAGGCATATGATCTTTAACCCCAGGGGGGAATGTATGTATGTATGTAACTTAAATGCATATTTAGTTATGGGCCCCTGGGGTGGAGCATTTGGAGAGAAGGGTGGGCCAGTGCTCCACTCCACCATTTATTGTTTTCTCTTGGGAGACTAGGTCCAGACCAGGCTTTGGACTGTCTCCAACCCACTGCTCAGCTGCAGGTAATCAGCTGCAGCAGTGGGAATAAACCCCTCCCTGCTAGGCAGGTAGATGAGAATGTTTGTTTCTCTCTTGAAGGGTTGGAAGCAGCAGGCTGTCTAAAACACTGGAGTGCTGAGAGCTGACAAAGGTACTAGGTTGGTGAAACCACTTTTTGTTCTGTTATAGTTTAAACCCTTGAGAGAGAGGGAACTTAATGTTAGTTAGTGCTCAGACCGAGCTAGGTTTTTGTTTATAGGGTTTTGTTACATTTTTGTTTTCATGTGCTGCTGTCTTTGTGGAGAAGCTCAATAAGAAAGTGCCTGGACTTAAGTTACCTTTAAAGACTGTGCATGTTTGTACCCAAAAGGACCGTGCTAACTGCAGACAAGGATCACACCCTGTTCCAAATTTTTATGCAAATGATATTTTTCTCATTTACCTAAATAATTGATGTAAATAACAGTCAGCATAATTCTCATGTTATCAACTATTAAGAGCACAATTCAAATTTTATTGAACAAACCTCCTAATGATAACAGTATTTTTTTAAAACATAAACTTACAATGCACTGTTCCAAATTATTACGCACAGTAAGTTTCAAAACACTTTATAGGTTGTAAAGAACTGAAAATTGTCATTTGTTGTGTTTGCAGCATATTTACTGAAATCAAAAGCTATTTCAATCAAACTTATAACAACATTTTAACGTTTTAAAAATTTTAACAGGTTAAATTCCGGTTCCAGGCATCACTCTGGGGCGCGCGAGGAAGCTGAGCAGAGAGCTCACTAATCAGTGCTCCCTTGCCACGTTACATTTTAACATTGGACCCCTTATTTGAAAGCAGCTTCACAAGTCTTGAATCCATTTAACTTGTGAGTTTTTGGACACATTTTGCTTGAATTTGTTTGCAAGATGTCAGAATAGCCTCCCAGCATTGCTGTTTGGATGTAACCTGCCTCCCACCCTCATAGATCTTTTGCTTGAGGATGCTCCAAAGGTTCTCAATAGGATTGAGGTCAGGGGAGGATGGAGGCCACACCATGACTTTCTCTCCTTTTATCCCCATAGCAGCCATTGATGCAGAGGTATTCTTTGCAGCATGAGATGGCGCATTGTCATGCATGAAGATGATTTTATTACGGAAAGCATAGTTCTTCCATTTGTACCAGGGAAGAAAGTGGTCAGTCAGAAACTCCACATACTTACTCTAAAGGGGACGACCAGCTCTCTTCCCATTTTTCCGGCCCAAAACATGACGCCTTGCTGACGTCGCAGCTTTGTTGGAACAGGGTGGCCGTCCACCAACCATCCACTACTACATCCATCTGGACCATCCAGGGTTGCAATGCACTCATCAGTGAACAGGACGGTTTGAAAATTAGTTTTCATGTATTTATCTGCCCAATGCAGCCGTTTTTGCTTGTGAGCATTGGTTAGTGGTGGTCGAATAGAAGGTTTATGCACAGTTGCAAGACTCTGAAGGACTCTACACCTTGATGTCCGTGGGACTCCAGAGACAACAGCAGCTTCAAATATCTGTTTGCCGCTATGTAATGGTATTTTAGCAGCTGCTCTCTTGATCCGATGCATGGATCTGGCAGAAATCTTCCTCAATGTGCCTTTATCTGCACGAATCCGTCTGTGCTCTGAATCAGCTACAAATCTCTTAATAGTGTGATGATCACGCTTAAGTTTTCGTGAAATATCTAATGTTTTCATACCCAGTCCAAGGCCTTGAACTATTTCACTCTTTTCGGCAGCAGAGAGATCATGTTTCTTCCCCATATTGCATGAAAATGGTGCTCTGCTTAATAATGTGGAATACCTTCCTTTAGTAGTTTTTCCTTAAATTGGGCTCACCTGGCAATCTAATTATCACAGGTGTCTGAGATTGTTTTCAGTGATCAAAAGAGCCCTGAGACACAATGCCATCCATGAGTTAAACTGAAAAACAAAATATGTAATGTTTGTGACACTTAAATAGAATTTGCATAATAATTTGGAACAGGGTGTATGTGTTTGTTCTGCTCGTTTTCTTTGTGGGAATATGAAAAAGCAGCTTGTAAAATCTGCATACCTGTTGTCTGCAGCCTGTGCAAGCAGTGGCATACATACCGGGGTCGCAGCTGCGACCGGGCCCGTCACTCCACTGGGCCCGGCCACCCTGCGACCGGGTATCAGCTGCCACGTTTTGCGGCCCCGGCCCGTGCAGCAACCCGCCGGGGCCGCATGTTAAGAGGTCCATCGGGTGGCCCATGCTGTCAGGGCCAACCGATGGACATGGATTGTCAGGGGGCCCGGCCAGCGCTGGGAGCTTTAACAGCGCGATCAAGCCCCCTGTGATGACATCACTGCTGGGAGGAAGTGACTCCCCAGTCATTCCTCCCAGCATACAGAGAGCCCGCACGGGAGGAAGCAGGAAGGAGGAAGTCAGAGTAAGAACTCTGACTCCCATCAGGATGAGCCACCAGTGGACCCCAGGGAAATTCACAAAAGGTAGTAAACATTTTGTGTGTGTGTCTGTATGTGTGTGTCTGTGTCTCTGCATCTGTGTGTATGTATCTGTATGTTTGTGTGTGTGTCTCTGTATGTGTGTGTGTGCCTGTGTGTGTGTCTGTGTCTCTGTATATGTGTGTCTCTGCATGTGTGTGTATATGTGTCTGTCTGTGTCTCTGTATGTGTGTGTCTATGTATGGTTTTGTGTGTGTCTCTCTGTATCTGTGTGTGTGTGTCTCTGTATGTGTCTGTCGGGGGTATGTGTTTGTCTGTATGTGTGTGTGTGTCTGTGTCTCTGTATGTGTATCTTTGTCTCTGTGTGTGTCTGTGTCTCTGTGTGTCTGTCTCTGTAGGTGTGTGTCTGTGTCTCTGTATATGTGTGTGTCTTTGTCTCTGTATATGTCTGTGTATGTCTGTGTCTCTGTATGTGTGTCTCTGTGTGTGTGTCTGTCTCTGTATGTGTGTGTCTGTGTCTCTGTATATGTATGTATGTGTGTCTGTGTCTCTGTGTGTGTGTCTGTGTCTCTGTGTGTCTGTATGTGTGACTGTGTGTGTGTGTGTGTGTGTCTGTGTGTGTCTGTATGTATATATGTGTCTGTATGTGTGTGTCTCTGTATGTATGTGATTGCATGTGTGTGTATATATGTATGTATCTGTCGGGGGTTTGTGTTTGTGTCTGTATGTATGTGTCAGGAGGGGCCCACGGTCAGGGGGGAGAGGTTCAGGGTAGAAGGGGGGAGGTGGACCCACGGATCAGTTTCGCACCGGGGCCCCATGGATTATGTGTACGCCCCATGGATTATGTGTACGCAAGCCCTCCTTTCTTTACCAGACAAAGATAGACCGGGTTCAGTGAGAATTCAAAGTAAATATATGCAATTCAAGGCCAGAGTACCCAATCTGAAACATAGATGACTTTTATAAGAATTATAAATACCTATAAAGACAAGCCCCACTAGAGAGCTGCTCAATGTAGTTGTTCTGGTGAGTATAGGAAGTCCCTGCAGGCTTTTTGCAGTAAACACTGTCTTTTCAGAGAAAATGCAGTGTGTAAATTACAGCCTAGTGACACCTCCAGTTGCCACTCCTCAGACGATCATTGTCTCCAGCACCAGGACTCCTGTACTGTAGCTGTCCTCTAGTCTCCACCTTTAAAGATGTCAGAATGTCTGCTGACATCTTCCGCGATCTCCTCCAATCCAATGCTTCTTATAAATAAGTATTTATGGACGAAATGCACATGCAAGGCCATATGCTGCAGTTCTCCAATCAAATGCTGCTATGAGGAAATCAGCCTCTAGAGGTGTAATTAACCCTGTAATGTAAACATTGCAGTGTCTACAAAGCATCTACAAAGAGCATTGTTTCACATTAAAGGACCACTATAGGTGCCCAGACCACTTCAGATCAACGAAGTGGTCTGGGTGTCAGGTCCCTCTAGTTTTAACCATGCAGCTGAAAATATAGTTGTTTCAGAGACACTGCCATGTTTCACTGAGGGTTAATCCAGCCTCTAGTGGCTGATTCACTGACAGCCGCTAGAGGCGCTTCCGCGATTCTCACTGTGAAAATCACAGTGAGAAGACGCTGGTCGTCCATAGGAAAGCATTGAGTAATGCTTTCCTATGAACGGTTTGAATGTGTGTGCGGCTTTTGCCGCGCATTCAGAGCTGACGTCGGCAGAGGGAGGAGAGTTCCCCAGCATAGAGGGAGCCTGGCGTTGGAGAAAGGTAAGTGGCTGAAGGGTTTTTAACCCCTTCGGCCCTGAGGATGGGGGGGATCTAATGACCCTATAGTGCCAGGAAAATGAGTTTCTTTTCCTCGCACTATAGTGGTCCTTTAAGCACTCACAGCACTTCAACCACTTTATTGAGATTTAGTGGTCCTTTAAGTCACTTAATTTTCGATGGCCTTCACGTTTCATATCACGCCAATCTGACGCTAACCCTTAGCCGTCTTAGCAGGTGATCATTTTATATTCATACACTGTATTTTTGTTTAGATCATGAGCCTTAATTTACCATATTTCAAATTTATCCTGCAGGTTTGAACTATTTACAATAAATCAGATGTAGATCTGTCACAATACAAATCTAAACTGATTCAGAAGAGATGCCTGGCTCCGTGAGATCTCCGTGAGATCTCAATCTATACTCTGTATATAATTATAATAAACGCATACCAGAGACATATTGCACGTTGGCATGCTCTTGCCAAGGTATTATTGTATGGAAAATATCCTGGACGATGTACTGTACACAGTGCGTGCCACATTGTCTTGATCCCAAACATAAACATCTCTCATTCTTTCCCACATTTCCCTCTTAAGTTCGCACATGAGTTTTAGAAAGGATTTACCAATTACCTATCAGTGTCTTTGAAGAAATGACTGCTCCACTCCTGAGCATTTAATGCATGCTTTTATTTTGTTTGTGACTTGTGATCTGCATTTAAAAGATCTTGATGTAGTAGTTATGGTGCTACAAGTGCTCCCTCAAAATGTTTTTGAGTGACTTCTTTCCTGATGTCCACCAAGCACCAATCCTTGCATCCATTACCATTTAATGAGTGCCAGATTTTTCTAAGGTGGGAAGGGGGTGCTAGGATACCCTTTGTGCCATAACCACTTCAGAAAGCTGTAGTGGTTATGGTGTGTCAAGTGTTCCTTTAATGCAAGCTAGACGCCTATATGTTCACTGCAATCACAACCCTGTTTGATGAGCAGATGTATATGATAGCTTGTGGCTCAGTGGCCCATATGTCTATATTAATAACAGATGAATTGTGATATAATCATATATAAACGTTCTACTCCTACAGTGAGAGATTACCACCAGTACAGCTGAGATACTCTAACAAACTGCATCTGTCTGACAAACACAGTTATAATTATAAAACATAAATGTTTAATGTTCCTTGATATAAACGTTAGCACAGTGGGTAAGGAATGACACATGAATGAAGAGGCCGGGTGGGGTCTAAGCTCAGATGATCAGAACCGGCTTCAGGCGCCCTGTGCGAAAAATCTTCACCGCGCCCCTCCTGGTCACATGTATAGTGTGTATACTGTGTGTGGAGAGGGGTGTAGTGTTTGTATAAGGGCTTTATTAAATTATTCATTATTACAAAAAGTAACAATACCTTGCAGAGAGGTGGTCATGCTGATCTCTGGTGGTCCAGTGTGCTGGGCATAGGCGTGCGCAGCCTATTGCATTAGGGTGTGCACCCTAAAGCACAAGCACATGCCGCGTATATATATGTATGTGTGTATATACATATACACTGCTGTGTGTGTGCGCTTGTGAGGGTGCTGGTAGTGTGCTATGTGGGTGAGGGTGTTTGTGAGGGTGCTGTTAATGTACTGTGTGTGAGGGTGCTGTTTGTGTGTGAGGGTACTGGTAGTGTGCTGTGTGTGTGTTTGTTAGGGTCCTGTTAGTGTACTGTGTGAGGGTGCTGTTTGTGTGCTGTGTGTGTTTGTGAGGGTGCTATATGTGTGCGGGTGCTGTGTGTGTGTGTGTGAGGGTGCTGTTTGTGTGCTGTGTGTGTTTGTGAGGGTGCTATATGTGTGCGGGTGCTGTGTGTGTGTGTGTGAGGGTGCTGTTTGTGTGCTGTGTGTGTTTGTGAGGGTGCTATATGTGTGTGGGTGCTGTGTGTGCGGGTGCTGTGTGGCTGCTGTGTGTGTGTGTGTGGGTGATGTGTGTTCTGCTTGTGTGCTGTATGTGTGAGGGTGCTGTATGTGTGTGTGTGCTGTGCTGTATGTATGTGGGTGCTGTATGTATGTGTGTGCTGTGTGTGTGCTGTATGTGTGCGTGCTGTATGTATGCACTCAATAGGCGTGTCACGGGGATTAGGGTGTGCCCAGGCACACCTGGCACACCCAATGCGCACGCCTATGGTGCTGGGCCATACACTGTCAAATAAATTTACATGCACACAGTGCACATAGTCACACACACAGTTGCAGGCAGACCGTCACACTCACACTATTACAGGCAGCAACACACAGTCACATGCAGACACTCACACTCAGTTTCAGGTAGGCAACCATACACACATACACCCACACACAGGTGCATGCAGTCACACCCAGTCCCAGGCAGACTATCACACACAGTTACAGGCAGACAGTCACATATCCACAGTAACAGCGAACAGTCACACACACACACACAGCCATAGGCAGACAGTTACACAGTAACAGCGAACAGTCACACACACACAGCCATAGGCAGACAGTTACACAGTAACAGCGAACAGTCTCACACACACACAGCCATAGGCAGACAGTTACAAAGTCACAGGCAGCCTGTCACACACACTAGTAACAATTTATGCAACTAAACTGTAATTTACAACAAGAACAATGTATCCTATTTACACAAACTGATTTCTAACTAATTGAAAGACACATTACTGGGAGTATTATTGCTGTAGTCCCCTACGCAGACATACCAAAAATATGGAACTCCTAGAAAAGAAGTTTGGATAGAAAGAGGGAACAGAGAGATTTGGACCTAAAGTAGAGAGATGTCCTAAATATGGACATTTGGTAGGTATGCTATAATCACTGCTAACAAACCCTAGGAATGTGTAAGGGGTGTGTCAGGTCTGCTCAGGCGCACTCTAATGCAGATCCTTGACAAAACTGTCTCAAGTCCTCTATTTTGTCTTTATGGGCACTTTTGCGTGAGTTTGGAGTATCACACCTATGTTAAAAACCTACCCATACACCCATCTGAAACCAATAAAGAAATGTATTTGGTCAGTGAGGGAATCAATCCAGTTAGTGAACTAAAGAACACAGCAGATGGAAATGAACACAGCGCTGAGGAAATGTGAGCTTGGTTACCTGGACACTGGTACCATATTGTGACTGTCACACTGGAACCCAGAGAATTGGGAGGTATGACTGGTTACATTTCATTAATAAATACAACCCATATTCTGTCCTTCCTAGGGCGCATGCATGAAATCCAACGTATATGGACCTATGTTGACTTTATACGATTACATAAGTCATCACCGAGGATTCATGAAATGATGCAACCCTCAGGTTATACAGAAGAAAAAATAGTCTCTAATTTTTCTTTACATATACTTTCAAAATAAGCATGATTCATAAAAAGGTAGCATGAGGTGGATTTTGGACATGCTAAAACAAAACCAAAAACAGTGGAAGAACTGCTTTAAACCACCTAGAATGTCCCATGGAATGGCTACAGGTCTAACACACCCCATTAAAAAAACATAGCAGTACTACTTTAAGTAAAAGTTTATAAAGAAAAAAGCGTTTCTTAAAAATCAATATCACTACCACTTCTATCAGTTCTTATTGGGAAGCATTCAGGCCACATTCCTGCTTTATCTGGTGTCTCTCTACATACCAGACACATGAGTGCAGCAGTAATCTCTAAATATAGCCCACAATATATACCGGCCAAGGATTGTAGAGAAGAGATAAAGACCCTTATGCTGAAACTGTTGACCTTTTGCTGGGGGCACTTTAGAAAGAGATGGCACAATGCTGAATAAAATATTTACGGGAAACTTGATTAAGAAACCACCAGCAAAAAATAATATAAGGGACTATGAAATTGGATGGCTACTGAGCCTGAGGTTTTACTAGAAGATTTTTGTTAAACGATGCCACTTTAATTCAGGTACTTTACAATCAGTATAGAGAACAAAAATTCCTTGGTCCTGCTGTAATAAAAACACTGTAGTGGTTATAATAAAAAATAGGAATGTAGCGCTTATGTAAAGATAGAAATTAATCACCTTATGGAGCTGTTTAAAGGAGAATTTTCCTGAAAAGCCCAATAAGTAGATGCCTATAAAAGATAATTAAACATATTGTAGGTCATACATCAAAAAGCAATATATATTGATTAGTGATGTCGCGAACGTGAATTTTTCGGTTCGCGAACGGTGAACGCGAACTTCGGCAAATGTTCGCGAACCCGCGAATCGGGCAAACCGGGCGAACCGCCATGGACTTCAATGGGCAGGCGAATTTTAAAACCCACAGGGACTCTTATTGGTTGAAGGGGGGGGAGACCTACTCTCCTCCCCCCCCCGGCCCCCACCCCAGGGCGGCAGGGGTGGGGGCCATAAAGATAATGAGGGGGGGACCTACTGTCCCCCCCAGCCCCCACCCCTGAGCGGTGGGTGGGGGC
Organism: Pelobates cultripes; assembly: GCA_933207985.1. NCBI lineage: Eukaryota > Metazoa > Chordata > Amphibia > Anura > Pelobatidae > Pelobates > Pelobates cultripes. The sequence continues at coordinate 34,824,894 of OW240917.1, forward strand.
CCTAATAACAATAAGGGGGGGACCTATTGTCCCACCCGCCCCCACCCCTGCACGGCGGGTGGGGGCCATATTGATAATGAGGGGGACCTGCTCCCCTGACCCCACCCCTGCACGCAAGGCGGGTGGGGCCATATTAATGAGGGGGGACTGCTTCTGGCCCCCACCCCGCGGGTGTGGGGCCCTAATAACAACAAGGGGGGAGTTCTCCCCGCCCCCTCACCCCTGGCCGCGTGGGGCCACAAAGATAATGATAGGGGGACCCACTGCCCCTTTGAAGGCTGGGTGGGGGCCAAAGACTGAATGAGGGGGGGACTGTCCCTCCCTCGGCCCCCACTCAGTATGGCCATTAAAGATAATGAGGGGGACCTGTCCTTCTCCTCGCTCCCACTCCCCTGGCGGCGGGTGGGGCCAGCCACAAAGAGCAAATGAGGGGGGGACTACTGTTCCCTCATTCCTTGTAAAGCTGGTGAATGTGCAAATCCTCTCTCAGGATAGTCCCCTGAAGCCTCAATGTGTCACCCCCCCTGTTAAAGTTCTCGGTTTGCCTCTTCACCTCTAAAATAGTGAGGGGGGAATGGTTCAATTGTGTGTCAAAGAACTTACCATTCGACGTTTTTTTCTCAGTCTTTTGTGCCCAGTAAGCAATAAATCATTATAATCGCCGAATTGAAAATAAAATAAATTAGAGCCGCCGAAACCTGGACGCAAAAGAAAACCCGAAGAAAAAGCCATCTTCACCTATGGAGGGCTCACAAGAGTACTGAGCTCTGCAGGGCTGGGAAGGCTTATAGAAGCCTGCCACGCCCCTGCAATTAGTTAAGAACACTCTGATTGGTGGGTTTAAGCCAATCAGAGTGCTCTTTGTCATTTTACACAGTGTGGGAAAGTTCTTTGGAATTTTCCCACGCTGTGTAAAATGACACAGAGCACTGTGATTGGATGGATTTCAAGCCATCCAATCACAGTTCTCTGTGTCATTTTACAATTCCAAAGAACTTTCCCACGCTGTGTAAAATGACAAAGAGCACTCTGATTGGCTTAAACCCACCAATCAGAGTGTTCTTAGCCTAATTGCAGGGCGTGGCAAGGCTTTATAAGCCTTCCCCCGCCCTGCAGAGCTCAGTCTGCGCGGAGCCTTCCATGGGTGAAGATGGATTATTTTTTTGGGCTCTGGTTTTTTCTTTTTCGTTGGGGTTTTTTTTTTGGCGCTCGGGATTTTTATTTTATTTTCAATTCGACGGTTATGATGGTTTTTTATTTGGCCTTTTTTGGGGCTGAAAAAAGAAGATTTGAGAAAAAAAGAAGACGTCGAATGGTAAGTTTAATTTTATTTTACAGGTTAGTTATTTTATTCCCCCCTCACTATTTTTTAGGGTGAGGGGGGTAGGTAGGGACCTTTTTATTTGGGGGGGTGGTGACTAGGGGCTTGGGGACCCCTAGTCACCTTGGGGGGGGGATTTGCTTAGGGCCCCCACCCGCAGCCCAGGGGTGGGGGCCGGGGGGGGAGGACAGTAGGTCCCCCCCATTATCTTTGTGGCCCCCACCCGCCACCCAGGGGTGGGGGCCGGGGGGGAGGACAGTAGGTCCCCCCCCTCATTATCTTTGTGGCCCCCACCTGCCGCCCAGGGGTGGGGGCCGGGGGGGGCAGTAGGTCCCCCCCCCCATTATCAATTTGGCCCCCACCCGCCACGCAGGGGTGGGGGGGGCAGTAGGTCCCCCCTTCATTATCAATATGGCCCCCACCCGCCGCGCAGGGGTGGGGGCCGGGGGGGCATTAGGTCCCCCCCCCTCATTATCAATATGGCCCCCACCCACTGCGCAGGGGTGGGGGCGGGGGGGACAATAGGTCCCCCCCTTATTTTTCATTTTAGGGCCCCACCCACCGCTCAGGGATGGGGGCCGGGGGGGGACAATAGGTCCCCCCCATATTGGTATTTTTAGGGCCCCCACCCACCGCACAGGGGTGGGGGCCGGGGGGAAGGACAATAGGTCCCCCCGCTATTAGTATTTAAGGCCCCCACGGCTGCTCACTGTTTAATAGACATGCCCCTACTCGCGGTATTGCGAGTAGGGGCACAATTTACTAATACTAAGTAATTTTTACTTAGTATTAGTAAATTAATAGGGGGCGGACCGAACATCGCATATGTTCGCCATCCGTGGCGAACGCGAAAACGCTATGTTCACCGGGAACTATTCGCCAGCGAACCGTTCGGGACATCACTAGTGTGGAGTCATGCAATAATGACTCAGTTTTCAAGCGTTGTGCAGATTAGGGACTGCACTCCCTATTGCATGTAATAGTACTGGAAACCAGGATCAGTGAAAACAAATAAAAAAATGATTTTAACAATATAAATACAAATAAAAGAAGCATCTATGTGCTAAAAACCGGGACACGTTTCGCCACTACTAGCGTGGATTCTTCAACCGGATAAAATCAATCAGTGTCCTTAGGTTCCCTCTACAAGCTTAAATATTCCTGAAAACGGCGGGTAAGCAGCCGATACAAATATGCCGTCACACGCCGGTACCACCCACAGGTACGGTGTGTGCGGTTCATGCCTCCCTTTCATGTCGGTATCGTAAGGGAGCCGAGATGGTTGAATCTTTATAGTCATCTCGGTTCCATTCATCCCTTCATGCGGTGGGCGGCAAGTGGATGCAATTCACTTCAATTTGATCTCACATCGTGCTTATTCTTTAAAACCCATAGTCTGATAAATTGTCCAATTCATTCTTCCACAATGTCCTCAAAAATTCCGTTAACGAAAAGCATATTGTGCCACATAAAAAGAAGAAATGAAAACGAAAAATGCAGTATCAGTCCATATCAACAAATATATAGTTAATTCCTATCAGTGTAATAATATTTTGTCTCCTAAAGTGTAATTCTTCAATTACAGAATAACAGAAATAAAAGATCGATTTCAATTGTTAATAAATATTTTATAAGTTAATCACAATGTAAACAGAACAATGCATTGGTAGGTTTCAGATCTCTAAAAAACATCAATCCCATATCTAACTGTAAATAGCAAATCCATTATCAAGTGTCTCAATTACTTCATATCTTGATACATTTAGATTACAGCGTAAATAATGTATTCAAGTAAATTCGTTATTACGTTTGATACATATTATTGCACACTTTACAAACACATTACTTTCTTCAGTTTTTAATATTTTATATAGATGAATCTCCCTCTGTTTGATTCATTTCTTGCTCCTATTCTTAAGTTCATGATTCCATGCATTTGCTATTTCATCAATTTCTTATTAAATTAAATGAATGTCCCAAATTGCATATTGATTTTATAGGTATTCAAAACCTCTATATTATAATAAAAGCAGATTTAAATTCCCATTTATTATGTGGTGCTTCAGCTATATCTAATTATTGCATTACTTCTAAAACTAAAAAGAAAGGATTATAATATAGCGGTTCTAAATTTACATAAATTAAGAGTGTACCAACTCGATCTTCCTATTATATAATAAAAATAAAAAAGGAAGAATAATAAAATAAAAAAATATATATAGTTCAAATCCCCTTTTTAGAACTCACATAAAATCTCAAAAAAAAAAAAATGTTTTATTTGTTTTCACCAATCCTGGTTTTCAGTACTATTACATGCAATAGGGAGTGCAGTCCCCAATCTGCACAACGCTTGAAAAATGAGTAATTATTGCATGACTCCACACTTGTGAGTACCCATTTGGGATTTCATTGCTTTTTATTTCACACTTATTCCTGCAATACTGCGCAATCGGCTGTGCCTCTATTTTCCTTACAGAACAAGAATTATATTGAGAATAGGGGTGGGTCGCCTACACGGACTCAGAAATAATTCAAACCAGAGCTGGGTCTATAGCTCTTCGTTTGTGAGTGTATACACAATTGAATCAATATATATTGCTTTATAATGAATGACCTACACTATGTTTAATTATCTTTTATAGGCATCTACTTATTGGGCTTGTCAGGAAAATGCTTCTTTAAAAAGCTCCATAAGGTGATTAATTTCTCTCTTTACATAAGCGCTACATTCCTATTTTTTATTATTTTGTATCTGTGATATTGTAAGGAGTCATCTGAATGTTTAGCAGCTAAATTAGATTCACCCACCAAATGGTATATTGTTAATTAAATACATAAGCGCTGGTTACTTTTCACATTTACTGTAGTGGTTATGGTGTCATGAGTCCCCCTGGTACCATATCACAGTAAGCCTCCTCCACCCCTAAGAAAATAACAGAGCCAAGTCCCTTCCCTGTCGGTCCATGAAGGGCCGGCGCTATCCATGGCAACGCTCCAGAGACCGCTCTAGCCCCAGGAGCAGCAGACTAGAGTTCATTTTTACCACTACAACCACCAGGGCAAGGCCGTCATTGGGGGTGACAACCATGACAGTTGTCATGGGCCCGGCGGTCCTGGGGGCCCGGGCCCCATCTGTAGCGGCGGAACTGCCACCAGTGCAGCTGCACCGGGGTCCGCACACTGATGGGGCCCATCGGGTGGCCCAAGCATTTAAGGCCACCCTATGGGCCCTATATCTTCAGGGGCCCAGTCAGCGCTGCGGCCGTGTAAGAATGCGACTGTGCCCCTTTAAAAAAAATGCAGCCGCAAGTACTGCTGGGAGGAAGTCACAGCCGGTCACTTTCTCCCAGCTCAATCCGCGCGGCAGGGAGGGAGGTGCCAGGCCATGAAGAGGGAGAGCCACACCGACTCCCATCAGCCCCAGTCATCCTCCTGCAACGAAAAGATAAGAAACAGGAGGGTGGCTGAAAAATTAGCTATGTATGTCTATGTATGTATGTCAGTATGTATGTGTATATATATGTATGTATGTATGTATGTCAGTGTGTATATGTATGTATGTTTGTTTGTATGTCAGTATGTGTATGTTAGTATGTCAGTATGTGTGTATGTATGTGTCTGTATGTATGTCAGTATGTGTGTATGTATGTGTCTGTATGTATGTCAGTATGTGTGTATGTATGTATGTGTATGTATGTATGTATGTCAGTGTGTATATGTATGTATGTTTGTTTGTATGTCAGTATGTGTATGTTAGTATGTCAGTATGTGTGTATGTATGTATGTGTCTGTATGTCAGTATGTATGTATGTATGTGTGTGTGTATGTATGTGTGTGCGTCTGTATGTCTTTATGCATGTGTGTGTCTGTATGTTTGTTAGTACGTGTCTGTGTGTTACTATGTATGTATGTATGTATGTGTGTCTGTAGATGTGTGTATGTCTGTTTCAGTATGTTTGTGCCAGTATGTATGCCTGTCTGTGTGTATGTCTGTTTCAGTATGTGTGTCTGTTAGTTTGTATGTGTGTGTTTGTATGTGTGTATCTTTGTGTGTGTGTGTGTGTGTATCTGTGTCCTTTTGTATCAGTGCGTGTGTTTGTGTCTGTGTGTACTTGTGTGGGCAGGATTTGGAGGCGGCCCTTATGGCGGGCTTGGAGGTAGGCCCAGACCTTGAGCTGTGTTAGGGGCCCCAAAATATCTGATGGTGGCCCTGCACCAGGGATTCTCCATCAGACCACCGGGGCTTCACAATCGCTATCCCCCCTCAATGGGCAAAGGTAAGAAGGGAGGGGGGATATAAACCATTTTTATTTTAATTAAAAAACAAACAAAATAAACGTATATTTGTTTTAATCAGCCCGCACCCCCAACACACAATAATTCCGTACACATTCACACACTGCCCCACACACACACACTTTCCCCCCATACACACAATGCCCCACACACACACCACCCCCATACACACACGGCCTCTCTACACCCCCATACACACACTGTCCCCATACAAACACACTGCACCCATCAAACACACTACCCCTCACACACACTACCCCACACACACATACATTGCACCTCTTACACACATACACACTATACTGCCCCTAACCCCTATCCCGGCAGATCTAAGGTAAGTTGTCAAACTGTTCTAAATGGTTTGACTACTTAAACTGGGGGGTGCCACGGCACTCCCACCTCCATTACCACTATAGAGAGCTGTGGTGGTTAGTGTGCCTGGATTGTTTCTTTAAATAATCTACCATTGTCCCTCCCGAGATTAGGTTCTGGATCCGCCCCTGAGGTTGAGGTGAGAGGTTGAGCAAAAGAAGATCCAAATACACCCTGGTTTCACACTATGTCAGTAATTACTCAAATGTCTATGAGATTATTCACTGAACATTTAATTGCAAGCCTCCCAACCGTTCCAATTTCAGCGGGACAGCCCTGATTTTTGGGTCCTCTCCCACCTTAGTTCCCTAGTGTCACGCTTTAAGGGACAACAAAAAACTATTCCCAGCAGTCACAGCATGAGCTCATCATTGGAAGCACTCATGCTCTGTTTAGGGGTCAATTCTCAGTGGTTAAATTGATTGGCAGGCAATCTGGTGTGTATTCACGCAAGGCTGACCTGCCAGTAATGTGGGTGGACACTCCCCCTTTGGGCAGAGCTAGTAATGTGCTCGGCTGCGGTCATTTTAAATATGCCATTGTCCCCCCAAGTAGCAGGGAGACTCCCATGGTCTTAGAAATACCCTGGTCAGGTCTCTCTGCTTTCCTCCTGCTCCTTGATTGGTGCTGGGATATGCCAACAGCCTAGCATTAATCACTGTTTGTAGGAGCTGAAGCATGAGAGGGAGATCTCCACAACTGCTACACATGCCGATACACAGACACACACTGCCACAATGGCAGACACACAGAAGTAAGCACAGACACAAATCTAGATACACAATACACTGCCACACATGCAGAAACACATACACACTGACACACATGGAGTTACACAGACCCATAGATACAAACACTGCCACAGATGTAGGTGCACAGACACACAGAAGCAAACACTGACACACATTTGGAAATACAGATACACGCACTGACACATGCAGATACACACTCACAGATACAAACACTGCCACACATGCAGAAGCACAGACACACAAATACAAACACTGCCACAGATACTGATGCGCAGACACATAGATACAAACACTGACATACATGCAGATACACAGACACAGAGCAGCAAACACTGACACACATCTAGATACACAGATACATACACTGACACACGCAGATACACAGACACATGTATACAAACACTGACACACATACAGATACAAACACTACATACATAAATACAGATCCAGACACACAAGCAGATACAGACACACAAAAACACACATACAGGTAAATATTTTAGCCACCTTCCATTTTCCTGTTTGGGAGCAGGATGGTGACTTCTGCTGGCTGGAGTTGTTGGGAATTAGGGGCTAGCTCCTCTCCCAGTCCGGGGGCCTAAACTCTCCCTCTACCCTGCAGGCTGGATCTGTCAGCCAGCTCTCACTTCGTCACAGTACTCCCTGCAGGTGAGAAGGGGGCCGGTTGCGCTGTTTATAGTGTAGCAACACACAACCAGGCCCCTGATGGCACCTGTCTATCAAGTGGCCCATGCACTTAGGGCCTTCCAATAGACAAATGCTATCAGGGGCCCTGCAGTTCCCAGCCTGTGCAGTGTGCTGGCAGTAGAGCCGCCATTACTGATTTTGTTTTATGTATTCCTGCGGGAACTGGACTGTACCTTAGGGTACGCATATCACAGGTTGGGAACCACTGACCTAAAGGATTGATAGGTCAGCCTGGCGGGAATGCACACCGGGCTGCCTGTCCATCATTGAGGCTGGCCCACTGAGGGCAGACCCTGCAGGCAGCATTGTTTCATTGAACACAATAGCGATATTATGATTGTGATGGTGGCACAGGACCCGAAAATCAAGACGGTTCCACTGAACCAGGGATGGATGGGAGGAATGATTTAGTTTAGGTCAAACTAGCCCAATTAAAAAAAAAAAAAAAAAAAAGTTTGTTTATTTTGGCCATAAATAGTTAATTCATTACGGGATAGGCGACCTTCGGCACTCCAGATGTTTTGGACTACATCCCCCATAATGCTCTTACACCCGTAATGCTGGCAAAGCATCATGGGAGGTGTATTCCAAAACATCTGGAGTGTGGAAGGTTGCCTATGCCTGGGTCACTAGTACTAACAGGGCAGTGTGACCCCTTTCACATACAGCCCACCACCATGTGCTATCAGGAGTCCAGGTAAACAGTAATGATGCTTGACCTCTGTCTATGAATAAATAATTATTAAAGCCATTTTTTATTTTATTTTTTATAACAGGGTTACTATGGTCCATCTACAAACTGATCCTGACTGCTCCACCTGCACGTGGAATGTCTCTTATCTCAGTATAAAGATAGAGGCTGGAATATTGCCCTAAACAAAGATGGCCGCCGCGGGCACGTACTTCCGGTCACCTGGCAAAACCGCCGCTCATGACGTCATACAAAGCGTCTCTCTCTCTCTCTCCCCCTCCACCCGCCGTCGCCGTCACCCGTGACGTGTTAGCCCCGCCCCGTTTGGCGGAGTCCTGCAGGAGGGTGGGGGAGTTAGTGGGAGATACCGAGTGCCTGTAACATGGCGTCGGAGGGTGCCACCATCCCGCAGCTAGTGGAGAGTATAACACAGAGCAGCCCCGCTGCTGCCAGTTGTAGCGTGCCCATGGCGGGGGGTGACATTAGTAGTAATGTACACACCACCATCCCCTGCCAGACAGGTGAGTGTGAGTGAGCCCCAGCAGTCATACACTCGGGGAGCCGGCTAGGCCCAGGGCCCCCAGGGGCCACAATACGGCCCACAACACGGCCCTGCCTTCCTGGGCCTCTGCTGTGCTGTGAGAGCAGTGAGAGGGGAGACACACCGGCCATGGCTGCCTAGAGGACAGGCTGGATGGAAATATACTCCATATTATATACACCGTGCTATATACTGCATATACACCATGCTATATATACTATGCTATATACTGCATATACCATAGTATATAACTGGACAGGCTGGAGATATACACCATATACACTGTGATATACTCCATGCTATATATACTATGCTATATACTGCATATACACCATGCTATATATACTATGCTATATACTGCATATACCATATTATATAACAGGACATGCTGGAGATATACACCATATACTCCATATACACTGTGATATACTCCATGTTATATACACTATGCTATATACTGCATATACACTGTTATATATACTATGCTATATACTGCATATACCATATTATATAACTGGACAGGCTGGAGATATACACCATATACTCCATATACACTGTGATATACTCCATATTATATACACCGTGCTATATACTGCATATACACCATGCTATATATTCTATGCTATATACTGCATATACCATAGTATATAACTGGACAGGCTGGAGATATACACCATATACTCCATATACACTGTGATATACACCATGTTATATACACTATGCTATATACTGCATATACCATAGTATATAACTGGACAGGCTGGAGATATACACCATATACTCCATATACACTGTGATATACACCATGTTATATACACTATGCTATATACTGCATATACCATAGTATATAACTGGACAGGCTGGAGATATACACCATATACTCCATATACACTGTGATATACACCATGTTATATACACTATGCTATATACTGCATATAGTATATAACTGGACAGGCTGGATGGAAATATACTCCATGTACTCCATGTTATATACTCCATATTATATACACTATGCTATATGCTGCATATACCATATTATATAACAGGACAGGCTGGATGGAAATATACTCCAGATTATATACACCATGCTATATACTGCATATACACCATGTTATATATACTATGATATATACCATAGTATATAACTGGACAGGCTGGAGATATACACCATATACTCCATATTATATACTGCATATACCATAGTATATAACAGGACAGGCTGGATGGAAATATACTCCATGTACACCATGCTATATACTGCATATTATATACTCCATATTATATACACTATGCTATATGCTGCATATACCATATTATATAACTGGACAGGCTGGAGATATACAACATATACTCCATATTATATACTGCATATACACTGTGATATACTCCATGTTATACACTATGCTATATACTGCATATATCATATTATATAACTGGACAGGCTGGAGATATACACCATATACACTGTTATATAACAGGAAGGGCTGGAGATATACAGAGCTATACACCATGTTATATACTAAATGTTATATAACAGGAGAGGCTGGAGATATACAGAGCTATACACTAGGTTATATATTCCTGGTTATATATATTCCATGTTATATACACTGTTATGGCTCAGTAAATCTCCCCCAGTCATGTGTGTACAGGAAGGCCATGGCTGCCTAGAGGAGAGGCTGAAGATACAGAGCTATACACCAGGTTATTTAACAGGAGAGGCTGGAGATATACAGAGCTATACACCAGGTTATATATTCCATGTTATGGCTCAGTAAATCTCCCCCAGTCCTGTGTGTACAGGAAGGCCATGGTTGCCTACAGGAGAGGCTGGAGATATACAGAGCTATACACCATGTTATATACTAAATGTTATATAACAGGAGAGGCTGGAGATATACAGCGCTATACACTAGGTTATATATTCCTGGTTATATATTCCATGTTATATACACTGTTATGGCTCAGTAAATCTCCCCTAGGCCTGTGTGTACAGGAAGGCCATGGCTGCCTACAGGAGAGGCTGGAGATATACAGAGCTATACACCATGTTATATATTCCATGTTGTATACACCAGGTTATGGCTCAGTAAATATCCTAGCACTGTGTACACACATAGTTCTGCCTATTGGAGGGCCTGGAGATATACAGAGTTATATACCATGTATGATGGTAAGATAGATATATATATATATATATATCTAACATACGTACACACACACACTATTTTTATGGCTCAGTAAGTTTCCACAGCAGCCTTTTGTGTACAGAAAGGCCTGGCAGTCTCCTCAGCAGTATTTGTTTATGATTTTTGCCATTTTTCTTTATAAGCCCCTTGTATGTACATAGAAGCCCATGGGAGTTTCCCATGTAATACCATATACAGGGCTTTTCCAGATACATCTAAGGTGCTTCATGTGGATAAATCTCATCTTTTATGCATAAAGTATGGATTACATTATGGTATTGATGAGATTTAACATTAAGCATTCTAAATGACAGTATTTGGGTTGGTTCCTGTTTTTTTGACTCGCCTTCTGTGTTTATACATAGGTTCCACCCTAATGTCACTGTAGAGATATTATGTATCTTGCCTTCTTACATATCTACAGGCTAGGACTTGAGTAGGCATTGTACGGCAATGAAGATGTTGTGGACCACGTCTCCTTTACTGCTCTTGCAGCCATAATACTGGCAAAGCATCATGGGAGACGTAGCCCACAACATGGAGTCCCTATCGTTGCCTACCCCTGAGCCAGATGATTTTAAGAGAAAGGTAATCTCGTATTTTAATGTTTTTATTTCCAATGTGAGGATCCAGAGCTCTAAATGCCTTATCCTTATTAAAAATAGACTTAAAGGGAAACTCCAGTGCCAGGAAAACAATCCGTTTTCCTGGCACTGCAGGTTTCCTCCCACCCCCCAATCCCCGGTTGCTGAAGGGGTAAAAACCCCTTCAGTAACTTACCTGAGGCAGCGACGATGTCCCATGCTGCTGCTCCTCTGGATTGCGTTGGCCAGTGGGCGAGACTGATCCCTCCCACCGCCCGGGGAGACCTAATGCGTATGCGTGGCGATGCCACGCATGCGCATTAGCGCTCCCCATAGGAAATCATTGAAAATACATTTCAATGCTTTCCCATGGGGAAATGAGCGACGCTGGAGCACAGGTTTCCTGTGCTAGAAACCAGGAAGTGCCCTCTAGAGGTGGAGTTAACCCTGCAAGGTAATTATTGCAGTTTATAAAAAAACTGCAATAATTACACTTGCAGTGTTAAGAGTAGTGGGAGTTGGCACCCAGACCACTCCAATGGGCAGAAGTGGTCTGGGTGCCTGGAGTGTCCCTTTAAGAAACAAATTTCTGCTCCTAATACTAACTTAAAAAAAACACAAATACGAATTTACCAATAAATAAAATGTGACATCCAACATATTGTGTTTGCAGTGGAGAGATTGCCTTGTAATACTTTACTTTGTGGGTTTATTCATTAAACTCCAAGTTGTAGTAAATTGGGGAATTTTCACACATGTAGCTCTCAGCTCGTTGGCTGGTAGTGATCAGCTGACGTTCTCAGCCAATAAGCTCAGGAGAGGTAATGGAAGCTCTTAGCGGGGCAGGGCTCACATATGACATGGATAAACGCTAAAATTGGGATGCTATAAAGACCTCCTGCATCCTCACACAAGTAATATCAAGTGAAAGGATGGTGTAGTACTCTTCACAAGTTGTGAGATGTCTTTTTTTTTTTTTAGTTAATTGCAGAAAACACACAAATGGCAATGTTGCAATTTGTGTGTTTCCTTCAATGCACTAAATCAGGGCTGTCCAACAGATAGATCCCCAGATGTTGTAGAACCACAACTCCCATGATGCTTTGCATGCCTTTTAGAATGACAAAGCTTTGTGGGAGTTGTAGTTCTACATCATCTGGGGAGCTACCTGTTGGGCAGCCCTGCGACTAAATAAAACACCTCAGAACTTTTGCAGAGTGCTAGACCATTCTTTCACTTCAAATTACTGAAGTGGTGCTGATCCTTGGAGTGTTCCTTTACTTTTAGTCTCCGTTTTACCATTCTGCCTTCAATTTGCTGCTTTTTAGAGTTTAGCACGTGTGCAAATTTCCCTAGAATTTCTGTACAAGTAGTTAGTGAATATAAACCCCATTATTTTATGGGTATCTAGTGAGAAATACAGTGCAGCTTCCTATAATTTAGAATTAGGAACCCTAAGGTATTGTATGTAAATTAGACGCTTATATACTTTGTGCAGCATGCAGTTGGGGAGCTTCTAAAATCATATCTAGCTTTGGTAGAAGAAATTTCCCTCAGATTTTCATATGTTGCTCCTTACTATAAGATTATAGCTATAGTTGTAATTAATTCTTTGTTCCCCTGGGATTATGTATGAAAAGAGATTAGGAGACCCTTGGTTCTAATTATGGGTAATTTGAAACTGAAGAGGAGTTATAAGTATGTAAATAACATGAAACTGGATTCCTCAGACCGCATGTGCTTTTTGAGTGAGTATATTTGGAGCAACAAGTCTCATGGGTCAGAGCTACCCTGAGCCCATTCACATTACTAATAGTGGATTGCAGCAGTAGCAATTTGTAAAAATCGCTGCTGCTATAAGACAGCACAAAGCAAAAAACATTTAAAGGGACTATTTGGGCACCATAACTTCATGTAAATTATTTTTTTTTTTTTTTTTTTTAATGTTGCCAGAATGGGTTAAACTGTTCTCAACCTCACCCCAAAGTTTTCTCCAATGTCGATCTCAACTACCCCCAGGCGGCATCCCGCTCCTGAAATTTCAGTTTCAGAAAGTGCAGCATGCTGCCAGGCAGGGGCAACACTGATTGGCTGAGAGAAACATAAGAGTGCACTCTGGAACCTCCTGGCACCATAACTTCATTTAGATGAAGTTGTTGTGGTGCCTGGAGTGTTCCTTTAATTCTGACCTTCATTGGTGAGAGCCAAACCACAAACTGCACTTTGGTTGTCCAATGCAAAGCTGGTAGTGAAACACAGTCCTGTTCACTACACAGTGAACAGGGATGTGAATAAACTGTGGTGCTAACAGTTTATTGAGCAGTTCCAATTATCCCATGTAATGATTAGAACAACTATTTGTGAATAAACCGCTTATCCTGTAAAGAACAGCTAGACAGAATTTTATGGGATAAGACCATCCTGGTGTGGGAGAGGTCTGCCAGCAGGTAACTTTAAGTTTTTTTTTTATGTAACATGTTTTCTAATGCATTAAAATATATGGCATATTGTTAACACTTGAGGACTAACCCTTTAACACTTTAAGCCTGGGACTTCACTGTGAGCTCTCCTTTCTCCCTTTAAAACACATGACCTAATAAAATCGACATTGCCTCTGAAGGCTTCACCTTAACTTAGAGCCTAGTATATTAGTACGGTATAAAAGCTAAATGATGTACACAGGTGAAAAGGCATATATCTCGTCTATTTATTTTTTATACTGAAAAGTCCTAATGTATTCACACTTCCCATTAATAGAAGTATGCAGTTTATCATGTCCAAATGCCATATTCCACAGCAAGTATAGCAAAGGTGACAATATTGCTCTTTATAAAAATGTGCACTTAGCAGGGCTAAGATATTTTTATTGCATTCTTGCTGTATACATTTTAATATGCATACCTGGAAAAAGATATGAACACCCTAGCTGCAGCAAAAGCAATGTTTTTATTAAAGTGCAAGTTGTATGTCATTTTACCTGTTTGCAGAAGTTATATTTGACATTAATGCTATTCAGCAGCATTCAGCTTGTTGAAAATAAGTCAGGACCTGTCCTGAATCCTATATTTTAATTTTTTATTTTATTTTTACAAAAATCCTATGTAAGGTCGTTTTACAGATAACTTTCACCCCTGCTAGCAATTTAAGGTCTGGCAATTTCGTGGTTAATTTTCCTTTAAACAAAAAACAACCAACCAAAAAACATATAATTAAAGGAACACTATATTGTTAGGAATACAAACATGAATTCCTAATGCTATACTGTTTTCCCACCTATGTAGGTGGCCACCCCTAACTAAGATAATCAATCTCAATGATTTCAGCCAATCCAGTGCTTCCCCGTAGAGAAGGATTGGGAGGCTAATGCGCATGCATGCACGCTGTTCTAGCTATGGAAGCAACTCTAGGTACAGACGGTTTTTCTGCAAAGCTGCAATTTTTTCAGTTGCAGGGATAAACAGACAGGGGCGTTGCACACAGGCCACTTTATTGCAATGAAGTGGTCTCGGTTTTTGTCGAGTCCCTTTAAAGGAACACTCCAAATACCGTTACCACTGCAGTCCACTATAGTGATTATGGTGGCAGAAGTGCCCTGGTACCATCTCATAGTAAGTAGTCAAACCATTTTAGTACTGTTGGACAGCTTACCTGTGTCCCGTGGGCAACCATACCTGTAAGAGAAGCTGTATGTCTCCATACAATAAAGCAAATCGATGCAATAGGTGCTTTCAGCTGATACGTGTTCTCCTGCATCTCCCTGCTTATGCTCTATAGAGCAATCTTAATTCTCAGGCAGGAGAAGACCGAAAGCTGGTGTGCAGCTGGACACGGGTAAGTTGTGAAACCATGCGAAAACTGTTTGGCTACATACCATGCAATGGCGCCGGGTCGTTCAGCACCATAACCACTACATCAAGCTATAGTGATTATGATTCTTATTACTCCTTTTAAATTTCCATATAGTCCAACTTTTAATGTATAATATAGATAAAAACATATGACCAAATGTTAATTCCCTGATTTTGCTTCACATCACTACAATTTACAGTTGCTTCAGTGATATCTTTCGGACAGTTCTCACTAGTAGATTCTATAGGACAGCAGAGCACACATCAAACCCTCACTGTTCCTTGCTAGAAACTTTAATATATGTAAAATCTTGAATGAAACTGCATGTCCTGCAGATGCAACACCTAGTTTCTGTCAGTTTACTGTTGGCACCATTCATGCTTTTTAAAGAGTGTAGCAACCAAGTAAGCGCATGGCTGCTGCACGGTTTCCTTGGTCTCTATGAAGAAGCTAATAAGAGTACTTGTTGGCTTTCTCACTTATAGAATAATAGAGGAGAGCAGGAGATCCATCCTAAAGGCTGCTCTCTGTTTCTTTGTTGTCATGTAGACATCTACAACAAGAACTGCTGCATTTAAAATATATATATATACATTTGCTAGCATTACTGCTAAGACAATGTGTCATTGAAATTTAATTTAAACCCATGTTGGGTGTACCATGACAAGTATGGTTTAAATAAAGCAAGTAAAATATAGTTTCTTGGAGTATTGTACTATTTCTCACAGTTTAAAATTAAGGTTTTTGTTTTTTATTTGTGGGTGTGATTAGATGATCCATGTTGGGCATCATAATAGTGAGAATGGTCTCAGCCAATGAATGGTGATGACCACAGTTAGTTTTTCTTGGTCTGGAGAAGCTGCAAGTGCATCACTGGACCACTAGGGAATGTTGGAGCCCTGTGCGGATCTAGATAACTGCCACTAAACAGTTTGCCCTATTTCAGAGTTACAGAGCCAGGGTACTCCTGGCAGCACATTCATTACACAGGACTGTAATGGTTATGATTCTTGGAATAACCATTTCCTCTATGAATTTACAGCGTGACTGTTATGGTTTATTTCTGGATCCAGCTTATCTGGAAATTTTCTCTGTCTATAAACACCATTGCAATAATCCAAGCACCATGACCACTTCAGTGACTGGAAGTCATTATGCAATCTGTATTCATTGGCTGAGAATGGTCAACTGCTCTGCAGAATCTAGAAGTGCTTTAGTGGACCACAATGGTGCCTCGGAGCCTAGTGTGGACATAAATAAGGGGGCAAACCATTACTAAACAATTTGCCCCAATACAGAGGAACCAAGCCAGGGGAATCACTACAGAGGGCTAAACTGGTTATGATGCTTGGAATAACCCTTTCCTCTATGAGGTTTTGTTGTTTTAGTCTATTCCTGGACCAAGCATATCTGGAGAGTGTTTCTCTGCACCTATCCATAAACACCATAGTGGTGCATCTTCAGGAATGTTTCATGAAACTCTCATGTCCTGCAGTGTTTACCAGTTAGAGTAGATGCAGCAAAATATTTTTCATCTGCCAATTTATAGCAGCAACAAATTTCACACGTCATAATAAAACATTTCCGTTCAAGAAAGGCTAAAAGTACATTATGCAACTCCTTGCACTGGTGTGTTTGTCTTATGAATAATGGTGAGGCCGACAAATTCTCTCAGCCATTGTTAGAGTGCTGTGGAAAACAGACATATTATCTTATGTTGTGCCAGTTGATCTATGTAGGATACCATGTGATCCTTCATAGACCTTGTCATATGCATGCAGTAGTGTTTAGTAGTCCTATGGCTCCTGGCAGGTCAAAAAATAGGAGCTGCAGAAAGAAGGGTCCTCCGTGGAGAGATTCAGCTAAGTATCACTACATTCTGCTCCACCCCTGGCTACCGCACAGAAAGCGAGCATGCACCTTAGGGGATCTTTACAGAATATATAAAGATCCCCATAGGTAACAGAGTCTCTTTAAATGATACTAAAGTGAACATGTCATTCAAAGTTTTGCTTCCATGAAATCGTTCCCATATACATTTAATACACCATGTATCACAAAGATATGTGGTGCAATATAAGTTTTAATTTGTGGGGTAATAGCTTCTTGATCCAAGGAGATATCTGACTGCCATTCTGGGGTCAAGATGGAATGTTTTTCCTAGTTTGTTGCAAAATTGAAAGCGCTTCAGACTGGGTTTCTTGCCTTTTTTTTTTTTTTGACGGCAAAAACAAATGTGAGAGGCTGAACTTGATGGTTATAAGTCTCTCTTCAACTATGTAACTATATATTCAGTGTAATATATACAGATTTACTAATTTTTCCTCGGTTCCAGCGCTGGCATCTTCACGCTTTGTTGGTGTTAACACCCACCTTCAGTCCATCCTAAACTCTTCCCGCAGTCTTCTTTGATTTGCCCAGCTTGGGACACATCCCCAAGCAGGGCAAACCTCGCCAGTGACGTTGGCGTACTGGCTTCGAAACGGAGTGACATCATGCCTATTAAATGTCACTCTGTTTCTATACTCCATAGCCAGCACAAGGTGCTCCAGCTAGAGAGTTTCCATGGCAACCACATCTGATTTGCTACGGTTGCTATGCGTAGAGAACAGAGGGACCTCCTGTGGTAAGTATTTTCTGCTGTCCCCTGTTTTTTTTTAATAGTTTTTTCTACTAATATATACTTTTGATAGCAAAACTGCTAGCATATTGTATAGATGGAATTTAATGAGCATAGGTTGTTTGGGACATGACAGGTACCCTTTAAATCAATACTCCAGGCAGATGGACAAATTATATGTGTACTAAAGCTTAGGCTAAGATACCATACTTTACTTAAACATGAATTGTTACTTCCAGAGACACTTCCTCGTTCCCTCAACCCAGTAAATATTTTTTGGCTTGAATAGAACTGCTAAGGTAAGCAAAATCCTTACTTACCTCTTGTGAACTTCTACATTTTAGAGGCTTCACCGCCATCAAACAAAAATTTCATATGCATGCAGGTGTTCACTTGGAATTGTTTATCGCAAGCCGTATACACGTCTGCTCTCATTGTACAGCACTGCTGGCGTTAACTAATTTGAATACTTTAGTCAACCAAGTATGTAGGTTAAGGGGGAAAAAACATTTTTAACTTTCTGCGCCACTCAGCCAACTTTTAGCTGGTATAATTGAGGAAATTTAGTTAGTTATTCTTTAAAGGTTACCTGTCACTTCCCAGTGTGTTTTTTTTTTTTTTTAATATTGTGCTTACTTACCACTATATTTATCAAATATGTATTTGTAAGGCCTGAGAAATTTAATATAGGAATCTTTACCTCTTTGTCAATCATTGTTCTAACTCACTCCCTATGCATACAAACTGCTTGAGAAAAGTGTGTACCATTTATGCGTGAGGAGCTACTGATAGGCTTAGATCGTCAGCTGACCACTCTAAGTCAGTTATCTGCGCCCCTGCCTGGCAGGTTTCTCTAGCTGATTCTCTAAAAGCAGACGTGGACAGGGAGAGCGAGGAACGGCGCTGGAGAGTAAATTTTGGGGTTAAATTGTTTGTGAATAGTTTCACCCCTAAAGTAAGGAAGCACCAGGAACCCCCAGGCTCCGTAACAACTCATTTTGATTAAGTTGTTGTGGTGCACTGACTGTTCCTTTCATACAAATTTAAAAGAAAACAGCATCTTGGGGAAACAAGATTAGCTCAAGTTTATGTGACTTTTATTGTTTTAATAGTGTAAATTCCACAGTAGTGACATATCTACTTTAATATGTATCCTGGAAGATGGTCAGGTTATGCAGAGTATAACTCCACCATCAACTTTAATTTGCAACAGAATATTGACTGCCAAACACAGTTTGAATTACCCTGTTTATTCAGAAACTCAGAAAAATTGAAATGTGACCAGTAAAATTTAGGCTAAAGTATACACTGGTCAGTGCCTTCTGGCTGTGGTCAGTTAAAAGCGAAATGTGGTAACCTTTAAAATGCTAAGCACACCTACCAGTGTGTATCAATATAATTTCTGATACTATAGTGCTGGTTTGGCTGTTTTAGGTGACCTGATCACTCTGAAAAGATGATTTTACTCACCTTTTTTTCCCCACGACGTGCCGGTTTCGCCCCGGGTGGCTTCGCCTCCATGGCTGAGATTATCGACTTTATGATCTCAGCCAATTTAATGCTTTCCCTTATGAGAGGGATCAGTCTGATATGCCATGGATTAGATTCAATGGATTACCAAAAGGCAAGCTACTGGTTTTATCTAAGCTTTTGTCTGTTCCCACAGTGCTTATATTCTCTATTTTACCCACAGCAAATAATGAATGACCTTATGCGCATGCACTGCAAAACGCCACGGTTCGCCAATCACCATCTCCTCATATAGATGCATTGAATCAATGCATCTCTATGGGGAACGTTCAGTGTCTCCATACAAAGTGTGGAGACACTGAATGTCCGTCACACTGTGCAGTGCTGCATGGCGAAGCACCTCTAGTTGCTGTCTGAGTGACTGCCACTAGAGATGTTACTTGGCATCAATGTATACAGTGTTTACATTGAAAAGCCTGCAGGGACAGGCTGTTGTGCCCCTTTAAAGGAACAAGACATTGTTTTCTTTTCCCAAACAATTTAGTTGAAATGACTCCAAAGAGAGCGTGCATGTTTTCTAAAACTGCAGCCTTTGCAAGCCTTTCCCCTTTTTCCCTGACACAGACTTTGTGTTCGTGAATACGCCAATCCGTCTTCTCTGTGCTGTAGCCAAGAGTATGCACGCATACTCTGCTTTCCTATGCTTCTCAATAAGCTGTAATACAGCACACTGAGAAGAGGGAAAAGTAGGCACGGGCTAGCCAGCACACCTGCCACTATATTAGTTCCTGAGAGCATTGCGGAAAAGTAAGAAAACCTCTGGCTTTCTGAGTGACAGCCCTGGATGTGTTTCTGTCCCCAGTTGTTAAAGTGCTCCTTTCTATTGAACTTTAATAAACTGTCACACATGATGGACTCCAGACACATAAAGCACTTCAGCAAGCTATGCATGGAGTGTTCCTTTAAATACATCTGTTGGCCCTCTACAATCTAAGCAAGCAACTTTCCATAAAAATAAGTTGGTGAATTATAAACAAAAACTTAAAGTAGTTCAGGAACAATGCCAATTTCCATCTCATATTAAAATGTAAGCCGTGATAGCTGCACTGCATTGATAGATATGTTGAATGTTGTTCATGTTTAAAAAAAATAAATAATGAAATGCAGAGAAACAAGCAGATGCTTATATGGATGGATAAATCATTTCAAAATATTACAACATACGACTCCCTTTTCCAATCCATCACTGTATTCTGCTATAAGAGAAGACTTTCTACACTGACACTCAGGGTTCCTTGCATGTGCCTCGTTTTAACAAATAACTGTATCTACTGCTGAAAATGTATCTATTCTTCTGGACTTCTGTTTATCTCCATACCTCAAATTACAGCAGATCCTTCACAAAAACCAATAAATAGGTATCGTTCACGTTGTGTGATAATTCTGACCTTATTTTTTAGCAAATCAAGACAAAGTTTCACTGTCTATATGTATAACCCTCAGTTTTCTCCTGTAAATTTAGATTTCTCTAAATTCACAG
This sequence comes from Pelobates cultripes, assembly GCA_933207985.1. Lineage (NCBI taxonomy): Eukaryota > Metazoa > Chordata > Amphibia > Anura > Pelobatidae > Pelobates > Pelobates cultripes. The sequence goes on from OW240917.1 coordinate 34,845,827, forward strand.
TGTGCACAGAATTGCTGTTTTCACCCAAATTGAATATGCTAATTAAGCACACCATGTTTTTAGAACATTTTTGTTAACCCATACAAGGCAAACTATGTAGTGAAAAAGGTACAGGGACACCATAGTTAACAGAACAACTGCAGCTTATTGTATTTGTTCTGGTGAGTATAATCAATCACTGCAGGCTATTTACACTGCCATTCAGTGTCTCCACCCTCTGCATGGAGACACTGAACTTTCGTTATAGAGATGCATTGATTCAATGCATTTCTATGAGGAGATGCTGATTAGCCAGGTCTGTGTTTGACTTATGCTGATCTGCCTCCTTGACAGTCATTGTGATTGGCTGAGATCAACACTTCTGATAATATCAGCCAATCAGGCAGATCAGGGGTAGAGCCAGCAGCAACTTGCTGGAGTAAAAGTAAGATTTTGCTATATCTAGGGGGGCAAGTATAGGCCTAGATGGCGGTTTTAACACTATAGGGTCAGGGATACATGTTCATGTTTCTTTAACATTCTAATTTAATAAGTGATGTCTCTGTGTGCTTGTCCCATGCTGGCAGAGCAAATATTACTTGGCATTTTTTTCAGACACTTTCTGTAGCCTGGGAGTAACCTGGAAAATTGGGTTGTTTGCTTTTCTTTAATGCCACCAGTTTACTTCCAAAGGAATAAAACATTCCATATAATCATTGTATAATCACAAATTAGTTTATTCTCTAAGCGCTTAATTGTAGTAAATTAGAACCTGAATTGCAAAAGTATAGCTAGTCTGTGACTGATATTTTCCTAGTCATCTATTTCGGACTACATTTTGCAATTAGTTTTCAATTCAGAACAGTTTACAGTTTTACACTTACTTGGCTTTCTAGGGTGTCTGCCCTCTTTCCAGTCTGCAGGGCTGTGCTAAAGCAGAAGTTCATACTTCTTCTGCATTACCATACCAACTTTGGATAGTATTCATTGGCAGAGATGGTCAGCTGACTCTCTTCAACCAGTGAATCTTGTACAAAGTTGGTAGGTGTTGGTATGTTGCTGCAGAAGTATAAACATCTGCATTGTGTCCTTTTTTCTCTCTCTCTTCATTTTACAGATTTCAATAGAAATTGGCATGTTTATAAACTAACCGGAGTCGGAGAACTAGATCCGGTAAATTCTTGGTAGATTAGCTCAGTGGAGTTAAACGCAAGAGATAGCAATTGCCTAGAGTACCTGCATTGCAAAGACTTCCCATTGAGCTACATTGGGAAGTCTGTGATTGGACAGCCACAGAAAGTCTGGGTGGGGTTAAAAGGGGAAGGCTTGCAAAGACTTCAAAAGAGATCTGCAGCTTTTACACACTGTTTATATATATATATATATATATATATATATATATATATATATATATGTGTGTGTATATATATATGTATGGAAAGGTGGAGCCTGTAGTTGTGGGAGGGGTTTGTCCGGCCTATAAATTCACAGCCCTCCCCTTCCTCTGGGCAGAGACTTCCTGGTTCAGCCCACCCACTGCTCCCTTTATTAAGCATTCACTTGGTTCAGGCCTACCCGAACGTCGGTTTCGGCACACCACAACCGATTTGTACCACCACTACTATAACTCTGCTTATTGTTCCCGACCACAAATAAATATATATATATATATATACACATCCCCAATGACAACAAGCATAATTAGATGCATGCATATATTTATTTTTTATTGATTTTTTTTTTTTTTTTTGTGGAGTGTCCCTTAAAGGTTATCTGTATTTCTATTTTAAGTTATGCTCTTATGCTCCAAGCCCACAGCAACATTGTAGACCTATACAAAATGTTCTGTGATTTCTTTTCCCCAAATTATTATTATTATTATTATTATTATTTTTTATAAAAGCTCAGCATTGCTTATTAAAGAGACACTCTGGGCACCATTAACACTAAAGCTTCTTTTATGGTGCAAAGAGTGTTTTAGTGCAGTCCTTATAGTTTTCGTCAAACATTTTGAAAGTGGTTTAACAGTAAATAGGGCCTCACAGAAGTACACAAAAATATATATTTACGCTGGTATCTATTGCATTAATGGCCGTGGTGCACTGTTTAACTTTAATGGAAAACTCTAAGCACCAGAACTACTACAGCTTACCGCAAACAGCCTGTCCCTGCACCCTCTCCTTTGTAAACACTGCATTTTCAGTAGACTTGTGCAGAGATTTGATTCATTTGTCCTGGAAATAATTTTGCATTAAAAGTCTACTTTTTAGTGTTTACATTAAGCAAGTGTAATATTGACATGTAGGCTATGCCCACAGGAGTAGTTATTAATTTTCCCCCAAGGGTTTCTTAGCAACTGGTGTACACTTCGTCTACAAGTTGATCTAATTACCAGAAGCCATTCCATAACTAGGAGCAATTAAGTGCTACTGGGCTGGCCAGGCCAAATGGAGAGGAGTTTGTGACCCATTATTCCAAATGTGAATTTGGGCTGTGTGTAATCCAAGTTTTTGGGATTATATTTATCATGTCACCCTCAATTTTGGCACTTTTCCCTCTTTCGTAAGAAAATGCATTAAAAAAATAATCACCTTTTGAAGGTCAGAGCTGTTGCTGAAAATCATTCATAGGATGGGTTAGAGCAGGGTTGTCAAACATGCGGCCCCCCAGATGTTGCTGAACTACAACTCCCATGATTCCCTGGCTATCTGTTTCATTGAAAGAATCATGGGAGTTGTAGTTCAGCAACATCTGGGGGGCCGCATGTTTGACAACCCTGGGTTAGAGCGTTTAATAACTAAAATTGGACTACATCAGGCCTACATGGATGTGTTGTTTAATACTCTTCAGAGCAGCACAATACTAAATACTAGACAGGTTGTGACAAATAATGAATCCAATGAGTAAAAAAAATGCTTGAGATATTCTTAGTTGGTAACTGTCTGGACTTGTAGATATATGTAATAAAAAACGAAAATAACCAATAATAGTACAGATTGTCTGGTGCTAGGTATAAGACAAACAACAGAGATATTTGAGCTAGCACTCACATTTAATAGAGCTATAGACTAACTCTGGGTAAAACAGCATACAACAGTACAATCGCCATAGTAATCACCATATGTAGTTCAATGGTTCAGTCTCACAGCATAATGATATTAATTATATATATATATATATATATATATATATATATATATATATAAAATATAAATGCAAACAATAGTGCTTACTGTGTTTAAAATCTATAAACAAAAAATAGATAATTTACTCACATTTGAAAGAGCAGTGGACACCGTTCAAGTATTTTTGCTTGTGTTCTTTTATTTACTTGGTTTTAGCATCAAAGTATATTTTGCATTCACCTTCCCCAGTGTGTTTGACCATTTATTACACTTTTTATGCTTTTAAGTATTTTTATCTTTTTATTGTTTCTGGCATGTCTATTATCTTTGAAAAACCTACTACACCTTATCCCTGACGAAGGATTATCCTCTGGCCAACTAAGGCGGTTACCAACTAAGAATATCTGAAGCATTTTTATATATTTTTTTATGCTTATTGGGCTCATTATTTGGCACGACCTGTATTTAGTATTGTTCTGTTCTTTCAATTTGCATGGGGTTTAAGGTATCCCTTACACTCAGTGTTTGTAGCCTGCACTTTTATATTTATAGTTTTTACATTTTAGCACTTGTCTTATCTTGTGTTTTTAAGTGTATTTCCTCTTCAGTTCAGCTACTGATGCTAGCTGCCATTAGGGCTTTATTTGTAATCGGGAGATCCAAGGTTTTTTTGGGTTTTTTTTCTTTCATTTGTAAAAATATTTTCTTCTATAGGAGAAACAAGTTATTTTCAGTCTTGGGCATTTGTGAAATACTGAGTACTCAAGCAGTAAGATTGCCTCTCCAGATATATGAACTCCCAAAGTGTCAAGATTAGATTTTATACTGTAGCTATACGGTAAGGTTCGATATGAGAACATGTGGAGAATGGACTTACAGTCAGGGACCATTAGTATTTTTGAGGTACGCTTGTAATAGGAACCTTCTATCTATCTGAGATGCTGCCTTGCATCTGATAGAAAATCAAAAATGTGTGATTTATTCTTTTTTTTTTTTAATAAAAAGGTCTTATTTCAATTGTTTGGATTTTTTTTTGTTAAATTAAATACCTCCAGCCATTCACACTGGTGAAGGCTAAGTCTATCAATCAATCTATCAGCAATATCATGATCGGGTGTATTTTTTCCCCACCTTACCATTTCATTCATTGAACACGTGATGTCAGAGGAAGCAGCATTGTGAATGCTCAAGTAGCTTTTCTGTGTGAAAGACTTCTTAGAACTGCAAATCCAAGGATAAAAGGTCAAGAGGATGGCTGGATGCATTTGTACTGTGCTCTAGATTACGTAGTCGTTTATCAGAATGTATTTTGTACAGACACAAGTCTGTGCTACGTAGAGATTGGAAACACAGCTGTTACATCTGTGCATGCAAAAGGCTAACCTCAGCTGGGACTTTGAGCGGCACCTGAGACTCTTTGGAAATCTGTGATTAAAACCGCTAGCACAGATTGCAGAGCTCTGAAATGGCAAACTCTTTAATATATTCTTATTTAGACACTACAAGATACGTGCTCTACATCTGTAACCTCCTTTGTAGTGACCGTTTTGTAATTATCTACATGTACATGTTTTGTCACTTGTTGAACAATCTGTCATCCTAATAATTGTGTAGTCAATAGCTCAATTTCAAAATAAACTGATTTATTTTAGATATATATATAGATTTTTTTTAAATTTAAATTTACTAAAAAAAACAATAGAGCTGAACTATTTCTCAAGAATTAAACTGGAGCCTGCGTAATTCATTGCGAAGTGCTTTGTCCATCAAGTTAAGATTTTTGAGCCAAATACTCATTTAGGTTTATGTTCAGACAGTGTGTCCCCTAAGCATGTTTAGCCAAAAATGCTCACAGAGCACTCACTCCAGCTCATATTGTGTGTTACAACCCTTTAGCGTGTCCTAAGATTCAGGCTTTAGTGCAAATGATTCAGGAGAGGCTGTAGAAACACGTGGGGGATATGGAGTCTTAACTTACTGCATTTATGGATGATGTCTATAATCAAACTGTAAAATAATTACATAAAAGTATGAAATTATTCGATAAATCTCCTTAGATTTGTAATATCATTGGTATAATATCCTGTTATTAAGCTGAACTAAAGGATCCCTTCTGGTTGTCTGCATTGTGTATCATATCCTGCATGCTATGCTATATGCTTACTGGAGGTAAACCAGAGGCTTGTATTGTGTGATAATTAGAAGTAATTCTCCAATCATTAAATCATTACAACCTACAGCTACTAATCCCTCCACTCCTCCGAGAGACTGACAAAGGATCATAATGCTGGAGAGATGCCTTTTGGATCTCCTGAACTAGGCCTTTGTACATTTATTTAATTTCAAAACAAAAATAGCTTTGTTTGATCAACCCTTTCCAACTGTATGGACTTCAAGCTGGGTCCTTACTACTTTATTATATTTCTGTACACTTTGACCTTCATCGGAAGGTTTCTAACTTTCTTTCCTTTTTTGATTTGTTTTTGTTTACTCCACAGAGCTGGTCTTGGATGAAAAAACAAAAAAGGAACTTTTCACAGACACGTTTTGTAGGGTGTGCGGTGCCGTCCTGCAGTTTGAATCCCACAGAATATCACATTATGAGGTATGGAAATCGGTAGAAAAGACTGTAAACGCTTTATCAAGTTTTCTTTCTTTAACCCCTTAAGGACACATGACATGTGTGACATGTCATGATTCCCTTTTATTCCAGAAGTTTGGTCCTTAAGGGGTTAAAGGACCACTATAGGCACCCAGACCACTTCAGCTTAATGAAGTGGTCTGGGTGCCAGGTCCAGCTAGGATTAACCCCTTTTTCTATAAACATAGCAGTTTCAGAGAAACTGCTATGTTTATAATAGGGTTAATCCAGCCTCTAGTGGCTGTCTCATTGACAGCCGCTAGAGGCGCTTCCGCGCTTCTCACTGTGATTTTCACAGTGAGAAGACGCCAGCGTCCATAGGAAAGCATTGAGAATTCTTTCCTATGGACTGGCTAAATGCGCACGCAGCTCGTGCCGCGCATGCGCATTCAGCCGATGACGACAAGGAGGAGGAGGAGGAGGAGTGTCCCCTGCCCGGCGCTGGAAAAAGATGTAAATTTAACCCCTTCCACCCCCTAGAGCCCGGCGGGAGGGGGGCCCTGAGGGTGGGGGCACCCTCAGGGCACTATAGTGCCAGGAAAATGAGTTTGTTTTCCTGGCACTATAGTGGTCCTTTAATACAGCTTGGGAGCCACTTGCTCTTTGAATGCAATAATATTACTTTAAGTTAAATGGCTACCAAGCCAGAAAATAATTACAATGCACATTTCGAAATCTACTTCCTATTTCACTGGCTTCTCACTTTTTTCAACCAATCAGAATGCAAGGAGAAGTGTGTATACATTTTTGTCCCTAGTGCCATAAAAGATAAAGGTACGAGTTTAATATTGGCTTGTAAAATGGAGGTTTCCCCCTGTGCTTTTTTTTTTTTTTTTTGCTGTTCTCTTAACTCTGGATGTTTGGAGTTTTGTATTTAGATAATAAATTAACATTTTTTTCTGTCCTTGTGATGGACAGCTGGCATGTGTGTTCAGCTCATGCTAAAGGTGGGGGTGGGGGTGGGAAGAAGACACTGGTGCAGTATCAGCACTTTACGAAATGCACATTTCAGTTTTAGAGTCCGAAGATGTCAGTTAGACATTGAAACCGAGTCAGATACCAACTATATAGAGATACCAACTATAATTAAAAGTTTTCATTTACGACCAGTTTATATAAATCATAAAGACTGTTTGACTTTCAGGGCAAGAAACATGCACAGAAAGTCCGCCTTTACATTCAGAACATGGACCTTGAAGAAACCCCGTCAAAAAATCAAAACTTAGATCAGCCTGATTCTCAAGTAAGTGCTTAAAGGAGAATCTCACATTCTCATCCTTTATTCACCAGAAAATGGGTCTAATTCTCTTGTTTGGCTTCAGGTGGATGGCAACTCTTCAAATGACAAAAACAAATTCTGCAGTCTTTGCAACATGGTCTTTAGTTCAAAAGTGGTGGCCCAGTCACATTATGTTGGGAAGATCCATGCCAAGAGACTTCGGCAGCTCACTGGAGAATCATTTGAATGGATGCCACAGACCGATCAAGCCAACAGTGCCATGTCACCGAATACACCCCAGGCAGACACAGGTGAAGCAATATTAAATGTTTTGGTCAGCTTTGTTTATTATCTAGCAATTACATGAAATATCTGCTGCTTTTCAAGATGGATTTTTGATGGACAGGGTGGCAAGTATTCTTTGAAGTGTTTATTTCCTATTTTTGTGAGTTTGTGCTAAATGTCACCGGCTTTATTTTAGTTAATTTAATTTTGTTTTTGATTTTTGTTTGTTTGAGGTATTTCTTCCCCCACTTTAAATCCCATGCTTTATTAAGATATATCTCTCTTTTTACACTTACATTGCACAGGGTTATTCTCTAAACTACACTTGAGATTTTTTTCCACATGAACTATTTTTAGAGAGCAGTTTTGTGAACAACCCTTATGTAGTGTCCTTTTTCTGTGTGCAGAACATCCGTGGTTGAGTAATGGTAATTTAGATGTGGTAGAAAACTATAATGGACATGAGGACATCATGATAGGTTAGATATGTGGAGGGTTAGCTCCTACGAAAAGCCATGTTTTCGTGTGTCGCTAGTTGTTTTGGTATGGAAAATAAACAGTGGTCCAGGCACTCAAGGTGAAACCAAAGCATGCAGATTTATTGGAGCAGAAATAAGCAAAGTTTCAACCCAATCAAGGTCTTTTTTTTAAAGCTAGTAGCTTGAAAAAGACCCTGTTTGGGGTAAAATGTTGCTTATTTCTGTTCCAATAAATCTGCATGCTTTGTTTTCACTTGAGTGCCTGGACCACTGTTTATTTTTCATATCTGTTCAGCGAGGCTTAGCCAACCTCAGGCCCGGTTGCACCCTGAGGACCAGGAGAGTGCAGTGTCCTTTATCTCATACTAGTTGTTTTGGTAAACCAAAAAATAGCTGCTGGTTGTATTACTATAGTAGCCCACCCTGGTAAAGCCCATTTTTGGTGATTTTGACTGCGCAGGGCATAAAAATGTTTTTTTGCAGTGTAGAAAATGAACTTTAGGCACTGCACGACCAGCGACATAACATATTTCGGTCAGATGGTATTTTGCCTGATTTCATTGCCATGTAGGGGTTAATATGTGCCCTCAGATGCATGGTGTATTACTGTGTTTTGACAGCTGTCCCACCTGTTGTAGAGTCAAGTCAACTGGAAGCAAGTACAGAACAACACTCCTTGCCTGAAAACGAGATTGATCTAAATGACCCAAACAAGTACTGCAAACTCTGCTGCGCTACTTTCAATAAATCACTGGTAGCCCAGCAACACTACAATGGGAAGAAACATGCAAGGAATGAGGCCCGGAGGAGAATGATGGAAAAAATGGAGAAGGCTGGCGTGGAATCTACTGGTAAGCTGCAGAGAACAAAATGGCTACCAATGTATGGAATGCTAGTTATTTCCATTTAACAGAATCCTCTAAATTAAGACCGAGAGACAACTTGAGAGAAAGCATTATCTTCAAGGTGTTACCAGCAATTTCTGACCCAGGTTGATACAGTGGCGGATCCAGGGGGAGGGTGGGGGGGCAAATGCCCTCCATTCACACGCGCTGCCCTCCATACACACAATGCACTCCTCATACAAACACACTTCACCACACACACATTGCATCTCTCACACACATTGCACCCCTCACACACAAACACACTCATATTATTGCCCCTATCCCCTGTTACAGGCCCTATCCCGGCAGATCCCAGATAAATTGTCAAATGGTTTGACTGCTTATTCTGAGAGGGTGCCACGGAACTCCTGGAATCATAACCACTACAGAGAGCGGTAGTGGTTATTGCGCCTGGATTGTGCCTGTAAATAATCTCCAAGTGCCCCACCTGAGATTCGGTTCTGGATCCACCCCCGGGTTAATATTCAGAAGAAATATATATATCACGTTTAATTGTGAGTTATGTCAGTAACACATTTCGTGCCTGTCTATAGCGCTTAGAACCTAGTTTCCAATGTGCACATGGCAATGCTGCTCGGCTGTGTATACTGTAGCTCTGTAACGTGTGTAAAGACCTGTCAGAGAGGTTCCTGATATGTGTCCTAATGTCCAGAAAAGCTTTTAACTAGGTGTTTTGTATGATGTTTACCTTTTTTTTTGTTGTCAGTGAGCGATGGAAATTATGTGTGTCCAATCTGCAGTATTACTCTTACATCAATAGAGATGTACCAGTCTCACATGCAAGGGAATAAGCATCAGATTAAGTAAGTCATTATTTTTAATTTAATTATTCACAATGTAGCTTATGATAAAATCCGTTCCATGTTTTTTCAGTAATATGAATAATGTGCGACATGGCAATATTTTTTATTATTATTATTGGCATTTATATAGCATCTACAAATTCTGCAGCACTTTACAATATTATTAAGGGGACTTTAACAACAAATGAGATTTTGTCTTCCGTTGGTTCAAAGTGGTGTCCCACGTGTCTGTTCTTTCCATAATGCCGCTCCCTGTTGTGGCTGTAGCCACTCTGACTCCTGCCATTTTACAGGAGAGAGTATTATGTTCAGGGCTGCCATCATGGCATGACAACATATATATATATGTGCATTTTTGGCCCTCAGCTACCTGTACACTGCAGGGAGCTTAGCACACTCGATATACACTTCCCAGCTGCTCTGCCCGTCTTTGTCGCAAGTGCTGCGATTGTCAGAGGGTTACCATGGCAAGGCTTTGCACTGCTTGCGAGAGTTACAGTGCAGAGCAGCTGGGAAGTGTATATGGAGTGTGCTGGACCCCCGGCAGTTTACAGATAGCCGGAGGCCCACACCATGCCACTAGACCAGAATGTGATCTCCCCCCTCCTTGGCCACAGGTAAGACGCAGGGAGGGGGGAGTAAAATAAAATGTATTACAATTAATGTGGAAAAAAATACCTGAAACAAAAGAATCTTGAAAAATTAAATACAGAGGTTCACTTATTTCCACACTCAGCTCCTTAAGTACGCGTGGGTGGATACCGTCAGGCCCCGTAGCTTTATTTACATTAATTTTCTTTAATAGCTGTAGCACCTTGTCTCGAGTTATCCAATCACAAGTTATCGGCAAGTTTTTTGCAGCAATCATTTGCATATCTCTTGCCATAGGGTCATCAATGTATACTGAAGAAAAATAGTTATTTAAAATTTCTGCCATTTCCTGGTCTTCATTAATTAACAGACCCATCTCTGTTCCCAGTGTACCTACACTTTCATTTTTTGTTTTTTTAGTATTGATGTACTTGAAAAAATGTTTAGGGTTGGTTTTGCATTCTTTGGCTATCAATTTCTCATTTTCTAGTTTAGCCACTTTAATTGCCTTTTTGCAAGTATTATTGGGTTCCTTATATCTTATATAGGATGCCTCTGGTTTGTCCAATTTAAATGCTTTAAATGCCCTTTTCTTATTTTTAATCTCTTGTTTTACTTCTCTACTAAGCCAAATTGGTTTTAATTTATTTCTTTTATATTTATTACCCAATGGTACATACTGAGAAATGTACCTTTATAATATTTGAATAGTTTCCATTTTTCCGTGTGTTTTTATCACTAAGTAGTTTATGCCAGTCGATATGTTGTAGGGCTGCCCTAATCTTATTGAAATTGGCTTTTTTTAAATTATACGTTTTAATATACCCCACGTGCTTTTGCTTTTTTGAGTTTATTTCAAAAGTTACCATATTGTGATCACTATTTCCCAAATGCTCCCCTACTTAAATGTTGGTTAAAAGATCAACATTGTTTGTTATAACGAGATCCAGACAAGCATCCTTTCTAGTTGGTGCTTGTACCAGTTGTGACATAAAGGTGTCATTTAACACATTCAAAAACCGGATTCCCCTTGCTGAAGTACTAGTCCCTCTATCCCAATTTATGTTCGGGTAATTAAAATCTCCAATAATTAACGTGTTACCCCGATTTGCAGCTTTCCCAATTTGCGCTAACAGCTGTTCTTCCTCATTGAAATATTTAGAGTAAGTGGTTTATAACATATCCCAAACAATAATTGATTTCCCTTTGTTTGCCCCATAGCATAAAGCACCACAACCTGTCTAGACTTCCTTACCCTCTCAACCCCACCCGTACTAGAGGGGCTGTTCCCACGGCTGTTAGGAGGAACAGCTTCCTGCAGTACAACTACTCCTGAGCTGATGCTCCCACACACACTACATCCTTACACAAACACGCACTCTTCATTCACTACACAAACACACACTCTGCAGTAACTATACACACTACATCCACTACATAAACATACAGTCGGCAGTCACTATATACACCACATCCTTACACACACACACTGTGAAGTCAATATATAGACACTACATCTACTACTAAACACTTTCTGCATTCATTATTCACACACTATGTCGATACACAAACACACTCTGCAGTCAGTACACACACTATATCCACTACACAAACACACAATCTGCATTCACTTTACACACACTGCATCCACTACACAAACACACGCTCTGAATCTAATACACAAAAACACTACATATATTACTTGCACAATCTGCATCCACTATACACACATCCATGACACACACACACCTCATCCACTTTACACATTCTACATCCACTATACACACACCACATTCACTACACACATACACTTCATCCTTGTGGGTGGACTCGGGGGCAGGCCCTCCAGACGGACTACTGTGTGGCCCTATGGGCAGACTCGGTGGCGTGCCCCTGGAACCCAGAACTTGAGCTGTGTCAAGGACCCCAAAATATTTGATGGCAGCCCTGATTATGTTCACCGATTCAGAAAGAAGTGATATAGGGCTATATATTCCTGGCCTGAAATGTTCAGCCTTCATCTTCTTCTCTTCAAGTGCTTGATTTTTTTTCTGCTGCTGAGTTCCACTGTTAAAGGACCACTATAAGCACCCAGACCACTTCAGCTCAATGAAGTGGTCTGGGTGCCAGGTCCATCTAGTGTTAACCCTGCCTGCTGTAATCATAGCATTTTCAGAGAAACTGCTATGTTTCACTGAGTGTTAATCAAGCCTCTACTGGCTGTCTCACTGACAGCCGCTAGAGATGCTTCCGCTCTTCTCACTGTGAAAATCACAGTGAGAAGACGCTGGACGTCTCAATGCTTTCCTATGGACTGTTTGAATGCGCGCGGCTCTTGCCAGGCATGCACATTCAAAGCTGACGTAGGGAGAGGGAGGAGAGTTCCCCAGCGCCAGGGGAGAAAGGTAAGTGTTTAACCCCTTCCTCCCCCATCAGCCCAGCGGGATGGGGGCCATGAGGGTGGGGGGGACCTAGAGACCCTATAGTGCCAGGAAAACTAGTTTGTTTTCCTGGCACTATAGTGGCACTTTAACTCAAACCTGCATTATAGGCTGAGTGTATTTCAACAAACTGAAACAGAAATTAACAGCTACTTAGATTTTATGTATCTTCCCCAAATGTGTTTAAAATGAACTGAAACACATATACACAATGCAGTTTTATGCTATTTATACTCCTGCAAGAGAATTCCGCGCACTCCACACATTAATGTTTCAAATTAGCTAAATGGCATAAGCCTATCCAACTGCAGCTTGGCTTGGTAGTTGAGTTAGTTTTAGCCCGTCAAGACTTAGTTAAAGGAACAAACATATTTACTGTAAAAAGTTTGTGAAGTTTAAAGGAGAAAATATGCAATTTTTAGAACAAGTTTTAATGTTTGTCATTAACCTATTGTGTGTAATAATCATTAGAAATTTATTATGTGCTATTCACGTCCGCTTTGCCACCATATTTACTGTCTAAGAACCATGACCTATACAGCCTATTGTAGTGGATATGGTGCAATGCGCCTTTGGGTGCAATGTTTAAATCAAGTGTATTTAAGAGATGTGACAAAAATTTTGTGTTTCTATGGCACCAAAAGCCACCTCTCCTTAATTAAATGTCATAATGAGGAAGCTCCGTATCATCTATTCTAACATTCACATATAGTGTATCTGTGCAATTTTGTGATATTTCCTATATAGTAACTGTTCTTTTCCTCATAGACAAAATATTAAAAAAAAATAGTTTTTTTGTTTTCTTTGAACTTTTTGAACACTTTATTAAACGATTTTTTTTTCTCTACAGAGAAAACATAGTTGCTAATTTAATGAAGACATCAAATAAATCTTATGATTCTTTTCAAGATGAGTTGGCAGACTACATAAAAGTACAAAAGGCCAGGGGATTGGAGCCTAAAACCCAGTTTAGACAGGAAAAGGATCAGTATGACAGTTGTGATGAAGAGGAATTAGAGGACAGGCCTCCGCTAAGGCATACAAACTCTAAGATGAGCGTCCCCTATAAATATATTGATCACCATTCCATTCCTTATGCACCATTTAATTCATCTCACCCGGATGATCAACGAAAAGCTGCTTGGAAAGCACGCTGGGAAGTTTCCCAATCTCAAAATCTAAACAAGGCCGCATACTTTAAAATGCAGAACACCAGACACAATATTCATGCCTCGTCCAGTCAGGGTTCCAGCGATGACTATAAAGGGTCTTCTTCAGATGATAGTGATAGTTCCCATCATAGAGATAAAAGGCACAAAAGGAAACATCACAAAGAAAGCAAACACAGAACTGGCACCAAAATCAAACAAGAGGAAGAGGCTCCAGAGAGGAAGAAGAGGAGACTTGAGGATGAATATTCTGGAAAAGAGGAGGAGAAACAAGAATGCAAGAAAGTGGAAGTGGAGATAACTGTGGACAAATCTAAACAGAAGAAGGAGAAGAAGAAAAAAGAGGAACAGTCTGACAGAGATAGCAAAAAACACAAGAAAGTAAAGAAAGAGGGGGACCAAAGAACAGAAGAGGAAATCCTCTGGGACGAATCCATACTGGGATTTTGAAACTCACAATCTCAGTAGAGGAGAAGAAAAATTCTCGTAGTGTGTCAAGTCTTGAGCAGAAAAAAAAGAAGTCTAAAAAAATAAATACGTTTATATAAAACTTGCACATTCATGACAAAATCATGAATTTAGTAACCAGGGAAATTTAACTCAACCAGAGGACATTTAACATTTTAGCAGTGTGGTAATCAAGCTGTGAAAGAGGCTTGTACAGAATAGTAGCTGGATCTTGAATTTGTATTGTATTTTGCAAATTTGTCTTATGTAAAATGTTTAATTTATTTTTTTTCTTTTTATTTACTGATATTTCTAGGTGGTAGCTTTTTTTTTTTTTTTTTTCTAGGAAACTAACATTTCCTTACTACACGCGTTATTCTCGAACATGTCGGCTGCTATACAGAAAAAAACGAAATTGTATAAGAATAGTGTAAATCTATATATTTACTCACAAGCAAGTTGAGGACAGTTTCTATTAGTAAAATAACCATCTAGGAGTTGCCATTGTCACACTTTGTGTTTCTTAACCAGTAATTTTTACAGTTTAATTTTTATATTCTGAAAATATGCTATGCTGGTTATTTCTAAAATTTAACACATATTTATATATATATACTCTATTTGTCATTCTTTCCACCATATTGTGTCCTCTCCTACCTCTGTCAAAAATATTTCTTGGCACTCTACAAAGTAAACCTGTTAACACGGTTATAGAGAGCCAAAAAAGAGATTGAAAGCAATTTGAACTGTTCATATATAGGGACCAAAAACGAAATAAACATTAGCAGGGCTATTTACTATAGAGTGGTTTGCTGTGGATGCCAAGTGATTTAAACATTTTAGGTTTAAGTAGCAGAACACAAAGCATATCTGGGTATTTTATTCCAGTTTGCCTACTTTGCCTGAAATATTCACACCTGCAGGCCTCTAAAATTATGTCATGATATGTTAATGCAATGTACCCACCAAAGACTTGAAAATAGTTAACCTTTGTTACAAATGAGGTTGAAAATAGTAAATAACCCGTATGTTTGCTTTTTGGATGTTCTTGTTTTTTTGTTTTTTATATTATTTAAACCACAGATGTGTTAACAAATTTAATACTTATAAGATTCATGTTTAGTTCATAGGCTTCTGGAAAATACAAATGTCTGCTTAAGTGTGAAGCTAGTTCGTTCTGGACTTTTAGTTAGACAGAAAAAGTACAAAGCTGTCTCCTACTAATTTTATCTACTAAATTCATGTCCTCAGATTATGTATTTATTTACTAAACTCCGTATTTTTGATCACTGATTTGCAAAATTTAGGTTAAAATAACTGCTCTGGAAAAAGCGTATTCAGCTCTGCTTAACTTGCAGGCTGACTGTTTAAGCCTGAATTTCAGAATTTAGAGTTTAATGCAGTCATAATTCAGAGTTTAGTGAATAACATTAAATGAATTTCAATCGGGCACGCATACAAATGTAGTTAATATGGTGCTTACATACAAAGGTAGTTTTTGGGATACCAGTCCCCTAGCTCAAAGATTTGTGAAGTCACAATGGCTCAACCAATTATATTGGAATCTGAATAAAAAGAGAAGGGATAAAAAGGGACACTACAAACCCCCTAAATCTTATTAGCTAGTGGTTGTTTTTTTTTTTTGCATTTTACAAAATGTGCTGATTTCACTATAAATTGCAACTTTTATTAATGAGCCTTGTTACACCCTCCTAGTCCCCCTGTCAATCAGACAGCCGGTCCTTTTGTTTCCTGGTTGTTTAGCTCCGTGAAGATGAGGCAACAATTGCCCAGAGCCACCTGCTTTGCAAAGAATTATCATTGAGTTGCATTGGTATGTCTGTGATTGGACATTCACAGAAAGCCTGGGTGGGCTTGTAAAAGCTGCAGACAAGAGATTTGTTTTTAGATATAACCCCAACTGAGAAAAAAATGCATAGAAGGCATTCATCATAGAGGTGTATCTACTAAATAGTTATTTTATTTATATTTTGTGGGTATTTAGGCAGTGCAGTGTCCCTTTAACATTCTTTATGAAAAGTTAAAAACAATAATATAAAGTACATGGCAAAACAACAACTTTAGACACCACTACCTATAAGAAAAAAAAGCATCTTCCGAGAGAGGTAATCATCCATTATATGACTTCAGGTTAAACACAGCAGAATCCATCAAACTAAATTGACTTCGGGGAAAGTAGTAGCACAAACCTTGGAATAGATGTGGCCTGCCATCTGACAGATGTTGTGATGTCCAGCATAATGTCTCACTCTAGACCAGTCTCTACCACTGCAATGGCTCCTTATAGCTTACTGAGCTTACACAAATGTTGTTAATTTAAGCAGTAGTTCATTTTATCATATGGAACAGCTACTAAGTCTCCCACAAACCTTAGCTGGTATTTATTAAAAACACGAGAATAAGGATTGTCTGACCACAAGTTGTCGAGGCAGTTTTGCAAAATATACAGATATTCAAGATTTGCAGCAATCAGGAACTTTCATTAAAGGACCACTATAGAGCCAGGAAAACATACTCGTTTTCCTGGCACTATAGTGCCCTGAGGGCTGGATGGAGAGGAAGGGCTTAAACACTTACCTTTCTCCAGCGCCGGGCTCCCTCGGTGCTGGAGACTCTTCGCCTCCTTTCCCCGTCATTGTCTGAATGCGCATGCGCGCGCATTCAGCCAGTCTCATAGGAAAGCATTCTCAATGCTTTCCTATGAACGCTGGCGTCTTCTCACTGTGAAAATCACAGTGAGAAGCGCAGAAACACCTCTAGCGGCTGTCAATGAGACAGCCAATAGAGGCTGGATTAACCCTAAAGTAAACATAGCAGAAAGGGTTAATCCTAGATGGACCTGGCACCCAGACCACTTCATTAAGCTGAAGTTGTCTGGGTGCCTATAGTGGTCCTTTAATACATTATTGCCTTATATGATAGACTTCAGCTACAGCATGTGGTGTCCTGTTTAAGCGGCACAGTCACCCTATATTAAAAATCTAATCTTTATGAAATACTCATTATGACTGTGATGAAATGTCAATGAAATATACTGAGACAGAGTAGGTACTTCTTTGTTTCTTTATTTCTCCTCCACCTGCCACAAGGCAGAGTCCACATGTCAAGAACTGCAGCCATCGTCATTGACGGCTGCAGGGAATTTTACTGTGTCTATGAAGGGTCTTGTTGGATCCACCGAAGACCTCAATGCTGTACAGCAGTGATGACGGCTACACCAGGAGTTCAAGAGAAGCAGCACAACAAAGATGATGGAGCCCCTGAGAGACAGGTCTAGGTATTTAATCTCGCCCTTACCTGCCCCCCAACCCTGGCTGCTAGTGGCAATGTCAAGCCCCCAGACAGTGATAATCCCACTTTAATGGTACTAGTGGATAAGCCTTTGTAATACCATCCTTGAGAAGCACTGATTAAA
Organism: Pelobates cultripes; assembly: GCA_933207985.1. NCBI lineage: Eukaryota > Metazoa > Chordata > Amphibia > Anura > Pelobatidae > Pelobates > Pelobates cultripes. The sequence continues at coordinate 34,863,350 of OW240917.1, forward strand.
ACTGAAGATTGATTTCCTGTAAGACTACTTGGTCAGTAATGTTACTTATGAGCATGAACTAGGCATTCGCCTAGGGCGCCGGCCTGTCTGGGGCCACAGCACTGGGGGGAGCAGCTCTTGAGCTGCCCCCAGCGCCGGGCTGATCCTCAAGGTGCCCGATGGTGGGGGTGCCGAGAGGATCCCTGTCACAGGGTAGGCCAGGAGGTGGCCATCTGGCCATGTCAGGGCACCCCCGAACCAGGCACCTGCTTACCTTGATGACCGGTGCCTGCTCTGCCAAAAAATGCCGGTGCCCGGACGAGAAGGGACGGAGCAGGAAGACGGTGAGGGAGGCTGTTCTTGTAGCCTCTCACTCCTCCCTCGCGCATCCTCTGTAATGCCGGGAGCCGGAATATGACATAATTCCAGCCCTGGCATACTAAACGGCACGCTGGAGGAGTGAGAGGCTGCCCTCACACCGTGTGTGTGTGTTTGTCAGTGAGTATGTCTGTCAGTGAGTGTCTGTGTGTGTATGTATGTCAGTAAGTGTCTGTGAGTGAGTGTATGTATGTCAGTCAGTGAGTGTGTGTGTGTGTCCGTCAGTGAGTTAACGACATGAGGGGCGGCAAAATGTATCTTTGCCTAGGGCGGCAGATATCTTTGCACCGGCCCTGCTTATGAGGAATAAGACAGTGACTGATTTGCAAGCCCAAATGAAGGGTCAATAACATTGTCAACAGACCACTTTGGTCCATGCCATGAAAGGATTGGAACACCACGGAAAGTCTGGGCTAGATCTGCAAGCCAATATTTAATTTACCCCCAAAGAAAACATGCAAAACAAAATACATGCATATTTTCTTTTATCTAAACTAGATTATTTATAGAGTGTTCCTTTAACAGCAAGCCCTAAATGTTGCCATGGCTAAAGGTAACCAAGGATAAAATCATTATAATGGCGTATTATATTGAGCAATGCATAGCAGCTTCAGCTCTCTCTCCTGAGCGAAGCCCTGCAGTGCAGGTCTAGCCCATTGGCTGAGACAATAGTTTGGAGTGCTTCTTGAAGAGAGGGGGATACTTGATGATCCTTTACTTGATTTGTAACTCTTTATAATGTAATGAGAGCAAAGATTTAAAGAAAAATTCCAAGTATCATAACCACTATATACCACTGTTGATATTATGGAGTGCCCTGGCTCCCTTCCAGATCAAGTAATGAAACTGTTTAGGAATGTTTGACAATTTACCTGGGTCCCCTAGACACCCTCAGTACATCGTGCTTTCCCTGTAGGAGGCAGATGTCTCCTCTGAGCTAAGGACGGCCAAATAGAGGGTGACAATCATTGGCTGTGAGCAGTCGGCTGACGTCCATTGAGAGCAGCCCTGCATGGCCCTGCTTAGCTCATTGCAGGAGAACCATAAGCAGGATTCGGGGGAACCCAGGTAAGTTGTCAAAATGTTTTTAAATGTCTTACTCTGGGAGGGCACCACAGTGGGCTGCAGTGGTGTTCCTTTAATTCTTATAGGGACCATGGATGTGTGTTCCTGCTACAAATTAAATTGCACGATCCTAAATCCACCTCATTATTTGATTAATGTTACAGCATAAATAAATAAGATCATCTTTTCCTTGTTCAAAATATTTTTTCCTAGATGTTTATTTGTATTTGGATAAATTGATCATTTGCATTGAGTATTAAACGCTTTTAAACATAATATTTTAATTTTGTTAAAAGTTTTAACAAAATCTATTGTAAGGACTCCTGACAATTAGGGATGACATAACCTTACCCTAACTGACTCCTGACTTAGTTCTTTCATTTACTGTTTCCACTATAAGAGGTTATCCATACAGGAGTTAACACTTCAATCTGAAAACAGCTTTTTGGTTATTTATTTGTATTTTATACAAATCCACTAGCCAGAGATATCTGTGGCTATCTTGTCTTTTCTGTTGAGTGAGAGGGAATAAGTGAGCCATTAAATATATTCTGCAATACTACATTATATGTATCTATATTTGTAGATTATACTTTTTAAAGTATATGATATATAATTTCCTCAAATGTTTGTCAATATTTTAGAATCCAGACAAAATTTGCAGAGCATCTGCACTTGAGTATAGAAGTTACCAGAAAATAATGTACATTGCGAGGATGTTACAAATCTTTGTGGGGTTACATGCCAACCACATATATAACCAACTCCTATATACTACGTGCTTCCATACGTTCTGTCGTGGATCAGCACTTCACTAACCCACATCCTTTTACAAGAATTAATTGTAGTTTATTTATCTGTAACGGTCTAGTAAACTTGCCCGTAGCAAATGTTTTGTGTTCAGGCGCTACAGGGACGTTCCGGACCCCTAAAGCACTTTAGCTTGCTGCAATACTTTGTGTGAAGATGGTGTTCTTTTTTTGTTTTGTTTTTATATAACACATTAACTTTGTTAAACACCACCCTCCACCTTCCCCGCCTGTCAATCAGACAATTGGTTTTGTTACTTCCTGGTTGTTTAGCTCAGTGGAACTAAATTCAATAGGCAGCAATTGTAGATTATGCTAACATAGTGTACCTATAAAATTAATTTTAATAATGACAAGAGGCGAGTATTTTGCATAACTTTCTTTACTTATGCCTCCAGCAGCACAAGTCAATCAAGAAACTTTAAACCAATCAGAAACAAGCATAACATCCATATAAAGACCTGTCAGACATATCACTTACTAACGGCGAAATGTGCGTTGGGACATTACTTAGTATAGTGTTGGCTTAAACGAAGAGGGAAGACATGCCTTAACACTATTTGACAATACTACCCATACTTTATTTATTTTATTCCTCTTTTTATTTCATTATTATTATTTCTTCTTTTTTTAATTTTTCGGTCAATTCACCTACTTTATTTTGATTGCTAACTGCATTTAGAACCACTTACTTTACTGAGGGCACCCCTTCGCATTTTTTTAAGGTGTGCCCTCGAAGGCAGAGCAGGGAAGCTAGTTTATTATTAGCTTACTTTTCCTCATTAATTTTTTCGATCTTCTGCAGGGCTTTCTATTTGCGCAACCACTATATCTCCTTATCCATTTTTGTCTCCTCTCCTCTGGCCAATTAGACATGCTACAAATGAAACTTCTATCTTTTAAGTTACACTATTTTGTAGCCAATTTTAAATTCACAGTTTGCAGTACATGATCTAAATTTCCAACTATCACTGATTTTCAGTGAGATTATATTGGATTTTTATTTTTATTTTCATTATTATTTTTTCCATTGAACTATTATTATTAGCTTTTCAATTATATAAATATTTCTTATACTTTCCTTATGTGTTTAGAGAATTTATTTCTCATATTAGAGGCAGTACATATACTCAATCTGCTACCTTTTATTATGTAAAAGCACTCCAATTGCGACCTAGCACTTTCACTAACATTTTTTATAAATATATACCTTATTAAAAGTTATGTTTTATTTGGGTTACTCGTTGCACAGAAGGGCTTACCTCCTAAACGGTTTACTCTTTTGTATCTCATTTCTTTATTACAGTTTATTCATTCTGGAAGTTTCCCCTACTTTAAGAGTAACCTTTCTCCATGGAAGGTTTCCTTATTTTTATATCGTGTCAGAGTGATAGATCCGAGTTATCTGGCCAATCTCGAAGGAAACAAAGAACTAAGTATATGTCCCACAAACGATTATACTTCGGAGCTGGGGGTCTGGATAGTTTGATCGCAATAAGCAACATATCAAAGGATCCTGCCCGACCGGTATGCCTCAAATTGGAACGTATCACATTAATGGAACAATATGACCAATCTGCAGAAAAAAGGTGTGATAATAAATTTAGCACTGTGGTGATAGGTGCTGTAAAAGGATTGTAGTTCCTCTCCATACACCAGCGATTCCAAGTATTCTGAGCTATGGCCAACAGTTCCGGGAACCACACTTGTTTCCTCCACAATGGCGTGATGAGTATCATCGAAGTCCTGGTTATGCGAAGACGATGGAGGACTCTCGCCAACATCGGAAATGGTAGGAACATATACGCTCCTAGCGGTGTCCATGTTTGTAGAAACGCATGTATCGCCTCGCACTGGGGATCTGGGAGCCAGCTGTAGTACCTCCGCAGTTATGTGTTCGTCCGTGACACAAAAAGATCTATGTGTAGCGGTCACCTGTTCGTTCTCACCATGGCGAAAACCGATGCGTCTAGCCGCCAGTCGCTGCTGTCTAGCCAGTGGTGAGAAAACCAGTCCGCAGTGAGGTTGTTGATCCCTGGTAGGTACTCTGCTTTGATTAAAATGTTGCGGGAAAGATAAAAACTGCAAAAGTCGCTCGTCGCCTCTTTCAGGTCACACGATCGGGCTCCGTCCAAGTGAGATAGTGTCCATGCGTAGGAGTATGCAGCAATTCGACATGTTCTTGGCCAGACTCCAGATCACAAAAGATCCCGCAATCAGTTCCAGGCAGTTGATATGGGGATACGTCTCCTCCTCCGACCACAGACCTCCTGTGGAGGTTAGTGTGCAGTGGGCTCTCCAGCCCCAGAGGCTGGCATCCGATTCCATGATGAAATCCGGATTCGATCCGATGATGGCCCTGCCGTTCGAGGCTTCCATGTGAAGGAGCCACCAGCGAAGTTCCGTCCGCATCTCTGCGGAGACTGGTACCCAGTGGTCGTATGGTACGAGTGTCCGAATCGTAGGTAGTGAGCCTTCAGGTGTTGCATGGCCCGATAATGAAGCGGTCCCCTGGATGGAAGACTAGAGCAGTCCGACCACTCTGGCGAGGAGGTGCAGAGGGATGGTTTCTTTCTAGAGTACATGTCATATCTGCTTTCGAATCGCACTTATTTTTGAGGTGGGAAGGCATAAGACACATGTCCGATGAATTGCATCACTCGGAAAGGAGATAGTGCCGATTTCTCTCTGTTCACTATAAAGCCCAACGATTCTAGAAACAGAACTATAAACCTCATTTGAGATTGCAAACAATTATGTCGTCCAGATAGATGAGACAGCGGATTCCCTTTGCTCCCATTTGCACCATGACTGGCTTCAGAAGCTTTGTAAAGCACCATGGGACAGAGTTGAGTCCGAACGGAAGACATATGAATTGGTATGGTCGATCTTTCCAAGTGAGTCGAAGGAATGGATGACTCACATGTGCAATGGGGACGGACAGGTACGGTTATACGTGACTGACAAGGTAATGAAAGAAGTATGCTCACCTGAGTTGAAACGTCTACGTCCTCGGCCACCTCTAACACAAAAGGATCCCCTTGTGAAGGCAGCTCATGATAACGGGAAGAAGGTTTGTGGTGTTTGATTTCTGGGGCCTGTGGACCAGAAGTGGCTGGTGGCTCGGCACCTCCGCTGACCAGCCCTGCCAAAAAACCCTCTTCTCAGTGTAGGATTGCTGAAAACTTGTTTTATGGATGTTTGGGCCTTATTCAGGGTAGTAAACAAATTCACATGCTTCTAAAGTTATGCAATAAATGTTCCTTCTTTCCAAACTCCAACAGTTTGGAGTCCATTTTCAGTAGGGCCGCCTTGCGTTGTTCTGCGCATAACGCCACGTTTGTGTTGCCCAGCATGCATATGGCCGTTGCACCCATTCTCTCATGTCATGTGCATCCAAAGGAGTGCCCTGGGTGAGGGCCAGGCTCGCAAAGTATAGAATTTTTGCCAGAGGACTGAGCATATCCAGATGCTTATCTTGGGCAGCTTTAAGCCCTTTCTCTATACCCTTTTGCGGGTCTCATCTAAAAGGGAGGTCACCCCTGTAGTATGGTTGCCACTGAAGGGCCAGTGCAAGGCTCACTTGGGGGTCACCCAGCATTAGGGGGGTCACCCCTGTCAGTCCAGTGATTAATAACACCAATGTATGCCCTTGTTTGAATGGGGGTCATCCCAGTGGTGAGGGGGGTCACCCCTAGTAGAAATACTCCTCTTGGAGTGTATAAGCTTAATTGGACATATGTATTATAAAAGATCAATACATGATCAGGTCTGGCATCAATTATAAACTGGCAGTACTAGAATAGTACACATATATAGTTACATAGTTACATAGCTGAAAAGAGACTTGCGTCCATCAAGTTCAGCCTTCCTCACATATGTTTTTGCTGTTGATCCAAAAGAAGGCAAAAAAACTAGTCTGAAGCGCTTCCAATTTTGACACAAACTAGGAAAAAATTTCTTCTTGACCCCAAAATAACAGTCAGATGTCTGCTTGGATCAAGCAGCTATTACCCCACTAATTAGAAATTATATCCCTGTATGTTATGTTTTTGTAAGTATTTATCCAATTGCAGTTTAAACATCTGTAATCTCTCTGACAAAACCACCTCTTCAGGCAGAGAATTCCATATCCTTATTGCTCTTACTGTAAAAAAACCTTTTCTTTGCCTTAGATGAAATCTCCTTTCTTCCAGCCTAAATGTGTGACCTCGTGTCCTATGTATAGCCCTGTTTATGAATAGATTTCCAGATAAAGGTTCATACTTGCCCCAAATATATTTGTATAAAGTTATCATATCCCCTCTCAGGCGCCTTTTTTCCAAACTAAACAGATTTTATTTTTTTAACCTTTCTTCAAAACAAAAATGCTCCATTCCTTTTATCAATTTTGTAGCTCGACTCTGGACTTTTTCTAGTGCCATGATATCTTTCTTTAGAACAGGCGCCCAAAATTGCACAGCATATTCAAGGTGTGGTCTTACCGGCAATTTATAAAGAGGCAAAATTATATTTTCATCCCGAGAATTTATGCCCCTATTTATACATGACAAAACCTTACTGGCCTTAGCAACTGCAGATTGACAGTGCATATTGCTGCCTAATTTGTTGTCTATAACAATTCCCAAATCCTTCCCGTGTGTGGTTATCCCTAATTCACTACCATTTAGTGTGTGAGCTGCTTGTGCATTCTTAACCCCAAAGTGCATAACTTTGCATTTCTCTACTAGTGATGTCCCGAACGGTTCGCCGAACGGTTCACCGCGGACGGCGAACATATGCAGTAAACTTTGACCCTGTACCTCACAGTCAGCAGACACATTCCAGCCAATCAGCAGCAGACCCTCCATCCCAGACTCTCCCAACTCCTGGACAGCATCCATTTTACATTAATTGTGAAGCTGCATTCTTAGTTAGCTGTCCAGGAGGTGGGAGGGTCTGGGAGGGAGGGTCTGCTGCTGATTGGCTGGAACATGTCTGCTGACTGTGAGGTACAGGGTCAAAGTTTACCGCATGTGTTCGCCGTCCGTGGCGAACCGTTCGGGACATCACTATTCTCTACGTTAAATTTAATCTGCCATTTTAGTGCCTAGTCCCCCAATTTATCCAAATCCCTCTGCAGCAAAGCAATATCCTGCTCACATTTTATTACTTTACAAAGTTTTGTGTCATCTGCAAACACTGATACATGGCTTTCAATGCCTATTTCAAGATCATTTATAAATATGTTAAATAGAAGTGGTCCCAAAACAGAACCCTGAGGGACACCACTTACCACTTTTGTCCAGCCTGAATGCAATTAGGTTAGTTTGACATGACCTATGTTTCATAAAACCATCCTGATTATTGCTAATAACAAAGTTCTTCCCAATGAATTCCTGAATATTATCCCTTAATAGCCCTTCAAATATCTTCCCAGTTACAGAAGTTAAGCTCACAGGTCTATAATTTCCAGGCATATATGCAGGAGTAAACCACACTGTTTAATAGGTAAATTGTTCAGGTAATGAGAATCACAATCTGGTTTGAAAAAAAATGGCCAACGTGAATCTCGCGGTAATGTGAGATTTAAGATGGTCGATGTTCGCGCACAAATGTAGCTGGAGCGGCCCACCGGTATAGAAACAGTCCCCCACTCTCCCCCCACCCACAGTACCCTACCTGCTAGCCTCAGACCCTGTCAACAGCAGCGTGATCACATTGAAAAGGCCGCGATGCGCGACAGGAGAGACAGGGTAGTAAAATGAAGGAACAGCAGAGTGTGAAAAAAATGGTAAAAAACAATAATTGACTAACAAATGAGGGTAAGACAGGTGGAAGAGAGAGCGGGGGGATCAGAATAAGAATCAAAATAATCAAGTGCAATCCAACACAATAGACAATGTCAGTGAGCTGTGAACAAATTACTCTGACCAGTGCCTGTCTGGGCTTTATATGAATGTGATGCTTGTTTCTGATTGGTTTAAAACATTTTTGATTGACTTGTGCTGCTGAAGGCATACGTAAAGAAAGTTATGCGAAATTGGATATCATGTAATAATGTAATAAAATTGCCAATAGCATCTGCCTTGCAAAGACTTCTCATTGAGCTGCATTGGGAAGTCTGTGATTGATTGGACAGGTACAGAAAGTCTGGGATGAAATAGATGTGAGGAGTTAGCAAAGGCAATAGACAAGAGAACTGCAGGTTGTGCAAGCTGTTTTTAGATATATACCCCAATGAAAAAAAAAATCATAATTAAATACATGCATGTTTTCATTTGGGATATAACTACTAAACAGTTTTTGTTTTTTATTATTATTATTATTTGAGCGGTGGAGTCTCCCTTTAAATGAGTAAAAAAAATCTTAGACAGAAATTATTTAGTATATTTTTTTGTTTGTTTTAATGAATTTGATGATAAGTTTTTCTTTTTTTCAAGGATAATTTTTTAAGTATTTTACCACCACCACCACCACCACCACCACCACCACCACAGGCTCCTGAATATTAAAGTTCCATCACAAATAATGCCTGCTTTCTCCTTTGAGTTACAGTGAGTCTGTGAGCATGCGCATCCACGGGGCTCAGTTTACCTCTGTATCCTTGTTGCAAGGACATGCACATCCAAGTGTGCACGCATGCCTCTCACAAAATCAGTCTTCTCAATGAGAAGCATCTGATTGGTCACACGAAGTGAAAAAAGGGAGGGACAGAAAAGGTTGCTGACAAGGGATCTGCATCTTTCACAAGCTATTGTTAGATATGACTCCAATGATAGAAAATGTATTTAGATATATGCATGATGTCATTGTGGGTCTATCTACTAAATAGTCATTTTCCTCTTAATCGGTAATCTCTTTAAATTTTTGTTTTGGTTTTTACACTTTGTCTATACAACAAATATAGTATAAATATTTGATTTTGGTCTTTTTTAGTCAATATGTTACTTCTTGCCATATCACTACTCCTCGTCATATATTTATATTATTGTTTTTTACAAATACTAGGGTAATATGTTACTGGCTGACCTATGATTGCCCAACGATACTGCCAGAGATTGGGTTTTATGGGGTTAAACTCTCTATGTGCAATATTTCATAGTGAAATGATGTACATATAAACACCGAGCAGCATAACCATTTCAAATTACTGAAGTGGTCATGGTGGTTGGAGTAATCATTTAAAGTGTTTCATGTTACACATGGGTATAGGAGTAGGTGGACCAGTGAGTCCTAGGGCAGCACAAAACCAGGATACACCACTGCCCATGTTAACATTAGTGTAGGATCCACCGAATTTAGGGTACTGTGGCGTAGTGGTGGAACTGAATCCCCATATTTGTTTACTGAGACAGGTGATTTTAAGTAGCCTTGTAAAATATAACATTGTATTTCTGTGTGTGTGCTGTTCCTTAATATGTATTTTGTACAAAGGTTTATTTACAATAATCCCTCCACCTAACAGTTAATGTTTTGAATTTTGGCTCACAATAAGGTGGTTTCTTACCACACTAAAACACTTCCTCAGTAAGGCTTTCTAAGCAGGAGATCGTGAGCACCTGCATCTGCCCCCATCCATTCAGATCCGAGTTAGGTAAACCACAGATACCGGGTGATAGGACCCTCACACACAATGCATTTACACAGAAACAGCAATAGATATATTCCTATATTGCTGTATGTCTTCTTATGTCTTTTATTTATATAGTCTCTTGAAAATCTACATTCATTACAAATATGTATTTGTAGTGTCCAATACCTGTTTTTATTGGATTTACAAACTTTTGATAAAAGGAGTATGGAAAAAAATATATAGAAAAATACTAAATTAACATTTATATGATTTACACATCTCACACACAATGAACTTTGAAATATTCCTGCAGTGACTACATGAAGCCTAAGTCCACGGAAGTCTTTTAAAGGGACACTGTAGGCACTATAACAATTTAATCTACCTCAGTTAGTTCTAGTACCTGGAGTCCCCTGGCACTCTCCCCCCACTCAGGGTTTAACCGTTTTCTAGCAGTTGAACATTGAATGAGGGTCCCTGGTTACCCACAACTCTGCATGTACTGGAGATATCGCTATGGCTCAAAAGTTAGAAGAGGTCAGCACTAATAATAATAAAAAGTGGGTAGGCAGCGGCCTGGCAGAGGGTAACCCTCTAACCCTCTTGCTTACTAGTAAGAAACAACAACAAGAGTAATGCAAGGCTGCGCCAAAATATTTTAATATGGACTATGGGTAATAAAACAAGTATATAGGTAAAATATATAAAGATAAAGCATATATATGAAATTAGTGCATATACATAAGTCCAAGATAGTTTTAAAATTGCACTCTGGTGGTTAGCGTCTTTTAAGGTGCTTTTGGTGGTGGGCTTTTTATTTTTTTTTTTTTTTTTTTTTACATAGAACACATGTGGGGCAATGGCCACACTTCAACATAGAAGCATTGATTCCAATGATAGAATGCACTTCTAGTGTCTTCTGGTCTGACAGCCACTAGAGGAGTGGTTTCAGACAAATATAAATATTCCTGTTTCTCAGTAATGGCAATGCTTTGACATTATCTGGAAAAATGGACAGCATGTGCACTCAAACCACTTCCTGTTAAAGAATCCTAAAACCGCTATCATTATATATCCTCTTAGTATGAGATGGTTTATTACGGAGAAAGAAAATGGAAACATGTTAAAGGCTGAGAACTGCATTTAAACTTGATCTGTGTATTTAAAGGCTGAGCTGCCATGTTTTTTTTTTTTTCAATGGAAAATAAAACTTTTATCAACATTTGTCAATTTGTACAATCATCTCTCCTCTTACTCGGTAACTTTTTTTTATTTCTACATAACACTTTATGTTTTCTATTTTACTTATACTTGTATAGTTTAGTTCAGAATTTTGTTGCATCCATGCACATATATATTATGAAGCAAATAGGTAGCACTCTCAGGACTTCATCAAAGTGGATGTATTTATTATACTCACATGATATATTTAGCAAAGTTTTGGCCACTTTAGGCCTTTTTCAATATAAGAAGTGGCTGAAACATTGATCTATTTTTCAATATATGCATATATTTTATTGCACTAAGGCATGATTACGATTTACATACAACAGAAAAGAAGAGTGCTGGGTGGGATCATTAAATATATATATATGTATTCTTTTTCACTTGTATAGTCTATGCGTGCAATTTAAGCTATGTATTAAATTACTATTAAAATTCTCCGTTGCTCGTTCAATGAGTCAGAGCCATAAGGTTACCATGGCAATGATTACACTCATTGAATCACTGCTGGCAAGTAGAAGCATGTATTGTGATCTGCACCTACCTATGCTCCTCCACTGGACCACCAGGGATCATGCCATCACCATCCATGGAGCAACCAGGGATCCTGCCATCACCACACACTGGACCACCAGGGATCCTGCCATCACCACCCACTGAACCACCAGGGATCCCGCCATCACCACAAACCTCATGCGGCCCAAGTTCTGCCTTATCCTAGTGAGTGATGTCAGTAAAGCAGGATTGGCCTGCAGGGAGGATTTGGACTTAGCGTGGGGTCACAGAGAGCTTTTCCTTTATTAATATTTAATGGGGGGTCCATGCCAACAACAGTTGCTACAACCAAACACATTGTTTCTTTAAAACACTCCCCTTTAACTGGAATATATTAACATTAGATACATTTCTACTCACTGTTCTTGAATGGAACACCACTTGCTGACTTAACTGTTAAATATTATTTTCCTTATATATTTTGACAATTACATGAATGTCATTTATCTGTTTGAATGATTCTGTTACATTACAACAAATTATTAAATAATAACCAAAACTATGTAATTATTATGTTAACATTTGTTGTTTTTCATGGGTAAGAAATTTGGTGTCTACATTTAAAATAGCAGAACAGTTATTAGAATAAGGACAGCGCATGCAACCAGTAATTGGGTTTGAATATTGGTCAATAGAGATCATCAGAAATGAGTAATGGCAATTTGAAATGGTTGATATTGCCAATGACTTGAGAATAAGGTTTGGGTGCCATCTCTCCTCAGATTCCCTCCACTGTTTTGGAATGAAGATATCTACCAGAAGACAGCTCTCATCTCCAGAATTGGCTGCCCCCTAATGATTGGAAATCAGAATCTGTGTGGGCCACACCTAATGAGAGGTATCCTAAATTTCAACACTCCTATATTCAATTTCATGTATTTGAATTGATTTTTCAGATAATGGGATTCAGAGGGATCCCAAGCTTCCAAACCGTGGCAACGCAACATCTTGAGGAAAGCTGGGGCAATTGTCTATCCTCCCTGACAGTCACTGCAGAAGAGAATACTCAGCAGCTGTTGACTTAGTGTCCTTCGATGTGTCCTTCTAGACAGTTGATCATTGTGCAGAATAATATATTTTTTTTAATGGAAAATACAAATAGTTCAAAATTAAAACAAGGAAAAAGTGCATGTTTGTCTAAATCCAGTGTGATTAAATTAAGGCTTTGAAGAATAATAACACATATTAGGGCGGTCACGAGGTCTATTCTTTTCATACGTTTCATGGATTGGACTGTAAACATTTTTACAGACTATATGGTAACCCTAATCTTGTCAGGTGGGTCTGAGATATTAATATAGAAACAGAAATTGAGCAGAAAGAGAAGATTTATGAACTGGTCAGTTCTGCATATATCATCTGCTATCTAAATACCACAAGAATAATTTTTATGGAAATATATGTTAAAGCCACGTATTCATCTAGTAACCACCAACCCACACACAGAGAGAAGGTGGGACGAGGGGTGAAGAGGATGGGGGCAGATGGATGGGCATTCATTGAAGCTTTCGCTGGTCCCCATCGGTAATTTGTAACTTCCCTGGTAAATAAATATAATTCAAGCTAAAATGAATGGTATACTATTTTCAGAATTATTATATATCTTTATTACAGTTATGATTTAATGATTAATTATTTTATTATTTATTCTTTTTTTTTTTTTTTTCAAACCATTAGTGATAATAAATTTTACATTTAAAAAGTACATTTTCTCATTTTGTATTGTATTGTTTTGTTTTTATTATTTTGTAGTTTTGGTTAGGTTTTTCTTTATTGTAGACTGGGGTTGGATTTACACTTGATAGTGTATTAGATAGTATATTGTCTATGTCGGAAATTAGGTAATTTAAGCATTAAGATTTTTAATATGTAAGACCTTTAGGCGTACTACTTGTATTATTGATGTGTGCCTATCTAAGATTTTTTATTTATTTTAAAGGACACTCTATCTATCTATCTATCTATCTATCTATATCCAATGTTAGATAGATAGATAGATAGATAGATGCATAGATAGATAGATAGATGCATAGATAGATAGATAGATAGATATTAAGATAGATAGATATTAAGATAGATAGATATTAAGATAGATAGATAGATAGATAGATGGCTATATAGATAGATAGATAGATGGCTATATAGATAGATAGATAGATGGCTATATAGATAGTTAGATAGATAGATGGCTATATAGATAGTTAGATAGATAGATGGATGGATAGATAGATAGATAGATAGACAGATAGATAGATATATAGATAGATAGATTGATAGATCATGTTTAATTTTTTTTCACTTGAAAGCCAAATTCAAAATAGCAGGCAAAAATGTGATTTGGGGAATATTCTCTTGCACTTACAGCTTGGCTGTTTTTTTGTGTTTTTTTGTGTTTTTTTTGTGTTTTTTTTTTTTTTTAAATATAATTAGCTAGAATTTAAGGTTTAGTAAGTACACCCCTATAAGTAAGGTGACTTCTTAATACAGGATTCAATCAGAAATATATGCTTATATTATCTTTGATGCCATAAGTTGAATTCATATTTGCTTATACATGTGACGTAAGAAACAGTTCTAAGTGGCACAATCAATCACACCTGCTCACATCTGTAAAGGAAGGTTATTACATTTAACCCTTTGAGCGCCAGAGATTTTACCAGCACATTGAAAAGCAATGTATGTGACACATAGCTGGCAGTCAAAGGTTAAGGGAAGAGGAAGCAGGGACAGGTAGTTTAATTACTAAACAATGGCGATAGAAATAAGATAGCATGGTGTAATTCAAAGTGTGGTATGCTGAGGAGGAATGCGTTTAAATTGCTATAAAGTGAGCAAATCCTGTACAGAATGAGAATATTGTGCACATAATTCAACGCTAACAGGGTTATTCAATAAACTGAGAATTCAAAGTGAGTTTCAAATTTAAGTCCAAAATAGCCAAATTGCTTTCAATTAAGCTATTCTGGCCTTAGATTTGAAATTCACTTTGAATTCTCATTTTAGTACGTAACCATGCCAGTAACACAATGCTCTGCTATAAATTAAAGAAAATAAGTCATTTTGGCGTGTTTTGAATTTCTTGCTAAAATAAATGCATTAAGAATAAAATAAATAAAAAATGAAAAACTTAAAAATTTACTGTCTGCTAGCAAGTTGAAGAACTGCACTCCTCTACGTAGCAACAGATTGTTTTTGCAACATTACTTGCCAGGACACTGTTTCAATTCAATCACGATCCTTAAATTCTATTGCACACACAAGAATGCACCATGATGTTTTTATAAAGAATATTGAGAGACGGCTGACTTCAGTGAGATCATTTACAAATCTTCTTGTGCATGCACATTGAGACATGCTAGCCATTTGCTGTGAACGGCACAAGAATATGTTGTTGCAGAATGGCTTACAATCATTTATACCGACTTGCTATTTGATTTTTTTGCAATGCTATAAATAAGATAAAGTTGACCTTATTTATATTTGTATTGTCAGCCTTAATAAAGATTCTAATTTTCATTTTAAGTAAGTAAGTATCAAGGACAGCTTTAATTGCACTAATATGTCCGCTTCCCAAAATGTATGAGCTATAATGCACATAACTTTATTTTGAAAATAAATTCCAATTTCCAATTATTATTGAAATAATATATAATGAAAGAATCACCCAGGTTAATTGTCAGAATTGTTTATTCTTTAATAAAATTTGATAGAGTATGTCCTGATTCAGTATCGGGACTTTTTTGTTTGTTAATTCATGCATGTATTTTTTTCAATTCAATGAATGCTGAATCCCATGCTTTATCTGTGTGTTTCTCAACTAGGGGGGGAAAAAAAATTATGTTCGTACAAGAAAACATATATTTTCTTTAAGTTGGGGGATTTTTGAACAAAAGGAAGGAAACTGAAAAGACTTTTGCTATCGTGTTGCAATCCCACTGAGAAATGAAAAAAAGCAAGTACCGCACCGTAAGGGCATTGCTTTGAAATTATTTATTTATTTATTTATAAAATATTTTACCAGGAAAGATACATTGAGATTTCTCTCGTTTTCAAGTATGTCCTGGGTTTGACTCTGTTAGTCCATTTGCACACGAAGAGGTCGTATATTTTTTTTAATAAAACAAAAAAATGTTCTGTATACACTTCTCTATTTTTTCTGCCACTCTAAATTTGGTAGAATTTTCTGAATTTTTCATTTTTTTTTTTTCATTTAGAAAAATATAAAAGATTTTTTATAAAAGAAAGATACAGAAAAGGGACAATTAAAGACACATACAAACAAATACAAACTAGACAAATGTATCTATACATAGACATACACAATGTTACTACCATATTATAATAGAATTAATATTTAATTCGCTTCTTTGAAGATCATTGTATTGAACTTGGCTTGTATGACTTAGTTATAAATATATGATACTGGAAAAAAACTCTGGGATAGTTGTAGAAACATTATTTCTCGAGTTTCTATATCCAAGAAGGACCCTTCAAAGTCCAAAGTTGCCTGAGATATTCAGGCGATGCCCTATGGCGAGTTTCACTGTGTTTGGTCTGGTACGTATATATATAGAGAGAGACAGAGAGAGAGAGGACACAAAACAGAAAAACATGAGGATAAGGATACCACAGTATGAAACATTGGTACCTTAAAGCAAACAAGGAAACAGAACTTCAAGCACAATATTAACTCATGTGAGGTTTAGTTTATAGCCCACTGTGACTCCAACAGCGGCATAGTAATAAAAAACAGAAAAATAGAACAAGTGCAGGTGTTTGTAATGCATCTCAGTGCTGTGATTTTTAGTAAAGGACTTCGAAATTCAATAATCAGATCCTTCAGATTGCACCGATTGCACTAATCGTGGTGCGTGATGACATCATTACGTGTCATTTGACCACTGCATTACCTTGGCAACAGTACATGGACTTTCTCACTTGACGAAGGGGAATTTCTGGCGAATTTCAAGTCCTACAGGCACTGTAATAGACAAATTTAAGGAGAAATAAGTACTCAGGATTCTGGAGAGGGCCACACAAAACCCTAGAAAGACAAAGTATATACAAAACGGCTTATAATTGCTCTGTACTCCCCAATAAAGCGAAATAAATATGAAAATAAATACCATATATAGAAGCATATAAATCATAAAGACACAAATATATTTCATAAAATCGGCACTAATGTTTAAGGATTTAATTTACGCAGAATATATGTACTGCTCACAGCCCAATAACACCCAACAACACAAATCGTAAATTAAAATGTGAATGGCAAAATGTAGGCTAAGATAGTTCACTAAATTTGGAAAATTCTCAAACTACATTATTGTCACATCTTGGCAAGATAAACCTGAATTCAGATATCAATTTCCTACAATTCAAAAAAACGAATAAACCTCACTGTTTGTTGTGTGTTTACACTTGGACCTTTTACTCTTACTTTATATGGCTCCTATGTCTAAGGAGTGCATCTATTATCCAGTTTTATGGTTCCTTAGTCTGTAGTCCTAGTTAAGAAATCCTTAAAAATATTCTTCATTCCGGAGATATCTCACAGAGACGGTCTTTTTTGATTACAATGTAATTTATCCAGGCAACTGTTCTGTATGTACATTGTGTCCACATGCAATTATAATGTTTGGTGGGATTTTGTTGATATCTATTCCAACAAATTAATTCTTTGCAAAAACCAAAATAAATATTAAGTGTACTGCCTACCTTTATCTGTAAATACATTGTAAATGAGCCCTTCTGTCATTTACCACATCTTCCAGCAGTATATAAGATAAGGGATTCAAACCATTTTCTAATAATGTACATTCCAAGCATTACTAAAAAAGCAGGAAGTAATAAATGAAAAATAAAAATTCCACATTAGTGACATCAACGCTACGTGTGTTTGGGTATTATTCGTTGGCTGAGAGATTAAGCTGACACTCTAAGCCATTAAATTTTGTGAAAATATTTATACATACTGTGTGGAAGGGGAATTTCCACTGATGTAATTCAGAAAGTGAAGAGGGAACCCAGTTAAGAGTCAAAACATTATGTCACCATAACCACTGCAGGGAACCCTTTTAAATAAAGTTAGCAGTAAAGCTCATAAGGACTGGTTATACAATACCATCTTCACAAATGTATCCATCCTGTTGCTAGGCCATATTGGAATATCCTGGGTATATAATATTATTATTATTATTATTATTATTTATATAGCGCCAGCAAATTCCGTAGCGCTGTACAATGGGTGGACTAACAGACACGCAATTGTAACCAGACAAATGGATATATCAGATGTGCTTTACAGCTGGTTTGGTTCTAATTGAGTGATGCACTACCTTTTAATGCATAATATGTTGTTATGATGGAATTATTCTGTCTTTGGTCCTGAAGTGGTTAAACAAGCTGATTACATAAATAAATAAACAAGTGGTTAAGATCTGAAATGCGACGCTTATAAGGAGGAACACAGTTTAACTTCTACACACCATAGTAAAATAATAGGGGTCCAGGCACTCCTTGGTTCAAGACAGGCACTTTATTGAGAACCACAACAGTAACGTTTCGACCCCAAAAGGTCTTTGTTAAGAAAGCACCCTGGCTCAGATTTGTGGGAGTGAGTGCAGTTCCACGTATACTATTTAACTTCTACATACCGTCTTAATTCTACACACGGTATATCATCCCATCTCAAGCTGCTTTGTATAATACTAAATATTTTTCAAAACTATATTTTGAATGTAACCTTTGATTACTACAAATTGAATGTGACCTGGTATGTTAGGGTTATCCGTGATTTATAAAAAGGTTATAATTGTTTTTTTTTTGGAAGAGGCAGAGGATTTCCCAAACACGTTGCTCTGTGTATGTGAACAATTTACAATAAACTGTTAATCTGAAATATACGTTTGTTACATTTTTACCTTTATTTTATTGAATTTCAAATGTAAGGCCAAATTAGCTGAACTAGAACAATTCTCCACGTCAGCTATCCTTCCATATCTGCTGTGTTGGCCTTAAATTAGAAATTCACTTTGAATTGCCAACGATTCTTTCTTTAGCGAATAACTCTAGATTTCATTGTTTTCACCAAAGATTAGTTTAGTTATTATACATTATTATATATAAAGGATAAATTGGGGGAAATGTTAGCTTCCATTAGTTTCAGGAAGAATTAACTATATTTAGCACATTTCCTATTCATTTGTCAGTATTTTATTTTAAAACAGGGGGTGTTACATATCAAGGGGAAAGTGGAGCAGTTGCTATAGAAACAGAATATTCATCCTCATCGTCCCATTATTAGAAATCTGCCCCAGAATCTTTCTATATACAGTACCCCTATGGTGTTTTCATTTATTATATCGCTACAATAATGGTGCAGCAAGCATCCTTATACGGAAAACTTGATATTGATTGATTATCAGGTTTATTTGCTACAGTGAGAATTTAAAGTGAATTTCAAATATAAGGCCAGAGTAGCCCAAAATAAAAGCATAGCCTAGCAGAAAATATTTCCATTTGAGCTATTTTGACAATAAATTTAAAATTCAGATGGAATTCACTTTGAATTTTCACTTTGGTGAATAATCCTTTCTGTGTCTTATTAAAGGTCGCAAACAATGCAACATTTTAAAAATAATGTTATAGGACAAATTGGTGATATAAGTTTGGAATCTAAAAGATTTTATGTATTTTCTCACTAATTTTTCCAACGAGTGATAGGGAGTTTGTTCTCTAAAGATATAAATGATTATCCACTAAGGTGAGAATTGTTGAAAATTCGAAGAGAACTTCAAAATGAGCTGAATGTGTGGATGTAGATTTTTTTTCAGTTCAGATACTTGGCCTTGAAGTTTAACCCCTTAAGAGCACAATTTCAGAAATAAAAGGGAATCATGAAGGAATATTTCCGTCATGTGTCCTTAAGGGGTTAAATTCCCTTTGAATGCCCAATAATTCTCATTTTATTAAATAACTCCATAATTTGTAGTTATCTGAGAGTTGAAAAATTAGACTAAAATACTCATATTTGTATTTGTAGCTGAGTTGCAGAATTTTTTTCCAAATTCGCTGTTATAACTAAATTTTTCCAGTTTGGATATTTACTGCTATTTCTTCTATTACTTTGTCAATACTTCATATTTCCCTTATTAGCAAATAAATCAGCCAATCTTTTTGTTTTCTTCAATGTGGTAACATCCTCGATAAGCTGTTACAACTACTGATTTTATGTCTTCATATAAACGAATAAAAAAAGATACAAAAAAACACAACAGAAATATATAGAGTAAACTCAGAGGCTTGGAGTATATTCGAAATATTGAGGATATTGTATCGGTGGTCTTCTAGGTGTATTTTTTTTTTGGTCTGTAATCTACTCAGATTTTATTTCATTTTACTAAATCTGGTCTAACAAGTGCTCGCTTTTGCCTGCATAAATCCACCCTTTTTGTTCAAATATCTGTTTCACAAACGATTGCCAAATTTAGAGTTACAGAAAAATAGTGAAACAGTACACTTTTCTTTTAGATAATTCTGTTACGTTGCTTAAAAACATGAAGTAGCCTCCAAAATTATGGTTTGGGCGCAAATAATCAACTGAAGAAAAAAAGGACAGATTTAATAAATTGCACAAAAACTAAATAAAAAATATGCCAAAAAGGCAATATACAGTCTGCGACACTTTAATAAATCTCCCCCATTGTGTTCTGAATAAAGAGTAATTGTAAGGAAATGTTTTAAAAGAGGAGCAACCTGTGGACGTGAAGTGTATTTCTAAGAAAGCATGCCTGTTGTTAGTTAAACCTTTTTTTTTTTTAAATGCACTAATCTAACGGTATGATAAGAAAAAAAATAAGTCTTTGTATATAATAAGTAAATACTGTACATAATTATTGTTAGAGGGAGTTGGAGCTTGCAGAGAGCAAAAAAATATATAGATTTGAGTGTCGTGTACATCGCTCATAGTCTCCTATCTAATGCAGAATTGGGCAGCTTAAAGGGACACCGTTTGTGTGTTTAGAATGTTATTTAATATTTTATGTAAGAAATGTTTAAAGGTGTGCTGGTGTTGAATACATTCCTAAATACATTTATAACAAACCTCATATATTTGTCTAAAAAAAAAAAAAATGAAAAAATATATATTAAAAGTAGCACATTAATAAGATGGTATATCAGTTTGCTACCTTGTATTCACATCATTAGTGTTTATCCTATAGAGCAGGTTGTCTGTCCTCTGATTGGTTAATGTCAGTAGGAAGGCGATGTTTATGAAGCTGGTTACAGAACATTCAGTTCATTTCTGTTTTGGAGACCACTGTGTGATATCAATGTTAAGTGACAGCAACCAGTAGGAGGAGATACTACACAGAGTGAGGTGCAACTCCCTCCCTCTCAGTTTTTAGCAAAGATGACGTTTCCTAAAAAGAAGTTACTGTGGTTCTTCCATTTCATCCTTATCTCTCTCTATATTTCAGGTAAGTAGGGGAGAGGGGTACAAATACATTTTATAGATGTAAAACCAGACGACACACTATATATACTATACGGTGGGCATCTGGGATGGTTGTGATAAAAGTTTCCTTGGGGCTTGCAATTTTAATTCATATTGCTTTTAAAATACTGACAGTACCACTGTATTTATATATATATATATATATATTTCAGTAGATGTTTATAACTAATACTTATAGCGCTTTAATGTATTCTGGAACAAAGCGTCACATGGTGCATCTCATATAAGCCCAATGATACTCCTGAAGGACTATCCTTTATGTTATCGGAAGTTAAGATATATTTATAAAATATATGTTCCTATGGTTTGATGCAAGTATATAGTGAGATCAACCGTAACTGGTTACAAGAAAACCTGTCCATTTGGGCCTAGTGATCATCCTTGGATTGCAAGCCTTGTGAGAATCTCATAATCTATTATATATCTTGTCTGTTTGTATTTTCTTTCTGTCAAACTGTTTTTTTTTCTTTCGCTGAAATGATCAATACGTTTTTGCTTTATATAATTGTCTGTTATTATATTGTATGCGTCACAGGTAAACCCCTTGTAATGTTACTCATATTACAATCGTATCACTGTGCGCGTCCGACTTGTTTGTGTAAAACATGTCGCGATATATATTGTAAATATTTTTGGGGTAAGACACCCATAGTCTGTAGAATATCTCAATATGAATTTGTTATGAATACCAGTTTAAACTATAAGGACGTCATTACTTTTTTCTGCAATGTGTCGTATTATTTATTAAATAAGGATGCATAAAAAAATTAATAGATCATTCTATTTTGCAATAACTTACTAGCAGGTTTTACATAAATAAAAATGGTTCAAAAATATGTTACGATTGTAGAAACTAAAGCGAAAATGATAGTAACCTACTTTTAATAAATGTTTATATTTGCAGTTAGGAACTATAGTAAATCATTAACTTCTATATCAATATTTAAAAATATAAACCACATTTAATGAGTAGAATCTGTACTGTTACAAGGTTAACTATTTCAGTACCAGAACAATATGAATATCTGTGTGCAAAAGGGAACAAAACATGAAGAAAATACCTACATGGCAAACAATTTTAGTAAAAACTAGATGAAAGGATTCGGGGGCTTAAAATGGGATTTTCTTATTCAAGTGACCTGAATATTGTGACTGTTAGCATCTGGGCCTAGTCATTGAGATCCCCCAGGTGTGATTTAAGGGCAGATCAGTTCAGACATTTAAAACGATTCCTCGTTCATTAAACAGAATGTGACATTGTTTATGAAATGTCTGTTACATGCAGGTGTGATTATATCGTTCATATATGTCGTTTTATACTCTCCATATAGAAAAAATGGACGATTATAAGGATTAACAAATAATCCTATCAGTTGCTCAATACTGGATTGTGTATTTAGAAATACTTTTGTAGGTGTGGGAGTTATGGTCTGTTGACAACATCGACAGTTTTAAAATTTTTTAAGTAAATTAATTTAGCCTAAATTTTGGTACTAGATTATAAACTCCCCACGATTAACTGTTTAATTAAGCGTCACAATGCATATAATCAACTCTAGAAAACTGGTCATTTTTATTAAATTTCTGGTGACTTCATCCATTTGGTAAAAAAACAGATTAAGGGAACAGTGCAAACACAAACATACAGTTTAAAATTTTATGAGGATTTTTAAAATCACAAATACAGGGAGTGCAGAATTATTAGGCAAGTTGTATTTTTGAGGATTAATTTTATTATTGAACAACAACCATGTTCTCAATGAACCCAAAAAACTCATTAATATCAAAGCTGAATATTTTCGGAAGTAGTTTTTAGTTTGTTTTTAGTTTTAGCTATGTTAGGAGGATATCTGTGTGTGCAGGTGACTATTACTGTGCATAATTATTAGGCAACTTAACAAAAAACAAATATATACCCATTTCAATTATTTATTATTACCAGTGAAACCAATATAACATCTCAACATTCACAAATATACATTTCTGACATTCAAAAACAAAACAAAAACAAATCAGTGACCAATATAGCCACCTTTCTTTGCAAGGACACTCAAAAGCCTGCCATCCATGGATTCTGTCAGTGTTTTGATCTGTTCACCATCAACATTGCGTGCAGCAGCAACCACAGCCTCCCAGACACTGTTCAGAGAGGTGTACTGTTTTCCCTCCTTGTAAATCTCACATTTGATGATGGACCACAGGTTCTCAATGGGGTTCAGATCAGATGAACAAGGAGGCCATGTCATTAGATTTTCTTCTTTTATACCCTTTCTTGCCAGCCACGCTGTGGAGTACTTGGACGCGTGTGATGGAGCATTGTCCTGCATGAAAATCATGTTTTTCTTGAAGGATGCAGACTTCTTCCTGTACCACTGCTTGAAGAAGGTGTCTTCCAGGAACTGGCAGTAGGACTGGGAGTTGAGCTTGACTCCATCCTCAACCCGAAAAGGCCCCACAAGCTCATCTTTGATGATACCAGCCTAAACCAGTACTCCACCTCCACCTTGCTGGCGTCTGAGTCGGACTGGAGCTCTCTGCCCTTTACCAATCCAGCCACGGGCCCATCCATCTGGCCCATCAAGACTCACTCTCATTTCATCAGTCCATAAAACCTTAGAAAAATCAGTCTTGAGATATTTCTTGGCCCAGTCTTGACGTTTCAGCTTGTGTGTCTTGTTCAGTGGTGGTCGTCTTTCAGCCTTTCTTACCTTGGCCATGTCTCTGAGTATTGCACACCTTGTGCTTTTGGGCACTCCAGTGATGTTGCAGCTCTGAAATAAGGCCAAACTGGTGGCAAGTGGCATCGTGGCAGCTGCACGCTTGACTTTTCTCAGTTCATGGGCAGTTATTTTGAGCCTTGGTTTTTCCACACGCTTCTTGCGACCCTGTTGACTATTTTGAATGAAACGCTTGATTGTTCGATGATCACGCTTCAGAAGCTTTGCAATTTTAAGAGTGCTGCATCCCTCTGCAAGATATCTCACTATTTTTGACTTTTCTGAGCCTGTCAAGTCCTTCTTTTGACCCATTTTGCCAAAGGAAAGGAAGTTGCCTAATAATTATGCATACCTGATATAGGGTGTTGATGTCATTAGACCACACCCCTTCTCATTACAGAGATGCACATCACCTAATATGCTTAATTGGTAGTAGGCTTTCGAGCCTATACAGCTTGGAGTAAGACAACATGCATAAAGAGGATGATGTGGTCAAAATACTCATTTGCCTAATAATTCTGCACTCCCTGTATTGGCAAATAATATAGGCATTTAGTCACAAGATATGGCCATATCTACTGCTGCTTCAATAAGTCTACCCCCAACATCGGTGGATCCTACACTAATCTTAACATGAGAGATAAACTTCAATTTTGTATTCACCATTAAATACAAAATTATCACAGATGGCGACATCTCACACGATTCATTTTCTTTTGAGATTAAAAAACATTCAAAAACCTGGGGCAATATTTTCAGGTCTATAGCTGTTTAATCCATTTTAGGATTTTTTCACCTCCGAGTTTTGTTGTAAAATGCTGAACGGATGGCATGTCACTGTTTGTGATGAATTTTAAATATCATACAGTGTATGGATAAGACGGGAACCATTTTTAGTGAATGGAGTTCATGGGAAGCAAGAGGAAGTTGATTTTAGGTATATCAATTTGTTTTTAATCTGCCACAGAAATCAGCAGGCCGAACTTTTTAATCTGCCACAGAAATCAGCGGGCCAACCCGAGGAAATAAAATGGCACTGGTTAAGGAAGCCATAAACTAATAAATAAAGCTGTTTTAATATTTTGAAAACACCAGTAAGAGGGCTTAGTAAAGGGACAGTTGGGTCTTCATGTTTGTTTTGGGTCCACAGGCCCCCTGCTGTTTTAACAATATGGCAGCTTAGTGGTTCTTCAACATTCCCTCCATTAATGTTTTCAAGGGAAATACAAAAATTTAATTCCATAACAAGATACAATCATTGATCAGGAAGTTCATGTTATTTACAAAGCAACTCATATATGTTGGAAGTCACTATATTTTAATATTAGCCTTGTGGTTTTGATTGTGTTTTGTTTCAAACTCTTGGAGCAGATTTGGCAGAAACTGACCCAGTAGAGGCACGGAAAAGGTACATTTTGTGCATTTGTACAAAAACATGACATAAGTAAAGAACGACAAGATGGAATTAGACAAAATGCACATATTCAATAAGGAAGCATTAATAAGGTTACACAGATTTGTAACACTACATGTACATTACTTATGACAATCAATATTACTTGCTAGCGATTGACATCTTTATTCAGCATTAATAATATACGTTTGTTGTGGAGCGCTAAATCGCGCTTGTATTATCGGGAAGTTCTAAAAGATTCTCACTGATCCTCAAAGCCCACCAAAACAAAGCTATCAAGTAAAAGGTGAAATAAAATAGGATATATTCTGGATACAGATAACAAAAATTGATTTTTTAAAAATAAATTTAGATATTTGAGACCTCAGAGTGAAGGTGTCCGTAAAGATTGTTTACTATCTACAAATAATGGGGCGCTAAGTAGTCTTTAATAAAATACCTATATAGAGGCCCTAATGTACTCTTCAGTATCACTCATTCGTATGAAAATAGCAAACATTGATCTTAAGAGCTTACAATCTAGATGAGTTTGATAGATTAAATATGCAAGATAGCAGGAAAACCGAACACTTGGCCTTCCTAAAGAAATGTAATTATTTGGCAGGTAGATAGATTATTTGCATGCTTTTTAAATACTTTATGTATATACAATACATATATTTCTTTGTGCTTTACAAATACCATTATTATTATAAAAAGAAGATACAAAAAGGAGCATAGCTGAGACATTTTTCGACAAGGTCCGAAAGCACATCTGTTTTAACCGCCGGTTTCAGGTGGCACTAGGTTGTTTAATTAATATTGTTATCTAGACTTGCATATTGAGTATTTTTCCACAGTTATATGAATATTGTTTAACCCCTTAAGGACACAACTTCTAGAATAAAAGGGAATCATGATGGAATATTTATAAGGGATTAAAACCAGACATACACAATGTACAACTTTTAAAATAGGGTTTTGGACATATACTTAAGGTATTCCTGTAAATTAATTTATGAGTTATTATGAGTTATTATAAGACCTGCAAAGCAATACCCAATATTGGTAGGCAGTCTTCCCCTACACTACACTGTATTACACAGTATTATCACTATAATACAGAGAATGTACAGGAAACTAACACCAACATAAACCCTTAACAATGTGATAAGGATTACACTGAATAATCAAATTAGTTCTTAGTTCTTAATTTTCATTAATATTCCATTCTCCAGCTAAACACTTCCACAGCTATTTAGTAAAGTTAGAATTCGAAGTGAATATCATATTTAAGGTCAGAGTAGCCAACCTGAAAGCATTGCTGGCTCAGAGAATTTTTCTAGTTTGGCAATTTTGACCTTAAATGTCAAATTCACCTTGAGTTCACCTTGAAATCTCACTTTTGTGAATAACCCTGTTAGGCTTGCCAGCTGTTAGTACATAGTTTGTTGGAACATTGCAATTTGCTTTTTTTTTAATAGGGGATTCCAGGAAACACACTAAGAGAGTCTTTTTATTAATCAACACAAAACAAAGTGATCGACATATGGGGGTCTTCGTTCAGGAGTGAGATGTGTGAGTAATGGAAGCAGTGGGTAGGAGGAATCCCATGTACAGTCACAACAAGATAAAGAGAATATTTTGGTGTCTGTTTACATACGTATTTTGTAGAAACAGGCCTTTTAAATTATTTGGAATTTACTTAAAAATACTTAAAATTAAAAACATCTGTAATCGCTTGTAAAACAATTAATAATCTGTACCACTCTGAGACTTCCACACAATACCAATGAAGGAAGACAGACATATATATATATCATTATTTTTATTTGTTTTACTTAGTTAAAATGTTTTATATTTTTCTTTTATATTTACCAATATCAGAATGTGTTGATGACATGGATTAGATACGCCCTTTTTTTCTTTTATCATTTTCTTCTGCACACCAATAAAATGTGGGTAGTCTTCTTAGCAGCAATATTTTAATCCAAAATGTAGACCTATTTTGGATTGAAGCGTTCCCACGTCCAATCTATTTTCTGGTGGAGTAAAACTCCTGCCCACATTAGCCCGGTGTTGATTCAAAAATGAAAGAAAGAAAATTGATCAAAAATCTTCTCGGGCAGGTCAGAAATTCTAGAATGGATGGAATCATCGTAGAAAACTGTTAATATTTAACAATATTGTTTAAATGTATGATAAAGTGATGGGTATTCTTACTTTTGTTCTGCAAATTCTTTTTTACTCGCTCACTATCAGTTTGATCTGAGACCGCGCAAGGTTCAAAAAGATTTCCTTATGAAATCTCATCACGAAAAATTACTAAAGAAAATGGATCTTTAGAAAAAAAAAAAGAGATTTAATAGAATAGAAGGTGGTACAGAATTTTATATATGGATATGAATGCAGTATTTTAATACAGGTAAATATACTGATATATATTTAACATAACAAAACTAATTTTAGGCTAAATACATTAAATTACAGTTTTTTATTCTAGCTCAATGCTAGCACTAGCACAGGTTAACACTAACCACTAAAGTCAATTATTATCATTTATAAAGCGCCAACAAATTCCGCTGTACAATAGGTGCACTAACAGACATTTATTTGCAACAATGCGGTTGGACACACAGAAACAGAGGGGCCTGCTTAAATTTGCTTGCACGTTAGAGTGAATGGGGTAAAGTGACACAAAATATAAGGATAACATGTATTTCATGTATGGGAAAAGTAGGTTGCTAGAAGAGTTTATACATTTTTTAATTTTAATTTTTGATAATACAGTAACAGAAGAGGAAGCATGGTGGGTTACCAAGGTGTGGCGAGGGAACGCTGTTTGCAGTTTAATAAAGTAAAAAAAAGAAAGTTCATC
Source organism: Pelobates cultripes (assembly GCA_933207985.1). Lineage (NCBI taxonomy): Eukaryota > Metazoa > Chordata > Amphibia > Anura > Pelobatidae > Pelobates > Pelobates cultripes. The sequence continues at coordinate 34,891,426 of OW240917.1, forward strand.
TACCTAGGATTCTAGACAATTGCAATAAGAACAAGGGCAAACCTTGGTCAAAGTTGTAAACTTGAGCAGTCAGTGGCAAAAGTCCATTGGTTTCCATGGTAAATCTCTACAATTGTGCTCCACAGATGCACTTTGTAAACGAACCCTGGTATTCTCGGAATCTGATCAACACAAGTATTCTTTCTCTATCTAATATTAAAATCTGCGAGTGCTCTTACAAAGTGCAATATATAGGGCCTTCTAACCTCGATCTTGGTAAAGCACACCTGTTCTTTCAACAAATAGTTACTCAAGCGCTAACACAAGAGAAAAATATATTTAATGCTTCAGCTCTTTCAAAATACCATTCCTTCTCCTTCCAGAAAATCTTGGACTGGGTAAAAAAATATTTATTGGAACTAATTAATCCATCTCTTCAAGCCCTCTACTAATGCTCCCATTATACACCATTTTCATCCATCCTTCCATCTGACGGGGCAAAAACCTTCACCTTCATAGTAAAATAAATCTTATCTGCTACTTATTATAGATAGCAGGTGGAGCAAACTGTTAACTTAAATGGCCATAACATTCCTATGAGGTCTAGATTTGCATTTTGGCCCATTTCTAGAACGTTTGCAAGTTTGAAGCTTTCTAGTGATATCCTGTGCTTAGATTCACAGAGACAGCGCTATTTTTTTTTTTTTTCTTAAATATTGTTCATGAGTATTTTTGTGCATTATATTAAAAATAACCCATTGCAGCAAAAAAATATATATGCATCCAATTACGGGAAGAGCAGTATATCCAGTCTAATTTTCAGAAGAATCGAAGTCTAGCCTTGTGTAAGGTTTCTCTGGAAACAAATGTCGATTAGATAAATATTAATAATTGCTTACAGCAGCTGTTTTTCTATAGTCAGCTAAACCCAAAAAATAAACAATGGACATGGAAAAAAAACCTAAAATTCCCAATATCAAATTAACAATCAAAAGAAAGTTACATGCTGATCAAAATGAATTGACTAGAAAAAGAGATTCCCTAAAACTTTTTAATGACCATGAGGCAGTGATGTCTAAAGATGTCCATGTATATGGACATATAATCTTCTGTACAACAGCCGTAAAGTGACAAAGACAATGTTCCTACTTAGAGTTACCTATTTGCTTTTATATCCATTCCAGTTACCTATTCATAAAATACTTTTTCTTTAATTATTTTATCTTCTTCAAAAAATACAGGAAAAAAAATGAAAAAGTGAATTTTTCAGTCTTTAAAATGTCAAGAATCTTCATAGCTGAAGTTTTACAATATCTGATGATCTACCATTTGGACATCCTTGAGTTGAACAGTTTCCATGTACTTTTTCTGATTTGTTTGTATTTATTGTCCATTTTGTATTGTTTTATTGTTTTGCTTGTTATTTTTTTTTACCTTTGGAAATGCGTTTATAATTCCTTGGGAGTGTAAAAATGGCTGGGAAATGAATTAAAAGTAAAAATAATTTGAATGCCATCCCTAAATTCATAAACATTCTTTAGCCAACACAAAATTTTTTAAAGAAATCTGGTGTATAAATGCAATGCATTGGTTTAAAAAATATATTTAAAATGTAAGGTAATGCAAGGGTACATTATAAGAATTATAAGAATAAAAAAAACTTTTAATCTAAAAACAATAATTGAAAATATGTAAAAATCTATAGCAAATGTTTTGTTTTTTTAAAATACATTCTTACTGCCTTATCTAATGAAACATTTCTTTACCTCAACCGTGTCAAAGACTTCTTGTGATGAAGATCTGATATTGGCACGGAACTCCTTTTTGATGGAGTATACAAAGTCGATGTTCTTGCCCCCCAAAACAATTCTCCCAGTCATATATGCTTCTAGATCGGGTATTCCTGACAATTCTCACTTAAATAAATAGCCCTGACTAAATTTTTCTCATCACTACTATGTGCAAGTATGAGAATTCCATGCGTACAGTTATACACTAAACAGGCAGTTTAGAGAATTCTATAAAAATATTTTTGGGCCAAAATAAACACGTAGGAGTATTTACTGTGTTGGACGTAAAATTAGCATTTTCCTGGACAATTACCTGTCAATTCTCTACCATCACCAGTAAGTGAGTAAACCCAGCAGTGTTTTAACAGACATTTCTCCATCAAAATGAATACTTACTTTTAATTTTTCACTAAAGTTAGGATTCATAGAGAACTTTGAATTTAAGGTCTACATAGCGGAATTGGAAACAATCCTCTACTTCAGCTGTGCTTCCATTTTACCTACATTGGCCTTAAATTAGAAATCTACTTTGAATTCTTACTTTATTGAATAACGTTAGTGATACATATAGTGTTTTAACAATAGGGGACACAGCTTGGAAATTGAAAAATATGCTTCGAGTCAAGTCGATAGGTTACATGATCAGATATTATCAACAACAAACAGCATAGCAACAATTCAGAAAGCACAATTCCCGAGAGAGCATACAATATTACTAGGATAATAAGGATGTTGCTTAAGTTATTGACTTAATAGTTGGTGTTGGGCTCATAAAATGCTAAGTCCACCACCCTGCTTACAAGTGCCCCATTCAATGGATGCTAATAGGAGTTTTCAAAGTGAATTTCAAAATTAAAGCAAAAGTGGCGAAATTAGAAGCATATCTACGTTCGAGAATTTTTTAATTTGAGCTATTTTGGCCGTAAGTATGAAAATTCACTTTGAATTCACTTTGAATTGATGACAATGCTCACTTTATTGAATAACTCTGTAATTGTCTTTAGCAGAGATGAAAGAGAGTAAAATATTGAAATCTTGGATTACATATTAATAGTCCTATTCATGTTAACGTCTGCATGCTCTGTCATCAGATTATGTTACTGAGTGTTGTAAGATAGCGTAATCAAATATCTTCCTTGATCATTGGCTTCGGCAGATACAGTACTTACCCTTATCATTAGCAGATACATTGCAAAGGTTCCTACCATGTATGAGCAGATACTGTCAACAGTTTTCTATCCTGAACACTAACAGATTCTGTTAGTAAATCTACATCATGAACCGGTACCTTTACAAAGCTCAATTCTAGCACATTATCAGGTTTCTTTACAGGGGAGGCCTGACCATGTTTGACCTGGGGGACAAGGCTGAAAGATTGTTTTTCTTGTAAAACTCACAGATAGCAGTGTAGATGGTGCTACTCATATGATGCACATGATGTATGGGTTTAACAGATGGAGGATGCTGTTGTTGCAAGGTGTGACATCATTTATACACATCGAGTGGGCCATCTGATCAGCTATATCAGGGGTAGAGCATTATGGGAAACGAATCTGCAGTGCAAAGGTTGCCTCCCCCTGATCTAGATACTGCAGTCCACAATTCCTGTCTATTGCCTCACTCCTGCATTATTGTGCTAACAGAGTTTCAACGCACCTTTTTCGTTCGATTCAATATTTAATATTGAGAAGAATGCCTTAAGTCCAGAGCCACATTTCCCTTTGGCAAACTTCCCAAGTTCGTTGCCTGGGGCCTTTTCCCCTTTTCCACCATTGCCATCTCTCCCATCTTTCTTTAGCTGGTTAAGTGCTTTAAGATTAGTAAGTACCTTAATGTCCAATATATTAGCTGGTATATTTAGATATTGTATTGGCATGAACCTTAGGTTGATATTTTTTTATCAGAGAATCAGAAGGTTCTTTTGGTACATTCCTGCAAGCCCGTTCCTGCCCTGAACAGTAGCAGGTAGACTTGTGCACAGCAAAAAATTTCAGTTCCGCTGAATTTTTTGTTTTTCCTGAAAATGAAATGTACTTCGGGACTACACTTGGGACTCAGTTGACAGTTCTGCTCATCCAAATATGATCTATGAAATATATATCGGGAAAACGATTCAGATGAATCAAAAAGAGCATGAAAGCGGGCCAAACAGTGTCTTGTAAATAATATTATGTATATATTTTGCAGGCCCCTTTTCCTGCCATTTGGTTACCAGATCAAATGAGCAACAGTAACCAAAGAAGGGAAAAAGAGTAGGAGCAGTGAAATAAATAATTATATTTATTAAATATATAATATATAAATATAGATTTATTTATTTTTTACTGCTCCTACTTTTTTTTCTCTCTGTTGGTCACTTCTCACTTGATCTGTGACTAAAATCAACATTAAGTTGCTGTCCCGTAACCATCATACCTCTTTTTACTCATCAATCTCCACCAATCCCTTTTTTGGAACCACAGGCGGACCTCTGAATACATAATCATGGATGGCTATCGCGACAGTCGTTTGCTCGGTTATACGTATGTCGCTTCTGAGATAACGAATTCAGCTAAAAAGCTGATTGGACGAATTCAGACAAATTGCAATTTGGCCAAAACTGAGTCTATTAACACGTACCATCTGAAGCTTTCCTCCACGAACATTACCAGGTTCCTTCAGCAGTTTATTTGCCCACACATTTCCAGCATATATTTTTTATTCAATGTGATTGTTAAATCAATGGTGAAGTCAAAATCTAAACCCATAATAAACAATATTTAAATTTAGACTCAAAGAGGAAAATAATGTAGTTAGAATGGTTCGTTCACTTCTACTCACCCCAAGCTGTATATCAGCTCCTTGTTTTAGTAGAACCATGCATGTATCGGTTCCAAAGTATAGTGATTTCAGCAACTACAATGCACAATGTCTTTGGATCAATGGGCATTTTGACTGACCATGCCATTTTACTTTGTCTTTTTTCCTGTAATCTATAAATGCTGACGTTTTATGTTCGGCATTTATACATAGCATCATAATAGTTAATTTATTAAATAGTGAGTTGTGATGAGCTGACAAATGGCTTGTTAAATTTAGGGCCAAATTAAAAAGGTTAAAAAAAAGCAATCCCTTCAGTTGCGCCACAGTCAGAGACTTTTCCTGTTTCTGCATTAAACGAGGAAAAGCTGTTTCCTCACTCGGCAGGAGTCACAGAACGACAGTCAGAATTTACACATTTTCTTTATTATGAATAGGTATATCAATTAATATAAATTGGTATAAAAAAAATAAAAAAATAATAATGATTTAAAAAAAATGTAATACACTTCTAAAGGTATCTACTAAATCTTACTTAATTTTATTCTTTACAAAGACGTAACAAAAAATTTAACCTTGCATATAATATATAATACCAAATACACAAACACCTACACGTCTTTAAATGTGGTCATTACATACCAATATACCATAAACATTAACTCACGGAAAAGAAGATTTCAAATCTCACATCTCCAAAAGAAAGGCTGAGGGTCTGTTTTTGAAAAAGCCCACGCTGTGGTTTATGATTCTTCTAAAATTCTATTTATACATAACGTGACAATAGAAATTGTTGCAGCCTTTATATAAATGTAATTATTTTCCAGAAAATGATGTTGTCTTGGGAACAACTTAATAAAACTGCTATAAATAGAGTTATCAATATCTCTGTAATCTGCCCTTGATTATCTTGTTACATGTAATATATTGATATACAGTATATATATTGATTGTCTTGCTGCACGTTAGAAAATCATACCTGGGGATAAGAAAGTAACAACTTAGCATTGTTTCACTTATTCCCATCTACGTTTGTGAAGGAATTTGTCTGTAAAACATCTGCGTATGTACACTCTCAGAGTTTTTCACTAGATGAGTACTATGCATGCACACTGACCTATCCAAGAACTTATAGAGGACAAGTTACCCAAAGCTGCGTTTTAAGGGAACCTGACCTGTCATGACAGCTCTATGTTTGCAGTTTTCTTATTATCTGACTTGACTCATGTTATACATAAAAGCGTGTCTATCATTGATACTATTAAAAGCTTCTATTTTATTTCCGTTACCTCTATCTTCTGCTGAGAGCCTCAATCATGTTTCAGTGGGTGCTACACTTGCTTTAAGACTGACCTTTCCTGCATACCCTGGTCTGGGAAGACCCCAACACCTTATGTTGGCTTTGTGTAAAAAAAACATCTGTCTCTCTTCATTCTCATATTGCATGTTCAAATCTGCTTCATTCTGGCTGTTTCTCTCCTCCATCCATGCTGCTCTCACACAGAGCCTGCCCCTCGTTCCCCTTCCCCTTGCAGGCATTGCTTTCCCTCCAGTTGAATTCAAGCAGGAGAGATGCCCAGAGTGGGGTTCCTTAATAACAAAAATGCAGAACATGTCTTATCTTAGTGCTGATTTGCACAGGTTCAGCACAGACGGAGCTGACTAAGATGAGGAGGGAAGGGATGTTTGTTAACCTCAGATTTTAAGAAATCTCGACATCTGATAACAATTATACTAACACAACCTATAGATGAAATTTCGCTCTCTGTCATTTAAAGTTAAGTTGTATTTTTCATGACAGGTACCCTTTAAGATGTGAGAGGGGTATGTCATATCTCCCACTGCATTATATTCCAGAGATATATTCCAGAGATCAATAGATAAATAATCTTGAAATATACCGTACATGACAGCTATTGTTAAATTAAAATGACTGTGTGTATGTTTATGTTGTCTTTCAGGTATACATTGTTTTGCTTCTGTAACACAAACCCCAAATTCCTCTTATTCTCTGGTGAACTCACAGACTGAGATAACGTGTGCCATGAAATCTTATTCCATCGACCAGTTGAAAATTTACTGGTATCGAGAGAGCAGTATGATGCCAAATGCAGAGTTCGTTGTGGGAGCATCAGTGACAGGAAGGAATAATTACAACGACAATTTTGAAAGCAAAGATCGTTTCTCCATTACAAGGGATGCTTTTCATCGTTCATTCATCCTGAAGATAAAAAACGTGCATCGCTCAGATACTGGAGTTTATTATTGCATGGTAGAGGAGGCATCAAAGATGGTCATTGGGAGTGGAACAACGTTATATGTTGGTAAGATAATACGCAAAAATTCTCAACAGAGACGTATAGTTATGTCTGGCCGGATGTATTGTGTACAATATTGCACCATTACAAATATTCCATATCTATAAAGGTTCTATAGTACCTTTGTATGTGGTGCATTTGCCCTTGATAATGCTGAATACAATTAAAGATATACAATTAAAGATATATCACAGACATACCTTAAAAAGAGAATCTATAGTTCTCCTTCAATATCGATGAATGAAGGTGTTTAAATCAATACAGCTGATTGTAATTTTCCCGAAGGCTCTGTTAACCTGAAATCTTGCTTTGCTAAATATTACAATAGTTCACAAACACCTTTGGCAAGACTAACGGCAATAATACTTGTATACGGCTTTTAAAATTAATGTTGTTGCTAATGTGTGTGTTTGCTATCTCCAAATAATATTTACTTGGTATGATAACTAAATAGCTTACTTCTTTACTGACAGACTGATAACATCCAATCTTCAGGCTGTATTAAAAAAATAGGATTCTATTGTCACACATTTTCAGGACATCTGGTAGGTCCAAACATATGTCATGAAACCTGTGTAGCAAACTGCCTGCTTTTTTTTTTTTTTTAAAGTTTCGTAGGTCCTTTGCTTGAATCATAACCGCCTCAAAGACAGCTAATGGAACATAAATAGCCCCACTTTAAGTAAATTTCAATTTTATTTAGGGATAGTATAGAAAATATCCTATCCTGCATGTAAGCACTGACTTTAAAGATTTATTTTATCCAACTTTCCTATCACAATTCTGTCCATAAGACATAGAGAGTGACATGTTCAAATTAAAGTGACGGTTGATTTCTTAGGGCAGTCTGTAGGTGGTATATCATTTTACATATTCAGTATTGGGCTTTTAGAAAATAAATTTACTTTTGGGTGGAACATTTTAGCAGAAATAGTGCACACATTCTGAGCACTATTTTTCAAATTATTATTTTTTTTTAAATTATGAATAATTACATCTGTATGTGCGTGGATGTCGCTAAAGTTGTATAAATTGATATAATCAAAAGACATTGTAAACTCTTTGAAATGGAATTTAGAAAACAAAAAGCTATTTTGTTTTATGGTATCTCAAGATAAAACCCAATAATATTCAAATTTTTCAAACACAGATGGTTTTGTTTAAGGTTGTGGGGGACACTGTAAGTGTGCTTAAAACAAATGGCAAAACTGAAACAAATTCAGAAGCTGACAATAAAATTTGCAAAAAGGAGGGATATTATACATATATAATCTTGCTTCTCTTTTATTTTGATAAAGACTTGTCATCCACAAAAAGGGATTCACTCTAGTCTTGAAACTTCGATTTTAAGTCAGTTCAAAAAGTAGGACAACTCTATGATGAAACTGTATTTGTATCACTATAATGTCATTAAACCATAACAAAAAAAAAGTCATTCAAAAAGACACGTATTGTACAGAAGAGTACCCCGCACTATACGTTTGGATTGTATGGTATTTGTGATTAAGGTGATATGGACTAGGACTCCTGTCACTCTTGGCCAGGTTTAACCTATTGCTTAAAGGGACACTATAGTCACAAAAATAACTTGAGCTTAATGAAGTAGTTTTGGTGTATAGATCATGCCCCTGCAGTCTCACTGCTCTGTTCTCTGCTATTTAGGAGTTACATCACTTTGTTTATGCAGCCCTAGTCACACCTCCCTGCATGTGATTTACACAAACTTCCTAAACACTTCCTGTAAAGAGCCAACTAAAGTTTGCACTACCTTTATTGCAAATTCTGTTTAATTCAATTCTGTTAATAGCTTGCAAGACACTGCAGGAGCTTCCTGTATGTGATTCAAGTTCAACTTACAGGGCATGAAATAAAACATGTGATTGCAAATTAAACCATGTTTTTGTTTTCATGCAGGCTGTCTGTATCACAGGGCTACATAAAAAGAAACAAAAGTGATTTAACTCCTAAATGGCAGTGAATTGAGCAGTGGAACTTCAAAGGCATGAACTATACACAAAAACTCCTTCATTAACCCCTTAAGGACGGTGGGCATTTTATGCCGTCCTTCGGGACCCGGCTCTAAATGCTGGCAAGTGACATTGAACGCCCAAGTCGGCGATCGCAGTGGGGGGACTCACCTGGGCCACGTGATTGCGAGGTCCTTGCAATCACATGGACGGTATAGCCGTCCACAGCACTGCCAGCTGGGGGAGTGCCTGGAATGACAGGTAGTCCCCTTGCTGCCTGAAAAAAAAATAAAAACAGTTTAGTAACCACTTAGCCACAAACACTGGCCAAAATTGGCATACAAATTAGTTTTTTGCATTTTTTACACACAAACAACTTTTAACACAAACTTTGGCCAGTGTTTGTGACCAAGTGGCTACTAAAAAAGACTGGACATACTCCATTTGCAATACCTTGGGTTTTCTACTATTGCAAATGGTATGCCATCATGGGGGTAATTCTCATTCCTGGGCTACCATGCGGTCTCAAAGGCAACGTAACCAATCTGGCGAATTTTAATGTGAAAAAACTGAAAAATGTAACACGCTATATTTGACCCTGTAACTTCCTAAAACACCATAAAACCTGTACATAGGGGGTACTGTTTTACACATGAGACATCGCTGAATACAAATATGTGTATATTGCAGTAAAAGCAAACAGTATTTTGACATTACCAGTTAAAATGTCACGTAGAACTAAAAAACTTTTCAAAATTCTTATTTTCTCCCATTTTATTTATATTTTATTCATATTAAATTATGTTCCATACCTAAATATTTGATGTTAAATGAAAGCCCTGTTTCCCCTGAATAAAATGATATATAATAAGTGTGGGTGCACATAATATGAAAGAGGTGAATTACACCTAAACAGACATGTAGTCAAATGCCAGGTTTTGTTTACATTTTGCTTTGATCACACCGTGTACATTTGGCTCAGTCCTTAAGGGGTTAAGATAAAGATGTTTTGGTAATAATAGTGCCCCTTTCAATGTATACAACCACAATATGTTGGAAAATGAGCTTCACTTAGGTATGAAAATCCAAACCAAAGGTAGCCCCCACTAATGTATTAGGAATGCGGGTTTCACCTGTTAGGCATCCACCAATTAAATGAAATAATATACATTGTAGCTTCTTCTACGAGATGAATGACACTGAAAATGTGAATGGTATGAACCCATTCCAAATACATAGTGCAGGATTTTAAAATGTCCACATTTTTCCAGTGACTATATTTCTACTTTATCTCTGTCTAACATATGGTAATGTATTTATATATTGAATAAAAAAGTGCAAATCAGTTTACAAACAAACATAACAGTGGGAATGTCTGCTCTCTTTCTGTATAGCATAGCTCTTGTTATAAGTACAGGGAGGATTTGTCAAGTTTATATGTTTAATATTTATGTTATTATTCTTTTTTATACAGTTGACAAGTTGCCCACTAGACCACCAACTCTGAAACCAACAACAGCTAGTCCACCCTGCAAATGCAAAGGGAAGGAACACAATTCCAAATACTCTGAAAAAGGTATGCTCCCTCTTGCAGTCCAATACTGAATAGACTTTTTATGATTGGTGTGTGGCATTTCAGGGTTCTAAGAGAAACGGTAGGGGATATGGTTTGGATTTAATAGAAATTGGCATTTTAAAAATTAACCTTGTTAAACACCCACCACTCCCACCATCTCAGCTGTCAATCAGACAACAGGTCCTGTTAATGCTTGGTTTGGTTAACTCAGTGGAGCTAAACTCAAGAGGCAGCAATAGTTTAGGAATAGGAAGTCTGTGATTGGACAGTTACAGAAAATCTGGGCGGGGCTAGAAGGGGAAGGTTTTCTAATGCTGCAGATAAGAGATCTGCGCTTTTGCAAGTTGTTTTTAGATATAACCCCAAATAAACGTGGTATGCATGTACTAAACAGTGATTTTATAGTTATTTATTTGGGAAGTAGAGTGTCTCTTTAATTAGTCTATGTATTTTGGATATTCATTTTTATTGGAAGTGCCTATATCAGAAGACTTGAGTATTGCTCTAGCATACTAAAAATGGAAGGGGGTTGGCACAATTAATGCCAAGGGTGAAGAGCATCCACTGGCAGGGCAATAATAGAAGGAGGTGGGTCCAATTAATAGCAGAGGGATTGGATATTTTTCTAATAATGTAATTAAGGGGGATTGCCCCACATGAGTAATGTCCTTGTGATATGTAGGTTCTCCACAAATTATGTGAGTTGTGGTGTTTGTTATAAGGTGACAATAAAAATTAACTAAACTCAGTGTATAGCAATCAATGGTTGGCTGCTACGTGTCACCTGACATATTCAAGATGGCTGTTAAGAACTAACAATCAGCTTCAACAGGGAAATAAAATATGATTTTAAGGGACATCAAAACAACCTTAGCATGAGGAAGCAGTTTTGGTGTATAGATCATGCCCCTGTAATGTCACTGCTCAATTATTTTTTATTTAGGAGTTTAAATCATTTTGTTCAAGTGACTTACACAGCCTTCCTAAACACTTCTTGTAAAGTGAGATGTAATGTTTACACTTCCAGAGCAGGAAATAAAAATGTCTAAAGTTAGCGTCAGTGGTGGACTAAGGAGGGGCGGAGGGGACGGTCCGCCCCGGGTGCCACCTGGTATGGGGGTGCCTTGACCCTGGTCTTGGGGCTGGAGGGGGCTGTGTGAGCTGTGCCCCATGGCAGCTGGGGTGTCACACGGCTCACATGGAGAGACCAGCAAGATGAACTGGCGCACGGGAGGAAGAAGGGGCGGAGCTATGGTCGTTTAGGGGGCAGAGCCTAACTGCAAGTGGGGGCGGGCTTAACACAGCCCTTACAAGCTGCTGTAACTGCTGCACATGGAGATGCAGCAAGCAGAAATCCCTGCACCTCCACCTCCAGCCAGGGAAGGACTTCAGGCCAGGGAATCCACTCCTCCAGCCCACACTGTCTGTAAGTATAAGAGTGAATGTCTGTATGTAACTGCCTGAAACTGTGTGTGTGTGTGTGTGTGTGTGTGTGTGTGTGTGTGTGTAACTATCTGCCTGGAATTGTGTGTGTGTGTGTGTGTGAGACTGTCTGTCGGTAACTGTGTGTGTGTGACTGTCTGTGACTGTGTGTGACAGTCTGCCTGTGACTGTGTGATGCTGCCTATAACTGTGTGTTACTGTCTGCCTGTGACTGTCTGTATGTAACTTTGTGCGTGGCTGCCTGTAACTGACTGTGTGTGTAACTGTCTGTAACTGTGTGTGTTTGTGGCTGTAACTATGTGTATGACTGTCTGCCTGTGACTATATGTGTGACTGTCTGCATGTGACTGTATGCGTGTGACTGCTTGTAACTGTGTGTGACTGTCTGCCTGTAACTGTGTGTGACTGTCTGCCTGTAACTGTGTGTGAGGGGGTGCAGGGATTTTGTAGAGTGGGGCAGGGGTTTTAAAATGTGTACACATTTGTTCAATAAATTTGTAAAAAAATAAAAAAATAATAATTTAGTAGGTTTTTGTTTTTTGTTGGGGGGGGGAGGGTTAGGGGGATGCCAAACCCAGGACCCGCCCCGGGTGCCACATGCCCTAGGTATGCCCCTGGTTAGCGTATGTTTCTTGAAAAGGGCTGTTTCAATCACAGCCAGGGGAGGTGTGGCTCGGGCTGCTTAAACAGTCAAAAAAGTGATTGTAGTCCTAAATGGCAGATAATTGAACAGTGAAACTCCAGAGGCATGAACTATACACAAAAACTGCTTCATTAAGGAACACTGTAGGCACTTAATCAAAGTCATCTGGTTGTATTTTCCCAGGTCCTTAAACCTGCAAAGGTAATTATTGCAGTTTTTAAGAAACTGCAATGATTACCTTTGTGGGTTAAGTCCACCTCTAGTGGCTGTCTACCAGTCAGCCACCAGAGGGACTTCCTGGTCGTTAGGCAACCTTTGGTCGCCTAACTGATGCTGAATGTCCTCATGCTATGCAGTGTCACCTGAAACAAGGGAGAAGATGCCTTGTCATGGGGGGGTTGGGGGGAAGGGGGGCGCTATAGGGAGCCTATAGTACCAGGAAAACAATTTGTTTCCCTTTAAGCTAAAGTTATTTTGCTGAGTATAGTGTCCCTGTAAGATGGCTTTATGCAACTTTGTTTAAATTTAGATGGTGTTTGCTTCCTGTGCTTGGCACTTTGTGGGTAGTGTAAGGGCTTTAACCCCTTAAGGACCAAACTTCTGTAATAAAAGGGAATCATGACATGTCACACATGTCATGGGTCCTTAAGGGGTTAAAAACCTTATGGAGCTGGTCCCGTCTGTCATTTTTATTTTACATCCAGTGAAAAGTCAGATATTAGTAAACAGACCCCATTGTGCATATTTAATGACAAACCGTAATCACACGACGGCCCTTCTAATCTTGCATTTATCAAAGTAGCAGACATTAGAATTACACTTTAAATTCACCGTCTGCACCTTAAAGAATTAATATAGAAACGTCCGACCTGTTTTTCCTAACAAAGTGCTGTTTTTTTTTTTAGGTTTTAAATGCAGCCCATTCATTTGGGGCCCACTGGCAGGAGGTGCAGTTATTCTTATGATATTACTGGGATTCGTTATTTCACATACACGTCGTAAGTATTGCCTTAATATTTATTTATACAGCCAAACATTAGCCAACTCTGGACTCATTTCCAATGTCGTAGCTACTTCCTACCAGTCAGCTGCTATTAAACAAAATGCCTGTCGCTACTGTTAGCAGGTGGAGACGGTTTACTGATTGCAAAATGTCACCAGTCATGCCGGCTGATGCAACTTAAAGCCAGTGGCGAAGTTGAGACTAAAGGATCCTATTATTCACTAATGGTTCCCATAACTGCTATTTAGTGGCTTATACAGCTGTTTACAACCATGTGCGCTCCATCTAAACCATAAAAAGTTAGTACCAACCTTGGGCCTGTAGAAAAGACATTATCAATGGCTAAATCCTTACTTGCACAGTCTAGAAAAATACTATGTACTATTTACATTAAAAATCTAAAGTGTATATCAAGCATATTAAACCAGATCATACTACAATTAAACAAAAAGATGGCCACATACATGATATAAAACGTAAAATTATTCTTTCTATTAAGTACTAATGGAATGTGTCGTTTAAATGAACAATTCACATAGCAGAAAGGATCTTCAAAAGTTACCTAGATATAAATCGGGCATAACACAAAATCACAGCTTAATTAATCCATTGAATACACTGTCTGTAGACAATCATAATGTAGTGTTAGATTTGTGCTAAGGGTGAGCCTTTTTTACTGGCAAGTTGTTGTTAATATAGTGACAACCTATACAGCATTTATTTTTGTTCTCTATTATCAAATGGCTAATCTGGGTCAAGGTTGGAACCAGTTGGTAATCAGTAGCCACTTCACATTCTGGCAAACTCATTAGCTCCTTTGGCTTCCAATATAATTTCTAGACAAATGACACGCAAATCTACCTGTCCTCTCCTGATCTCTCCCCGTCCCTCTTGACTAGTGTATCTGACTGCCTCTCTGCCTCTTTCCAGCTGGATGGCTGCCCACTTCCTTAAACTAAACTTGACCAAAACTGAAATTCTGGTCTTTCCTCCCTCAAGTGTTGTTACTCCTGTGTCTGTCTCCCTCCAAGTCAACGGGGCTACCATCAGCTCCACCATGCAGGCTCGCTGCCTAGGTGTTCTCTTTGACTCCGACCTCTCCTTCAAGCCTCATGTTCAATCTATCGCCAAATCCTGTCATTTCCATCTCAAAAACTTTGCGCGCATCCGCACCAACTTAACGCCAGATGCAACTAAGGTGTTGGTCCATTCCACTGTCCTTTCTCGTCTTGACTACTGTAATCCACTTCTCAGTGGTCTTACGTGCTCCCAACTTACAGTCCATAATGAATGCGGCAGCGAGGCTCATCTTCCTGTCCGCCCGCACCTCCCATGCCTCACCCTTCTGTCAGTCCCTACATTGGCTTCCTATAAAATATAGAGCTCAATTTAAAATTCTGGTTCTTGCTTTCAAATCACTACATAATGCTGCTCCCATCTATCTATCCTCCCTTATACACAAGTATGTCCCGTCTAGGCCCTTACGATCTGCTGAAGACTTACGTCTATCTTCTGTCCGTACTCCCACCTCTGATGCTCGCCTTCAAGATTTCTCGAGGGCTGCACCGTTCCTGTGGAACTTGCTTCCCTCCTCCGTTAGATGCTCACCCAGTCTCCACTCCTTCAAAAAATCGTTAAAAACCCACTTCTTCATAAAAGCGTATCAATTAAACTGTTAATAGCTCCTGACTGATTCCTCTTCTGCAACTGTCACTAGTCTAATACTATCCTTACCTTTTTGTGTCATTTTACCCCACTCCCTCTAGCATGTAAGCTCTGTTCCTGTGTGTCCAACTTGTCTGGTTACAACTACATGTCTGTTCGTCCACCCATTGTAAAGCGCTGCGGAATTTGATGGCGCTATATAAATAACATAATAATAATAATAGTAACAGTTTATCGCAGCTATTTACTGAAAGTTTAGAAACTAACACTCTGTGTATAATTGAGTAGCTTTTTACAAATGGTATAACTTAATATAAATAAGTTCAATGCAATCACACATCAGGGCTGGGATTCTCAACTTTTTTATACAGAGACCATCATATGCACATGGCAACTGCTAGGTAACCCTTTCCTTATTTGCAAAATTATCTCAGTAACCCATTACTAAATTGTGGCAAAATATCACTCTGAAAATTAAAGTACGGTGAACACCATGCTGTTTAAAATCAGGTATGCTAATCACAAGAGTGCATTGGGTGTACAGTGCGCATAATGAATACTACAGCATTCAGACTATATATCATTTCCTACATAGAGTCAATTTGCATTCTTTTACTATTAATACATGTGACATGTGGTCATTCCAACATCGAAGCCTTTAATGTGTATCTAGTGCTGAAACCATTTGTTACCTAGGACACATAGAACGTATTCAATTAAACAATCATCATTTGTAGAGAGATGTAAGTAAACGTTGAGACCAGCACTAAGGGTTAATAAAGTGATATTAATCGTTACACTTTTTCTGCTGTTTAACACGTTATGAAAAAGTATTTTTTATTTTATTTAAAAGTCAATCATCGTAATAATACATTGATTGATTGATTATTATTTTTTTACATTAGGAATTCTACAAACTGGGGTTTATTTACAAACCAGCGAATTGTAGTGAGATAAAAACTACATTTAGGTAAAAAAAAAAAAAAGAAATTAGATCCAAAAAAAATCCCCAAGTGTGTAATAGTCATAAATCGGCTATTTTAGCTTGAATTTAGCAATTCCGAGTTCAGAACAATTCACTATTACAGCACAATAAATATAACTGTACTCACTGAAACTAATTTTGATAATTTAGGCAATAATTAGGCAATAATTTGCCCACATATATAATTTGGCATACATCATGCACGTGGCATACATCAGTTCACTTCAATTTGGGATTTAGTTTATTTACACTGTATATAAATATATAATATTATTATTTAGCTTATAGTTATATCTCTTGCTTCTTTATGCATATCTGAAATATAATATGTGTAGTTATGTGTAGTTTACACAAAGGCAAAAATATACCCAAACAAGCAGTGGAATTCAAATATCCGCAGTTTAAAATAAAACGTATTTAAAAAGCGCAAGTTGTGTATTTTATTTAAAAAGCAACATATTAAAAAGTGCATTTTAATTCTATCCCCTAGGTGTCTACGTGAGATCCCGTCATTTCTTCACGAAGCAGTAAGTGTGTTTGTGTTAACTCTTGTTTGTGGTAACGAGCTTTGAGATGCAAACGATAAACGCTTGTAAAACCGCATCAAACAGATGTTGCAGTTTGTGTTGAGCAGTAAACATCTTATCTCGGGCTTTCTGCATTATATGATAATCCTAGAGGTGTATTACCAATTGAAGATAAGCCCTAAATTTCAGGAGTTCACCTGGTTCAGATGTCACAGTGGGTTTTCTCATCCTTCACCTTTAGGAAATTGCCGCAAAATGCATTGACTCAAATCCTCCATAGGAGTAGTTATAAAAACATGACACAGACTGTTTTTTGATCTGTCATAGTGTAGAAGAGAACGGTGTTCACAGTTATTCACTAAAGTAAAATCACTATTTCTATCAAAAAACTGTTTCAACCATTTTCTTGTAGAGAGATATGAAAAGAAGTGAAAGACAGTAAAATGCGTTGAAGAAAATCACACTTTTCAACAAATGACATCTATACTTTACTTGATCTATACGATCTAAACTTTGTCTCTTTAAACCGGCTTTTCCTATATAAATTGTGTATCTCAGACACAGCTTTGCGATGCTTCTCCTTAGATGACAAAAAAATCTAAAACAACCGCATATTATAATGGCCCTTGACACGTCTGAATTGTTCAAGAAGGGAGTTGTCTGCCCTGAACCCACAATAATAACAAAATCACAAGAAGTCTTTGCCACAAAATGCTTTTTTTTTTCCAAGTTTTTATTACAAAATACACACTCAAAAAAGAAACAGCTGCAGCTTCAGTATCTGTACAGTTTTCTAGCACATTTCCAATGGTTCAATACAGTACACAGGGGTTATAAACTGGCTGTTAATTTGCAAAAATTCTCTAAAAAAATAAAACATCTGTATTTGACCACAAACTGCACTTCTGGCTTTCACTGAAGGTCATTTGAAGACGAATGTGGGGAAATTCACCAAATGTACTATTGCATCTTGCTTAAAGTTAGTGTCTGCTGAAAAAGTTAATCGACATTCCAGAGAGTTTAGAAAACTTAGAAATACAGAAATCAAGAAAAATAAGTGAAAAGTAAATCACACAAATTGTATGCATTCAACAACCTCTCATCCCAGCCAGTCCCCCCATCCCTCCTCCCCACCGATCCCTTCTCACATAATAACAATAGGGAGTATACTAAAGATATTGAGACCAGGTGTATTGGTATCCTCCTTGAAGATGGCCATTTCCACGACATGAAGGACACTTTTTAACTGTAATAACATTGGGCATTTGAACTCTCAAGTTACACCAAAAGAGAGATGTGATTGGCTGGAATAATACTTTATATATGTTAGTATAACATAGTGTAAATAAATGCAATACACGCGCTAAGCATCATGTACATGACTATTGCTACATCTATAATGGCTATAATTCTGAAGTCAGCGACTTGGCTAGCTATATCTATTTTCTGTGAGTCTATAGGCATTTTGGGTGGTTTTATTTTCAAGAGGAGACTTATATCAGTGATCAGAGTATGAGGATATATGGGTATTAACTAACATCAATGGATTTGGCAAAATAAATTATTTTTTTTGTTTACAAGAAAGGCTTTTAAATAGTACCCTCTATGCCTAGTAGCAGGAGAACTGCAGTCTTAAAAACAGGATTGAAATCTTATCCCCTAGCACAATCAGTTTTTTTTTACCTGAATGTAAATATCGGAGTCCACATGTACCAGTAATACTCACAAGAGACCCCTGGGGTTATATACCTGAATTGTGAATTGGTGCGACTTAACAGCCTAGTTTCAATTTATATTAACAGAGCTCAACCTCAAAAAAAGTATCAAATTCTCCTCGTTATGCTATTTTTCTTCAACATTTTGAAACTCGCAACTCATTTCCATTATTTAGTAGCAATGACCAATATGATACATTGTGCCCTAAATAGCAGTATAGTAATTTATATATATATATATATATATAGTGATATCACTGCAGAAATTAATAATAGTTCAATTATAGTTGAATTCCCAACTCATACAATGACATTTTCTCTTTCAGCTTTACCAAATAAGAAGCATGTTATGTTATTCTGCCTCTTGAACAACTGTCAGACTTTTGGACCTGGTATCGTAAATAATCACTGAAAAGATTAAGACTTCTGGGAAATTTAAGCCTTAAACAGATGGTTTCTTCAAAGTGGATTTGGACATACGTGTCATTAAATGTACATATCTGTAAATATGTGTATATAGAGTTTACATTGGACTATGGTCTAGGGTCGTACTGACTTCAGGACCTCTAAGTGATACGGAATTCCAAGATTTTGCCAATATCACATCATATGGTACTTTTCATTTACAACAATGACAAGACGTCTATGGGAAAAAATAAAATCCTGTTTAGTCACAATGTGAATTGATATTTTCATGTAAATAAATGTATAATCAGAAAGGCTCTATAGTTTGTGTTTATTTTTCAAGTGTTTTCAAGGTATAAGTGGTATAATCCTAAATTTTCATGCAATGGCTGCACAACTAATCACCTCCTTCTTCTTGCCCACATTTCTACTTCGGAAAATGTCAGTCCTTATCTGCACCAACGCCCTGGAAAAATAAGCCTATAGGGATGAATAATCATGAAAACCTTATGAAGATGTCTGCCTCCTGTACGCTGTATTTATATATATATTGCAAACATCCCAGATATGCCAGATTTAAAGAGATTGACACAATTTGAGCCCTCTGTATTTCCCATTAAGCAGAGCAGACACTTGCCTATAAGCACATGCCTGTAGGGGGCGCCTATTCTGCCTAAGAAGAGCCACATCCCTACCTCCTGCTCAGTGCTTGCTGCATGCGGACTAAGGTTGCAGGGCTCTGGGATCGCTGTATTCGGTCTGAGGAGCTTGATCTCTGCACGGACCCGCTCCCTCAGACTGAATACAGTGATCTGTGCATGGCCCCGCCCACCCTGCTTGAACACAGTAATCTGTTCATGGCCCCGCCCACCCTGATTGAACACAGTGATCTGTTCATGGCCCCGCACACCCTGATCGAACACAGTGATCTGTTCATGGCCCCGCCCACCCTGATTGAACACAGTGATCTGTTCATGGCCCCGCCCCCTCAGACTGAATACAGTGATTTGTGTATGGCCCCGCCCCCTCAGACTGAACAAAGTGATCTGTGCATGGCCCCACCCACCCTGATTGAACACAGTGATCTGTTCATGGCCCCGCACCCTCAGACTGGACACAGTGATCTGTGCATGGCCCCGCCCCCTCAGACTGAACAAAGTGATCTGTGCATAGCCCCGCCCACCCTGATTGAACACAGTGATCTGTTCATGGCCCCGCTCCCTTAGACTGAACACAGTGATCTGTTCATGGCCCCGCACACCCTGACTGAACACAGTGATCTGTTCATGGCCCCGCCTCAGACTGACACAGTGATCTGTGCATGGACACCCTGATTGAACACAGTGATCTGTTCATGGCCCCCACCCTGATTGAACACAGTGATCTGTTCATGGCCCCGCCTCCCCCTGACTGAACACAGTGATCTGTTCATGGCCCCGACACCCTGACTGAACACAGTGATCTGTTCATGGCCCCACCCTGATTGAACACAGTGATCTGTTCATGGCCCTGCCCCCTCAGGCTGAACAAAGTGATCTGTGCATGGCCCCGCCCCCTCAGACTGAACAAAGTGATCTGTGCATGGCCCCACCCACCCTGATTGAACACAGTGATCTGTTCATGGCCCCGCCCCCTCAGAATGGACACAGTGATCTGTGCATGGCCTCGCCCCCTCAGACTGAACACAGTGATCTGTTCATGGCCCCGCCCATCCAGATTGAACACAGGGATCTGTGTTCGGCTCCGCCCCCTTAGACTGAACACAGTGATCTGTGCATGGCCCCACCCACCCTGATTGAACACAGTGATCTGTTCATGGCCCCGCCCACCCAGATTGAACACAGTGATCTGTGCATAGCCCCGCCCACCCAGATTGAACACAGTGATCGGTGTATGGCTCCGCCCACCCTGATTGAACACAGTGATCTGTTCATGGCCCCGCCCACCCAGATTGAACACAGTGATCTGTGCATGGCCCCGCCCATCCAGATTGAACACAGGGATCTTTGTATGGCTCCGCCCCCTCAGACT
Organism: Pelobates cultripes; assembly: GCA_933207985.1. Taxonomy (NCBI): domain Eukaryota; kingdom Metazoa; phylum Chordata; class Amphibia; order Anura; family Pelobatidae; genus Pelobates; species Pelobates cultripes. The sequence goes on from OW240917.1 coordinate 34,912,272, forward strand.
GAACACAGTGATCTGTTCATTGCCCCGCCCACCCTGATTGAACACAGGTATGTGTGCATGGCTCTGCCCCCTGACACTGAACACAGTGATCTGTTCATGGACTAAACACAGTGAAAGAGGACTTGGGCCAGAATGGAAAACTCAGAAATGAGAGAAACACACAGAGAGACTGCTACCCACACTGCTGCCATAATGCTATGGATAATGCTGCCTACACTAACACACTGTTGCACACACATACTGCTATCCACATTGTCCACACACACCGCTGATACTACCCACACTATTACACAGACAAACAGATACACAAACTACTACACATGCTGCTACCCACTCTATTATAAATGAACACTTCTGAACACACTAACACAGGGCCGGCGCTTCCTATAAGGCGAACTAGGCAGCCGCCTAGGGCGCCATATAGGAGGGGGCGCCCTGCGCCCCCATCGCCGGCCCTATAAATTCTGCACCCGCCTGAGCGCTCTCCAGAGCGCTCAGGCGGCTGCCGCAGTGCCTCACCTCCCCTGCCCTGTAGCATGGCCGAGCTCCTTTCCGGTCCCGCGACCCGGCGGGACTCAAAGGAAGTGCACACTCAGTGTGCACTTCCTGTCAGTCCCGCCGGGTCGCGGGACCGGAAAGGAGCTCGGCCACGCTACAGCAGGGAAGGGGAGGTGAGGTGAGGAGAAGCTGATGGGAGGGGGGGGAGATGATTGATGGGGAGGAGGGGGGGAGACGATGGGGAGGGAGGGGGGAGGAAGGATTGATGGGAGGAGGGGAATGATTGATGGGAGGGAGGGGGGGAGAGATTGATGGGGAGGAGGGGGAGATGATTGATGGGAGGGGGGGGAGATGATTGGATGGGGAGGGAGGGGGAGATGATTTATGGGAGGGGGGGATGATTGATGGGAGGGGATGATTGATGGGAGGGAGGGGGGGAGATGATTGATGGAGGGGGGGGAGATGATTGATGGAGGGGGGGAGATGATTGATGGAGGGAGGGGGGAGATGATTGATGGAGGGAGGAGGGGGATGATGGATGGGGAGAAGATTGAGGGGAGGGAGATGATTTGATAAGAGAGAGGGAGGGGAGATGATTGAAGGAGGAGGGGGAGACTGATGGGAGGGGGGGAGATGATTGATGGAGGAGGAGGGGGAGATTGATGAGGGAGGAGGGGGATGATGGATGGGAGATGATTGAGGGGAGGGAGATTTGATAAGAGAGAGGGAGGGGGGAGATGATTGATGGGAGGGAAGGAGGGGGGGAGATGATTGATGGGAGGGAAGTGGGGGGGAGATGATTGATGGGAGGGGGGAGAAGATTGGGGGGGAGAAGAAGAGAAGATTATGGGGGGAGAAGAAGAGAAGATTACGGGGGGAGAAGCAGCGATTACAGGGAGGGAAGGGGGGAGAAGAAGAGAAGATTACAGGGAGGAGAAGAAGAGGAGAACACAGGGAGGGGGGAATAAGAGGAAAACACAGGGAGGGGGGGAATAAGAGGAGAACACAAGGGGTGGGAGATGAGAACGTAGGGGAGGGAGAGACCACTAAAGGAGGGAGGGGGCGGTGGAGAGACCACTAGGGGAGGGGTGTGAGGAGAGACCGCTAAGGGAGGGGGGTGGAGGATAGACCACTAGGGAAGGGTGGGGGGAGAGGAGAGACCACTAATGGAAAGTCGGGGAGAAAAGGAGACCACTAAGGGAGGTGGGGGGGAAAGGAGAGACCACTAAGGGGCAGGGGAGATCTCTAAGGAATGGAAGGGAGAGCTCTATAGGACAGGGGGACAGGGAGCTCTTTCACACCACGCACACACACACACACACACACAATGCATCCCTATACACACAGAAACACAACATGCTTTTCTACACACAGAAAAACACACAATGCAACCCTTACACATAAAGACAATGCATCATTTGCACATATACACAGAAACACACAATGCATTCCTTACACACACATGCAAACACACACTGCTTCTCTTACACACACAGAAACACAATTCATCTCTTACACACACTCAACGCACCCCTTACAGACACACACTGCATCCCTTACATACACAGAAACACACTTTGCATCCCTTATGCATACAAACACAGATTCACACAATGCATCCCTTACACACAACAAGAAACACACAATACATCCCTTATACACAAACACACACACACTGCTTCCACTACACACAAACACACTGCATCACCTACACAAACTGGTATCCCTATACACTACATTACGTAAGCACACACATTAGATCCTCTACAGTAACACATAACACATCCCCTACACACTCCACTCCCTGTGAGCGAACTCATGGGTGGAACATGTAGGTGGACTTATGGGTGGGCTTTATGGGCATACTCACCGTCAGGCCCTGGGGCCCAGACCTTGAGCTATGTAAGAGGCCCCAAAAAATGGAGCTGCTTCCCGTTCTCCCAGAACATTGAATTTTGTGACCACAGTTACAAACAGCCTCCAGAGATCCTGTTCTACACCAGACCAGTGGAGCCAGAGCCCATCACCATCCTCATCTGGTTGTAAGTAGGCAATCTAGTATATTATTAGTGACACTAATCTCTAATTTACCTCACATTAAATGGACACAATAGTCACCAGAACCACTGCAGCTTAATAAAGTTGTTCTGGTGTCTATAGTTTGTCCCTGCAGGCTTTTTAATGTAAACACACACTGTGTGCAGCACTGGCATTAGTTCTATGGGTGGGGCATTGCGATGTTCCGGGGGCGGCAAATCCTTCTTTTGCCTAGGGCGGCAAAAATCCTTGCACCGGCCCTGCACTAACACACACATATACAAATACACACACTAACACTTTTACACACCCTACTATACATGCACACAGATACACCCATAAATACATACTCAGTGGTGTATTTTGGATTTGTGCTGCCCTAGGCCAGACTTAACTCAGACACCCCTAATCTAAATTTGCCCCACCCCTGTTTAAGACCAACATGCACTTTGACTGACTTAGACACATGCCCTCACGGATACTTACACTGACATACACTCAGTGACTAATACACAGTCATTGGTGCACACACTGTTTAATTTAACCAACACACACTTTCACTGACAGACACACCCAGTCCATGACAGGCACACACTCTCAGATACACATACAGTGATATACACCCACTCACAGACACAAAAATCCTCACTGATTTGATACACTCACTTAGATGCACACACTTACTGACAGACAGACACACACTGCCAGACACACACAATCACTAGCAGACAGACACACATACACACACACTGACAGACACACAAACTCACTGACTGACAGACAGACACACTTACTGACAGGCACACACATTCACTGACTTATAGACACACACTGACAGACAGACACACACTGACAGACACACACGTTCATTGATAGACAGACACGTTCACTGAAAGCCAGACACACACACTCACTGACAGACACACGCAATCACTGACAGACAAACACACACACTCACTGACAGACAGGCACATACATTCACTGACAGACACACACATTCACTGACAGACAGACAGACACACTGACAGACACACACACTCACTGACAGACACATACACTCACTGACAGATGCACACACATTCACTGAAAGTCACACACTCATAGGCACACACATTTTCTCATCAACTCAAAACTGGTTTATTTTTAATTTAAATCCACCCAGCCTACCTGGAGACCTGGAGTGGATTCTTTCCCTGTGGTCCAGCATGGCTGCTGCTGGCTTGCTCTGCTTAGTAATGCCGGTCCCGGAGTGACGTCATATTTCGGCTCCTGGCATTATAGAAGGCCCCGAGAGGGAGCAGAGAAAAAAGAGCTCAGAGATCAGCGATCCCTCACCCTGCCCAGGTGCAAAACTCATGGCCGCCTACCTCGAGGGAGCCCCAAGGTGGCCAGTCAGCTTTTGGGCCCTTAGGGGTGCCGAGGTGTATGGCGGGGGATGGTGTTTTTGCCCCCTCACGGAAAATGGTGACAGGGCAAATTCCTTGTTAGCCTTGCGATAAATACATTGCTGTATATAAACACACACTCACTTTATATGAGTACAATTTTGATCATATTTAAAGGGTCAAGTTTTTTCTATTAGTTTGGAAGTGTACTGGGGGTCCTGGGGGGTGCTTGAGAATCCTGTGCCTACAAACCTACAGGATGATTTAATTTCAGCCCAACTCCTGTTTCAACCTTTCAGGTTATTCCTCAGATGTCTTAAGCAATCTCGCTAGAAGTGCAAATCACAAAAGAATGCACTCAGCATGCATAGGAGCCTCTATAGTGTTGTCACGGACACACTCCAGTCTAAACCATAAAACTATGCCCCCCCATCCCTATCTACGAAGGGCAAACATTAACTCATTATATTTTTATAGTTTGCTGTTTCATTTCTGTGTTTGTATTACCTGTACCTCACACTATCAAACTGTGAAGGCATGTATTTAATACAGAAAGTTAAGACGCGCCCTAGAAAATAATGCAATTAAACAATATAATATTACAAGAAAAATTCGTATAGGTCCCAGTCCTACAGATTCTACAATGGAGTCAATACAATCTACATAGAAAGATTTCAATGTAAGTCTATCTATGATATTTTCATGAATGCAATTTTTTGTTTTTTTTCATATAATCTCATCCCACTACATTCAGATGCTTCATTACAGTTAACATGTAAAATATTTAGAAATGTTGCTTATAGAAGATAAAGCATTTTTAATTGATGTAACCATTGTCTTATTTTCTGCCTCCATGTAAAAAAAATTTTAACACCAAAAGATATTGGGGTACTTTTACACTGCTGTTAGTTTGATACTGTCCGGTAATATAGTCTAACTAGATCCTTAGGATCTTCAATGTAACTAATTAGTCCATGTGTGGGTTAATGGTGTGGAAACCTGACGTCAGAAACAAATCATTATTAATTATACTGTGCATTTGTGGTCATTGCAAAGGTTTATAAAATTATACACAAAGAAGAGGGGACAGATATTAGGTGCTATGATAACCCCCTTTTTTGTCACAGCATTCAAAAATGCTTTGACACAAACTGAGACGATGGTGCCTAAAATGTATTTGCATTATGAACATAATTAACTGGAAACCTTTTAAAAACCCTTTTGAATATCTTTTTTTTTTTCAAAGTTTATTAGAGAAATATGCCATGTACAGAATATCGTCAGAATTGACAAAGTATGCATAGCAAACAAGTTATTAAACATGGTTTAAAAGACAGTAAAAAAAGTGTCAGGTTCGATTTCGAGGAACATATCACGGTATAGCTAACAGTGCATGTTTCGATAAATTGTTCAGCATAATAAGCAAGAACGTAACAAAAAAGTGAAAGGTAAAAGAAAATAAGATACAGCAAAGTACATTAAAAGGAATTTAGACAAACCGTTCTCCTCTTTGACCACTACACGCAGAGATATATAGATACGACTATCGGGTATTATTGTGTTCCTAAGAGACCATCTTCAAATATCTGTTTGTCATTTTTATTGCTCCTGAGCAAATACATCCCCTATAACTGCCATCATGCCCACTCAGTATCTGGTTGAGACGGAGGGCAGTCCTCTTCACCAGCAGCGAGATACAACAGCGACCATCCATAGCAGGTATATGGCTCAGTTTTATTGGATTTGGAGTCCTCAACAGCTTTGGAGATTTTTAAGCTTTTTAAGCTGAGTAAAAATATATACAAAGACATTTTTTCATAGTGTTACACTTCTTTTACTGAATATGCAACTCAAACAATGTTATCAACGTCTGAGTGTCTGAATGTCTCTATCAGGACTTTCTGTTTAAACATCAACTTGTGTCTGCACGGATCTGTGTGTCTGTCTACATATCTCTCTATGTCTGTCAGCATATTTATCTCTGTGACTGCATGTGTTTATTGGTTGTCGGTAAATTCTACTGTTTGTATGTCACTCCATGCTTGTCACTCTTATGTGAATGTATTAGTGTTCATGTTTCTGTATGTCTACATTCATGTCTGTACGTATGTCTCTGTGTGCTTCTACTCTTCTGTGATTTCCTGTATGTCCACGCTTGTGTGTCTTGCATGTGTATCTCTCGTATGTGCATCTTGTGTGTTTCTATATATATGAATCTCTCTGCTGTTTGCCTGTGTGTGCGTTAACTCAACATCCAATGAAATAGAGACAGTTTGATTAACATGTTAAAAACTGAATAAATACACAATGATACTCTGGTGAATAAAACTTACCTGATCGGGGTGTATCAGTTTGAACACAGAAATACTCAGTGTGTCTGATAAGATTTAGTTAATACTTTTCAATATATCTTAACATGAAATATTGTTTCTTCCTCCAAAGTTAAAATGCAAAAATAAAACAGTTGTAATTATAGTAGTTTGCTTGCAAATCAAATCAGAATATTTGACTATTTTGTATTTACAGTTTTAGACCAATAGCATGTAGTAAAATAAATATTTTTAGCTTGTACTACATATTTTTTTGTGTTCTGCAAGATGAAATGTACCTTATAATCTGCAATACTGTATATACCCACGCTGCAATATATCCTAAAAGTATAAATGAATAAAGACAATTGCATATTTACTCTTAGATTTCATTTTGTTAGAATTCTTGAAAATAAATCTGTACAAAAAATGATATTGTGACCTTATTGCAAACACAAGCAATGTATTATATTTAAAATAAATGTTATGTATTTTTTTTTAACCAAAATAACCTAGAGTGATCAATAAATAGCATAAATTGATTTCATTTTATTTGCTTTAAAATATATCCATGAGATTTTTTTGCATCATAGCAATATTGGTGATTTCATAGTATTTAAGGCACATTTAATCCTTTATTAATAAAATAATACACGCCAACCTAACAGTCTTAAACAAACAGCTACAAAACATTTTAAAGATGATCATCTGCTAAAAACATACAAAAAAAAAAAAACAATTTCTAAATTAAAAAGAATAAGGTTCTAAGGCCAAAAACCCTGATAAGAAAAAATTAAAACCCATGAACACAAAAAAACATTTACCACAATGTCCGCCGCGAAACACAGTCACATTAAGTGTTTGCCGATCTACAGGAAGCAATATGTGCTGGTACAAAAAAAGGTTTATTATGATTGCAACGCAACTGTGTATAAAGACTATTCTGAAAAATACATACCGTAAAGAAAGGCATAAATATCATCAAATGTACCATGCTTAGTGTGGAAACCACTCCATTGTCTACATATAAGCACCATTGTACGTGCGTTCGACCTTGTAAATAGCCAAATTCGGCCGAAGGACATCTGCTACTATGTAAAAATACTAAACCAGTCAGTAGACATCTAGAGGAAATTCTTCATATCTCTCCCATATATTTTGTATATAACTTCACGAGTTGTTGCATATCTGTAGCAACAGTGAGTCTCTACTCAGCATCCACGCTCTTAGAGAAGATTTCCATCGTAGACGGTGTCCATCTTCACAAAGAAGTTCTGAAACTCTATGATAAAAAAAAAACCCAAAGAGAGATTTAATCTTATTGTGCTCAGGGGATACCCGGTATATACGTAACAGTAAATGGCAAAACATGAGAGGAGTAATGATGTTAACAGCAGTTAAACCAATATCTTCATTGCATTTGTCATCCCAAGATGTCTACGTTAAACTCAGAAAGGGTTTTCCAACGATCTATTACAAAACGGTGGGTGTATCGGGTTTCACAGCAGTTGGCATGTATAACATTTTGCTTCAAATATCAGCAATAGCTCCCAGTTTGACTCACTATCCTCCTAATTGGGGTCTTCACATCTGCATTTTCCTTTCGGTGGTAACGTTTTAACACTCATTTTATTAGACACAAAATGAATCATTTTGCGAGAGAAGCCCCACAAGGTAAGCCCAGTGTATCTTTCACTTTGTAGGCTGTTTTAACAAGAATCTGCTTTGTTTTCTCATTGTCTGATGAAATGTATCGCAGATTATATCATTTTTTTAATCTAGCGTATAGGATGATATCATAATGCGAGGGTTTAGGGGTGTTTTTGTGAGTGAGAAAGTTTTATCCAATTCTGATATTTTAGCCAAAAAAAGTGAATTTTTTTGTCAACTTTACGCTATTCCTGATTTAGCGAGTAACCCTGTTAAAGTAACATCCTCTAGTTAGAAATTGTGACATGCCTATGGTGGTAAAATGCGATTTAACAGAGGATGTGGTAAGTGGCCTGTTTGATGCACAATTTACTATAACACTGTACTTAAAGAAAGGAACAAGGGTCCCAAAATGTTTGCTCTTAACCAAAATTGGGGTTCTCACGAATACAGACTAGCTTACCAAGTTTCGCTGAGACAAGAACCATAGTGTTTTTTGCATTATAGCAGTACTGGAGATTAACTTATTTTTTTCTTTTAGTAATAAAATTACCAGACTCAAAATCTTTAATTCAAAATTGTACGTATTTTTGTGGGTTAGTGACAGAAGAAGTAAGAAACTTAGAGGCCGATATTGCCAAAGGTTTTAGAGCAGAGGTCCCCAGATGTTTTAAAACTACAGATTCCATGATGCATTGTCATTCTCAAGGCATGCAAAGCATCATGGGAGTTGTAGTTCTACAACATCTGGGGATCTAACTTTTAGGCACCATTGTTTTAAAGAAAGCAAATAAAAGATTTAGCAGAAAAATATATTATTATTTTTTTTTGTGGAAAGAGAGTAACTGGAACAAAGTTAAAGAACTTGAAAATGAAAGAAGATTAATTTAGGATTGATGATTGCAAATATTTCTTCTTGCACTTACAAATGGGATGAATAGCCTTCCAGTAGAGGTGGCAGATAATACACAATCAACTATACCAAGAAAGCCATGTGTAGATAGCTGCTGTCTTCAGCAGGAAAACGTACGTGACTTAGGGTAGATAATTCATGGGCCAAATGGAGTTTTCTCATTATGTTTTCAGGTGAATTTATCTGTTGCTGTGATTATTTGAAAGTTCAGCCAATGACATCAGATTGGATCGAATAATACTATATATAATACATATAATACTGCTGGTGGATTCCAACATCTAATTATCACGGTCATTCACTATAGTGAAAATTGTCAGAAATTCAAAGTGAATTTCAAATTTAAGCTCAGAGTAGCAAAATGGGAAGCAAAGCTGACTTGGGGATTTTTTTTTTTTTCCCAGTTAAGACATTTTAACCTTAAATTTTAAATTCACTTTGAATCCCAACAATTCTCGCTTTCGTGTATAACCCCCGTTTGAAAATCTTGTTGTCTGATTAGAGATAACAGGAGTTCAACTGCAGGCTGGGGAAGGCAACACTTCACCTGCTTAGATCTTAAGAAGCATGTTGTTTGCGTAATTTTGTATTTGACAAGTAAAAAAATGTAATTGTATTCAGATTATAAAATATTGCATTGCCTTATATTTATTCCATTCTAAATGCTGATCCGTAAATCATAATTCTAATTATATTATTAGTTCTGACATTTCTATTGTGCATGAAAGGATAATGGGCTATGGGGCCTCTGGCTACCACCATATTACTATTTTAATGTGGGGATATAACAGTAAATGACACAAAAGGATCGAGAGGTTAATTGGAACCCTGCTCGAAGGAGCTGACAATCTAGGGAAGGTGGATGGAATTAGGAAGAGAAAGATTTATAGAATGCAGATTACCAAGAGTGACCATGGGCTTATCTGAAGAGATGAGTTTCAAGGGTCTTCTTAAAGGTTGTCTTAATAAACAATGTTACTGTTTATGACTCAAGTTTGGGGGTCACTATGATAGCAACTCATTTCACATGAATATATGTGACATCGAATTGTGTATTTCTATTATTTGATCGAGTCTCTTGAGCCAGTACATTTTATTCTCGTTGTCTTTTTGGGAACATGTACCTTGAACAACTTTGCCATATGGAGTTATATCTTTTAGGTCAAATTCAATTTTAATTCCTACTATTGTGTTTTGCAGCCCATTGTGGCTTTATGGTGGTTGTTTTTGACCTTTTTCTAAGCATGTTTGTAGTTATTTTGGGGGCTATTTTGTAACTGTCATTAGTTGAGTTAAACTCTGCCTTGATTACGAGGTGGAGCGCAATCCTTCATAAATCAAAGAATTCAAATTTAAATTAAGCAATAGCAAACTCAGAAAAAAAATCTCCAAATCAATTAAGTGTTCAGTTTGGTTTACTAATCTTACATTTGAAATTCACACTTTGAAATCACTTTTGAATTTCCAGCAAATTTCTCTTTAGTGAATAACCATATACATCTCCACTACCATACAAAATGCATGGGAATTGTAAGTGCGTGCCTGTCCTTGTGCTCGGTTTAATCACTTTTTTCCATTAATAATATTTATTTAAATAGATGAAGAATACAAAATACAGTGTCATCTGAGCGCATATCAGCGTAGATTTTATTTCGAAGCATAGTATGTGCCCATACCGCATCCAGTCTTCTTCTGCAGAACAAACCGTATGTCTCACTGCCGCTTGGCAGCGCCAATACAGGGCCACGTTAATTAGCTGTGAACATCAGCAGACACCCTCAGCCACTGAGCACGGCTTGTACTGTCCTGATTAGCTAAGTAAAACAGGTCTTAAAAGAACAATCCAATGTAAGCAATGTAAATATGTATTCTTAACATTAAAGGGATGTACGTTTTATTTAGATTTGTATTCCTTCCTCCAGGAAGAATTTTTTTTAAATACCTTATTTCCTCAGTCTTGTCACAGCCAACACTACCTTCCAAGCTGAGATCATCATTACTGATAATCTTAGCCTATCCAGTGCTGAATCGCATTGTGAAAATTACACAAGGCCCCAAGTCTTTCAAAGAAGTCTTTGCAAGTCAGGTGCTCTGGTCAATTGCTGCTTCTCGAATTTAGTTTCACTGAGCTAAACAAACCAGGAAGTAACAGGAACTGTTGTCTGATTGACAGCCAGGGGGTGTAGCAAAGTTAAATTAGAATTTTACAGTTTCTATTGAAATCTGTGCTACTTGTCAAATGAAAAAAAAAACAAGTCAAACTTTACACTCGTAAAGCATTTCATCAAGCAAAAGTGCTCTAGGTGTTTGGAGTGTTCCTTTAAGAACTGCAATCATATCAGTGGCGGATCCAGAGCCTGATCTCGGGAGGGGCACTTGTAGATTATTTAAATAAATAATCCTGGCACAATAACCACTACAGCTCAGTGTAGTAGTTATGGTGCTAGTAGTGTCAGGATCCCACTCCAGAGTAAGTAGTCATACCGTTTAAGAACAGTTTGACAACTTACCTGGGGTCTGCTGGGATATAGGGCATAGGAGCAGTGGTGTGTGTTTGGGGTGAAGTGTGTGTGAAAGGTGCAGTGTGTGTGAGCGGTGAAGTGTGTGTGAGTGCGTGAGGGCGGCAGTGTATGTCAGAGTTGCAATGTGTGTTAGGCGGCAGTGTATGTGTGGGGCAGTGTGTGTGTGTGTGTGAGGGTGGCAGTGTGTATGGGGGCACTGTATGTGTGTTTGGGGCAGTGTGTGTATGGGAAGGGCACTTTATGTATGGGGGCAGTGTGTGTATGGGGGGGTCGTGTGTGTGTGGGGCAATGTGTGTATGGGGGCAGCAGTGTGTGTAGGGCACTGTATGTGTCTGTGTGTGCAGTTTTTGTGGGGCAGTGTGTGTATGGGTGTGCAGTGTGTGTATGGGTGTGCAGTGTGTGTGTATGGGGGGCAGTGTGTGTGTGTGGGGGCAGTGTGTGTGGGAGGGGCAGTGTGTGTGTGTGTATGGGCGAGGAAGGAGGGTAGGGAGGCTTTTTAAAAATAAAATAAATGTATTTAATAAAATATATTGATGTCCCTCCCCCCTCCCTTCTTACCTTTGTTGAGGAGGAGGAGGGGGGACATTTCTCCGTCCCTGGTAGTTCGTGGTGAATCCCTGGTGGTCCAGTGTGGAGTGAAGTCTAGCCCGCGCTCCAGGGCTTGACTTCACTCTCGCGAGATTTGGAGCGTTGCTGTGGTAACCACGGCAAACACTCCAAATCTCGCGAGAGGAGGACCCCGAGGAGCTGCAGACTGAGCTCCCGGGTCCTCTCTCCTCCCTCTCCCTCCCCTGCCGGCTGTCAGCAATGTGCCTGCGGAGCCCTGCATTAGCCGGCAGAGGAGAGCCTCGAGGGGGGGCAATTACCCTGTTGCCCCCCCCCCCCCGGATCCGCCAATGAACCATATGAGAAAGGAAACAATACTTGCACAGTTAAAATTTCAAAACTGTGACTGTGTATATATATATATATCATATTCAATTTATTCAATTTTCAGCATACTTAAAGTAGCTCTACCTTTAGAATTTGTTAGTGCACCCTCATCCGTTGTAACCCAGAGCTTTAGAAATAAAGGTATTAGTTATCAGATAGTGTAATAAAAGTAGCCGTATTTTTTTTAAATCTATTCTGCGTTGTTTCACACTTGTTGAAATACTTCCTAGCCTAACATTTTGTTGGAAGCAGTGAATACCCAGTTAAAAAAACAATTTGTATAACTGTTATGGTCTGATTGGCTGCTCGCTCTAAATGTACTTAGTGGCCTTTTTTGTGATAGTTACGGAATGTTAAAAACTTTGATACAATTCAAAAAGTTAGCACATTGTTGTCGTTTAAATCTTGTTAGTTAACACATCCATATTTCACTGTTTAGTGTATCAAATCCAAAGCTAAGAACAAATAGCTTTTATTTTTCCAAACCATTTACATTTAAGTCAGCTAATAGTTTGAAATTCTAACACTAACCTATATTATGTTTTGTGCTATTTTTCCAATTCAAAAATGCTGACATTAACCCCGGGGCCTGTCGGGGCCGGGAGTACGGAGATCCAGGCGCAGCCTACTGGGGCAGGGGAGAGAGGGCCACTCTCCTTGGCGCCGAGGCCCTCCATCGACTTAACTTCAACCTACCGCCCCCACCACTGGACCAGTGGGGGAGATCCCGGTCCACCAAGTGGAGACGACCCGAGGCGGGCCGAAGCAACACAGGCCGCCCCGTGGGCAAAGCGTGAGCACAGACCTCCACCCAAGATGTCAGAAATCATGGGCGCTGAGAGCCCCACCGAAGCTACACATGATGTCCTGGCGAAGATTAACAGGCACTTTGAAAAGTTTTGGCAGTGGCTAGAGCGCAGACTACTTCAACCTGCACCACCTCACAGCGATGACCTTACCAGGCAGAACCCACGACCAAATAGCTGGGCAGGAGCCTGGCACCAGGACACCCGATCGCCACCACGGAAGGCGCAGAAGCCCCGACTGCCGCCGGGTCACCCTCGCACAAGACGCAGGCAAATCAGTAACAGGCAGAAACACAGGGGGAGTCCCCCTGCAGCAACACAGAGTCCAAGCTGGAAACCCTGGTGCACACTACAGCACCCCGGTCCTAACCAGCTGGTAGAAGGTACACTGCTGCAGCCCGGAGGATACTCTGAGAGGAACCCAGCACGTAACCACCTGAGCACCGGCATGGCCTGGATTATGAGAAAAAGCGGTAAACTCCAAGCGATGGCCACTGATGATCTCTCTCCCGGGACAATACCTGTCGGGTATAGGCTGACCTTCTCTCACCACTGGACGGTACCCTGCCCATGGAGGGTGTAGGCTGAGTGGGGCTGCATGGTGGGACTCTCTGCTATTAAATCTTCCTTCACTCAATAGTTTATTATTTATTATTTCTCAGTTTAGCAGTTAAAAATGGCAAATTATCAAGCACATGACTGCTCCAAACTCAAATGTCAGCTAATATAACCTGTTGATGTTCATATTGTATGTTGTTAATCTCCTGACATAATTCAATAAGCCTTTTTATATTGCCTACACCGTAGACAAAAGTGTGCTCCTAATCTAATGCCATGCTTGTGAATTACAATTAAGATGCCGTACTTACCTAAGCTGTTGTGGCATCAACTGATATCCTTAGCTAAACAATGTTTAATCGTATCTAACCACCACTATACACACTAGAACCACTGTACGTTTAATGACTCAAGCTTGACGACCCCACCATGACCCACCACAACAGACATACAAAGCTTACCTGTATTTAGCATTTTATAGACTTAATAGTGTCCCCAGCCTGTTTATTTCTGCCATGACAATGTATGCCATTAAAAGGCCTGTAATTGCTATTGTGGCGCTACAGGTACCTATGTTATTTAATCAAATGCACGAGAAAATTAAAGAATTTTTTAAAAATGCCGACATTAAAAGTCACATGAAAATGAGGAATCTGCACACTTAACAGGTGTTGGACCTTGGTGCAACCAGACCTATAAAGTTTGACAAAGATCCCGGTGTGGGTCAAAATGGTGCTATTTCTGTATTGTTCTAATAATACTGCCTTTTAAACAACTTTGACTGCCAGGACCACACTACGCTTCATGAAATTAAAAGTAATGTCTTGTCCTGACTTAATGTTTATGGTATAGAAAAAAAATCTACAGAACTATAATACATAAAATATAATACACTATAAAAAATATATATTAACTAGAATAATGTTACGGTGGCAGAATTTGGTGAATGCTTTATAAAGGTTTGTATACAGTATTTTCACGATTAAAGTAATAAATCATTAAAGTATTAAAATTTAGGAAATGCATAATACATTTGTTTTATTTTTTTTATTTTATTTAATGTTATGCTATCTGTTTTTTCATCTTGCTCTATTTTTGATAGTAAAACACTTTAAAAACGAAAGCAGGGGGAAAAAAAATTACACCGAATAAGAAGGACAACCGCTTCGTAGATATTCCACGTAGGTGGAGAAAAAAAAAAAAAAAAAGTAACCTACATACAATTTTTATAATGAATTTCTATACCGATCCAATCCAAACTGGGCCATCATCCAGGAAAAAGCCATAAGAGTAAAGAGTTTTCAATCCTACGCACAAAACATCAGCAGAGTTAAACATTAGCATTCTACGATAACATAAACCCCTGACTACACAGACACCTGCAGCATGCCAGGGTCTTGATGCGGTGAATTGTCTATGTAGGGTACAAGCTGTCTTCTCTGTAATGTGAGAGTTCTGGGGTCTGCAGGTGACAACTGCTGCCTGAACAATTTTTTTCAAAGGTTAAAAGAATTAACTCTTTCACTACCCAATAGTTTTCTTCGACTTAAAATGTAAATAAATATTACTTTGCTTTATATTAAAATTGTAAGTTGTGTTTTGCATATCAGATGACCGTATGTTTTATGTTTTTCTTTAAATATATTCGTGTGTTTGTGTATAATTGAGGGGCAGTTAATGTTTCATCCTCGTATAGATAATATGGTAAATTTAAGGGTACACAAAGGAAGAAATACGATTACTATGTATAAAAATATAAGTAAAATAATATCCTAAAAAGGCAGTGGGAGTAAGGGATAATTTTTTAATATCGAACAAGGCAAAAAAAATTTGAATGACCAGAGGCTGATATTCAAGTCAATATGGAAATAGTAAAAATGGATATAAGAAAAAAAATAAAGAAATAGAAAATATAGTGAATACATAAAACCCTGGAGATGTTGTGCACAATAAAAACTAGCCTAAAATAGATTAATCAGAATCCACAGCTAAAAATCTGTAAATTCAAGAAATTCATCAATAAAATGTGGTAATAAAAGTCCAGAGTATTTTTCTATATAAAAATAAGGAATAGTAATATGAAGGGATACAAATATACAAACTGGCCTGTGTGCTACTTTCCCATGCATTGTAGCATCTTAATTGCGAATTAATCTGGTGCTACTTCGTATCAAACTATTCAAGTGTACATGTATTCAGAATATCCACAACAAATCCACTTCCCACTTTGAATAAATCACATTGACACATATCTACTTAAATAGAAAGAAAACAACCCATAATGCTTTACTGTATAATAATCAATTTATTGTCGAAATTATTAAAAAGTCACACATGTTTATTTGGTTAGCTTTCAGGCGATAAATCATCCTTCTTCCACTCACTATATCAATTCCATATATTAACTCACTAAATCAATTCGCTATATCAACTCACTATATCAATTCCATATATCAACTCACTAAATCAATTCGCTATATCAACTCACTGTATCAATTCCATATATCAACTCACTAAATCAATTCGCTATATCAACTCACTGTATCAATTCGCTATATCAACTCACTGTATCAATTCGCTATATCAACTCACTAAATCAATTCGCTATATCAACTCACTGTATCAATTCGCTATATCAACTCACTGTATCAATTCCATATATTAACTCACTGTATCAATTCGCTATATCAACTCACTGTATCAATTCCATATATTAACTCACTGTATCAATTCGCTATATCAACTCACTGTATCAATTCCATATATTAACTCACTGTATCAATTCGCTATATCAACTCACTGTATCAATTCCATATATTAACTCACTGTATCAATTCGCTATATCAACTCACTGTATCAATTCCATATATTAACTCACTGTATCAATTCGCTATATCAACTCACTGTATCAATTCCATATATTAACTCACTGTATCAATTCGCTATATCAACTCACTGTATCAATTCCATATATTAACTCACTGTATCAATTCGCTATATCAACTCACTGTATCAATTCCATATATTAACTCACTATGCGGCATCTTTGAATGTGTCAGGTAGCACTGGGACTTTTTTGCATCATATCTGAGGTGAGCAATCGGTGCCAGGATGTCAAGGATGGGAATAACCCCCCACTACAGCCCTTTTTCTCCACTACTTCCTCAACTCACTCTATCAATTCCATATATCAACTCACTGTATCAATTCGCTATATCAACTCACTATATCAATTCCATATATTAACTCACTATATCAATTCACTATATCAACTCACTGTATCAATTTGCTATATCAACTCACTATCTCAATACGCTATATATCAACTCACTATAACAATTTACACTGTGTGACGGGAGCTGAATTTCAAAAGCTTGTAGAAACTGTTTGGCACTGGATGCAGGCTCAGTGTGCATTCCAATCGCCTCCTGCGTTCCACCGCGAAACGTTTTACCTCGCTCCTGGAATTGAGAGCTCTACCTTATGCGTTGCGTGAAGAATGCTTCACTTCCTCTGAGGCTCTTTTTTGGAGACTGTAAATCTGGACATTAAGAAAGAGTTAATTAAAGTGACAATAACATCTTAATATAATTACTTGCACAAGGCATGAATACAAGCATATTATGCTTGTAAACCTGTAGTTACAGATGAGACAAGGCTACAAAAGCATAAACGTAGTAATATAGTGTAAGACATTGAAAATGAAATAGAAAGTACATTAAAATCCAAAGTACATTACATGTCAAAATATCCCTCTTATATGTAACTTGAAAAATAAATAAATACAAATTGAATATAAATTAACAAATATTTCTTATATGTATAAAATATTATCTCTACAGGGAAAAAAAAATATATATATATAGATTGTGATGGTGAAGAAACGTAAATTCAGAATTATGGACTTAAAAGAGGTAAAAATGAGGACCAAATGATATCGAGCTATAAATCAGGAATAAAGTGGAAATTAATAAAATAAATTAAAATAGTTAAAAAAATTAATTAATTTAAAAATGCCTAGTGAAGGAGCCAATAAAATCTTTATGTTGAAAAACACTTTATAAAAACCCATATGTGGGATACGAATGGGATAACAACCAAAAAGGGTGGGGGGAAAGCTGAATGGATCTGATGTAATGACGATATATAAGAACTCATTGAGTTCAAACTCTACATTCAGTCCATCGGTACTAAGGTATTGAGACAATAGATTGACTTTGTTTCTGCTTTGTCAAGTTCTTTATCTATACCTCCTTTCCAATGGGTGTCTTCCTTCTCAATTATTAAAAATTGTAGAATGAAATTGCCTAAAATGTCTGGAAAGATTATGTGACTGGAGTCTGATTCTAATGTTGCTAATATGTTCAAAGACCCTTCTTCTAAAGAGACTTGAAGTGCGTTCCACATATCGTTTTGAGCAGGGACAGGACTGACCATTCAGCCAGGGTGTAAAATCTGGTTGGAATGATAATGTTGAATCTTCTTAATTTCTTCTTCTCTTCAGTTGATTGATATATAAGTCTTTTGTATAAATAGTCTTGGGCCAAATTTGCTCGCTACATTAATATATGTCTATATTAATGAAAAGTACTAATACGCAATCTGACTTACGGTTTCTTCAGGTTTATTCTTAGTTACTGATACATAATAAAACAACAAAGGATGTTACAGGATAATGGATTTCAACAGCAGATGGTAATTGCTGGACTCCTTATGGGAGAGTTACATAGTTGTACAGGAAAGAGAGCCAAGAGAGCCAAGAGCCAAGAGAGCCAAGAGAGCCAAGAGCCAAGAGAGCCAAGAGAGAGAGCGACCTCGTGTCCCTCTGTTACTATATAGATGTGCCCATACTCAGTGGTGTATCCTGGTTTTGTGCTGCCCTAGGCAGGACAAAACTCAGGCACACCCCCGCGCTACCCCCACCCGCGCAACCGCCACCCAACCCTCCCCCCCTGCTCCGCTTTCTAAATACACACACACACACATTCACTGACAGATACGCATTCACTAGCTAACAGAAACACACACTCACTAACAGACACACACTCACTCACTAACAGACAGGGGCGTTTTAGCCGCGAGGCAAACAAGGCATTTGCCTTGGGCGGCATTTTCCAGGGGGCGGCAAAAAACGCCGCCCCCCAAATGCCCAGGGCAAATGCCTTGTTAGCCTCGCGGCTAATAGACATGCCGGGCTGTGCGGGCGGCTGGCGAGGGAGCTCTTCCCCTGAACGGTCTGCTCAGCTCCCTCGCGCGCCGCAGAGTGAGGCTGGGAGCCGGAATATGACGTCATATTCCGGCTCCCAGCCTCACTCTGCGGCGCGCGAGGGAGCTGAGCAGACCGCTCAGGGGAAGAGCTCCCTCGCCAGCCGCCCGCCCAGCCAGCAACCACTGGACCACCAGGGAGGTAATGAACCCCCCCCCCCCCCCAGCACTCCCAAAGGTAAGGAGGTTGGGGGGGGGGGTGAATAAAAAAATATGTGTTAATGTGAGTGAGTGTGTGTCAGTGAGTGTGTGTCTGTTAATGTGTGTGTGAGTTTTGTTAGTGTGTATGTGTGTGTCTGACTGTGTGAGTGTGTGTCTGACTGTGTGTGTCTGTTAGTGTGTATGTGTGTGTCTGACTGTGTGTCAGTGAGTGTGTGTTTGTGTGTGTCTGTTAGTGTGTGTCTGTTAGTGTGAGTGTGTTTGCCTGTGAGTGTGTGTCTGTTAATGTGTGTGTTTGTTAGTGTGTGTGAGTTTGTGTGTGTGTCTGCTAGTGAGTGTGTGTCTGTTAGTGTGTGTGTCTGACTGTGTTTGTCTGTTAGTGTGTGTGTGTCTGACTGTGTGTGAGTGTGTGTGTGTCTGCTAGTGAGTGTGTGTGTCTGACTGTGTGTGTGTCTGTGAGTGTGTGTGTCAGTGAGTGTGTGTCTGTTAGTGAGTGTGAGTGTGTCTGTTAGTGTGTGTGTGTTTGTGTTTCTGTTAGCGAGTATATGCGTATCTGTCAGTGAATGTGTGTGTGTGTGTGTGTATTTAGAAGGCGGGGCGGGGGGAAGGGTTGGACGGGCGCCTGAGTTTTGTCCTGCCTAGGGCAGCACAAAACCAGGATACACCACTGCTAACAGACACACACACTCACAGGCAAACACACACACTAACAGGCAAACACACACTCACTAACAGACACACGCACACACTCACTAACAGACACACACACACTAACAGACACACACTAACAGACTCACACACACTCTAACAGACTCACACACTCTAACAGACACACACACACACTAACAGACATACACACACACTAACAGACACACATACTAACAGACACACACTAACATACACACACTAACAGACATACACACACTAACAGACACACACACTAACAGACACACACACACACACTAACAGAAACACACATTAACATCCACACACACACACTAACATCCACACACACACACTAACAGACACACACTAACATCCACACACACACACTAACACCACTGAGTATGGGCACATCTATATAGTAACAGAGGGACACGAGGTCGCTCTCTCTCTTGGCTCTTGGCTCTTGGCTCTCTTGGCTCTCTTGGCTCTTGGCTCTCTTGGCTCTCTTTCCTGTACAACTTCTCTTTCCAGAACGCGTTTCGCCCGATGGCTTCTTCAGCTGGTTAAATTTAACCAGCTGAAGAAGCCATCGGGCGAAACGCGTTCTTCAGCTGGTTAAATTGGCTTCTTCAGCTGGTTAAATTTAACCAGCTGAAGAAGCCATCGGGCGAAACGGGTTCTGGAAAGAGAAGTGAGCACTGAAAACTCCATTTTGGACTTTTATTGGACTTTTTCTTTAGCCTTATAAGTGTTTTATTTTTTTATATATATATATTTTTTATAGGTATTTTTTATAATGTGTAATAATAAATGATATATATTTTTTGACACACTTATGGCTTTTTTCCTGCTAATATAAAGAAGGAGTGTGGTCCTTAAACCACATATGCGCAGTGAAGTGAGCCTATAGACTGGCTCTGGGTTTGTGAGTACCTCATTTACTATTTTTAAATACTCATAATAATATTAACTATACTACACTATATACCCCCTCCTGTATCCATATAGGATTGGATTAAAGAAAGGAGAAGAAGGGAGAGGGTCGCCTATACGGATCCTAAAGCGCCTAAATTCTGAGCTAGATTTATAGCTCAGAAAATTGTGAGTTGCCATTTGGCCCTTACTTTAAATTTATTTTTCACCAATGTACATACAATCTGCACTGTGTTATGTATTTTTCTCTGTTTTACCTTAAGGTTAACAAGAAATAATTGATTAACATAGAAGGAAAAATTGGGTAAACTTTTTTCATATTTAGTAGATATTGGTGCGGTGTAAGTGACAAGGACCTACACCTATAAGTGGAGCGCTCAAACACAGATAAATCTTACCAAAACGTAGTCTCATTCAATGGTAAAATATGGGGTACATGTCAACATAAAATACAGAAAATACAATATAGTGTAGACGGTACTAAAAAATGGCTTCACAGTGATTATAATAATATTGTGTTGAATATTACACTCACATTTCAAGGAGCCTGTATATAGAAAACACTGGCTCCGTATAAAGGCTTGTGTGCTGTTATGGTAGCACCACCCTCCTACTTCGGCTTGAAGAATTTCTCAGGAACACGAAAAAAAGAGAAGAAAGCAAACCAATGTGTAGACTTATGGTGATAGATGGCACAGATATGTGTTCAATAAATGGGGTGCTCACCTGGTCCTGAGCCTACGAATCCCGGCTCTAGGTATGTGGATTTTGTGCCAGTTTGAATGGGGATGGCACTACCCCTGTGAGGATTCCTTGGAGGCTCCAAAAGGAACTTGGATGAGGTATTGAATAAAAATGGTGAATTTATTAGTTTAAAATAAACATAAAAACAAAGATGATAAAAGTCCTCAAATAAAAGTCCTTTAAAAATGGCCAATACGCGTTTCACTCTCAAATAGAGCTTCTTCAGTCAGCTGACTGAAGAAGCTCTATTTGAGAGTGAAACGCGTATTGGCCATTTTTAAAGGACTTTTATTTGAGGACTTTTATCATCTTTGTTTTTATGTTTATTTTAAACTAATAAATTCACCATTTTTATTCAATACCTCATCCAAGTTCCTTTTGGAGCCTCCAAGGAATCCTCACAGGGGTAGTGCCATCCCCATTCAGACTGGCACAAAATCCACATACCTAGAGCCGGGATTCGTAGGCTCAGGACCAGGTGAGCACCCCATTTATTGAACACATATCTGTGCCATCTATCACCATAAGTCTACACATTGGTTTGCTTTCTTCTCTTTTTTTCGTGTTCCTGAGAAATTCTTCAAGCCCAAGTAGGAGGGTGGTGCTACCATAACAGCACACAAGCCTTTATACGGAGCCAGTGTTTTCTATATACAGGCTCCTTGAAATGTGAGTGTAATATTCAACACAATATTATTATAATCACTGTGAAGCCATTTTTTAGTACCGTCTACACTATATTGTATTTTCTGTATTTTATGTTGACATGTACCCCATATTTTACCATTGAATGAGACTACGTTTTGGTAAGATTTATCTGTGTTTGAGCGCTCCACTTATAGGTGTAGGTCCTTGTCACTTACACCGCACCAATATCTACTAAATTTATTCAGTGGAATAGAGGATATTTCCACACTAGTGTATTGAGCTGCCTGTAAATCACTTTTTGACTCTTTTGAGCACTTTTGTTATACACACTCCTCTGTAAAAAGAGGCAACCTTTGATTGGTATTCATAGATTTTTTCATATTTAATTCTGCACATAAGCGCTACACCGGTACTGCCTACTACTTTCTATCACTTTTGTTTAAAAGATTTTCACGGT
This sequence comes from Pelobates cultripes, assembly GCA_933207985.1. NCBI lineage: Eukaryota > Metazoa > Chordata > Amphibia > Anura > Pelobatidae > Pelobates > Pelobates cultripes. The sequence goes on from OW240917.1 coordinate 34,934,755, forward strand.
GGTTAGCAGCTGTTTGGATTATACACAAATTTTAAGATACTACACTCAAATAGCGCTGATACTTTCTTGTTTTCTAACTAGGCATTTGCCCTGGGCATTTGGGGGGCGGCTTTTCTGCCGCCCCCTGAAAAATGCCGCCCAAGGCAAATGCCTTGTTTGCCTCGCGGCTAATACGCCCCTGCCCATACTGATGTAAGAGTTTATCGCTAGCCATATAAGGACAAGAACCCCAACTTACATTCCAGAGTTCTCAGTCAAAGAAAGCCTTGTGACTTATACCATCTGTTACTTATGTCAATCCACACATCCAGATATAATCAATAGAAACATAAAATATAAAATATGCAATATTCTACATAGGGGTGGACTGACCACCTGGTGTTACAGCCAGGGGATATAATGTATTTCTTCCAGGGGTCCAGGCCAGAGACGGAGCTCTATCGTGCCAGTGTTCTTTTGTGTGGGCCATACAACATGCACAATTACTGATGACCACCATGTGCCACAATGGCATTTATAAACATTGTAGTGCTGGCTAGCTTCAATTGAGATGGCCATAGTGCCACCATCCCAATCCATGGCCCCTCTGCACTGGCCAGCCACCATGGTCAAACCACCATGCTTAACCGCTGTACTCTTTAAACTGCCAGTTTCCATTCACCTGTTAAAGAGGGACCCAGACCCTGTCCCTTTCGTGAAAAAGAGGTCTGGGGACATATCTCAAACTGGGGTGATAGCTAGTGGGCCCCTTGATGCAGCACTACAGGTTGAGGAGCTGCGCCAACCAAGAAGATGATGCTGCGGCATCTTTGAATGTGTCAGGTAGCACTGGGACTTTTTTGCATCATATCTGAGGTGAGCAATCGGTGCCAGGATGTCAAGGATGGGAATATCCCCCCACTACAGCCCTTTTTCTCCACTACTTCCTCAATTTCCCCATTTAAGCCCTCCCCCCCACTGCAACCCTGTTTTCACCCTACAGTTTTATTAACTCATTGTATTCCCCTATTCGCCAATTACAGACACTACCCCCCATATTGCAGCCACTATACCCCACATTGCAGCCCCTACTCATATGGTGCCCAAAGAAGAGCCTCTGAGGAATTGAAGCATTGTTCACAAAATGCGTAAGGCAGAGATTTCGATTCCACAAGTGAGGTTGAACAGCTTATGGAGGAACGCAGGAGGCAATCAGAATGCACGCTGAACCTACATCCACTGCCTAACAATCTCTACTTGCTTTTTAACTTGCGGGATTAATGTGAAAAAGGAGCAAATTGGCGAACTGCAGCTTTCACATTGGGGATTTATCCCATGAAGGACAACTTAAATTCTGAAAACTTTTGACCATTTTTTACTTTTTCGACAATAAATTGATTATTATACAGTAAAGCAAAATGGATCGTTTTCTTTCTATTTAAGTAGATAAGTATCAATGTGATTTATTCAATGTGAGAAGAGGATAATGTGTGGATATTCTAAACATATGTACAATTGGATTGTCATACTCACATATTTAAAACTGAGTACAGGATTATGTTGGCAATTAAGCCTGACTATGCTTATTTTTATATAGAAAGAGACTCTGTACTTTCATTGACACATTTCATTTATTTATTTTTTGGACCTATGGATATTTAGCTGTGGATTCTTATTCACCTAGTTTAGACTAGTTTTATTGTGTACAACATTCACTATATTTTCAGTTTTCTTTTATCCATTTTTACTGTTTCTATATTGACTTGAATATCAGCTCCTGATAATTTGTGTACCTTGAGGAAAAATTGGTTTTGCATGATAATTTTAAAGTTGACCACTTCTTCTAACTATCCCTCCCTCTACCTCTTACCGTGTCATTGTACCCTTATTTACTGTTCTCTTATTAACGTATCATTGTTCTAACATAACATTTGCAATTATATGTGTCAATTTATTTTCTTTTATTTAAATCTTGCACATTTATTAAATTCTTAGTACAAATTGGTAAATTGCAAATTAGTTGACTACGAAGTGAATCCTGATTTCTGAAGCACATTGCTATATGGTACAAAAAATGATTAGATATATTTATACAAATTACACAAATCCAATAAGTGTTAGGAGTGCGACGTGTGAAGAATATGTTTGATATAGCTGACACAGGGAAAATGATGTACAGCAGTACATATTAGTTAGAATGTTATAGCTGATGTTTTGGCAATACCACTCCTACCATACCTCAAACAGCTATATACTTGGTAAGATTAATGGGACAGTTAGTTCAGCAGCAGTTCACAGCTCTTTTGTCGCTCTCTTCGAGACCATCCAAAGGTAATCTAGGATTTTTGAAATTATGTACAGTTTGAGTTTGCCCCCTCCCAACAGGAAATCACCAATTCTTTAGGGTAGAACAGCTTTCTTAGAAATTGTATATTTTTCTTGTAAAGTATATATATATATATATATACCCTAAAGAATTGGTGATTTCCTGTTGGGAGGGGGCAAATATATGTTAATAGATGTATGAAAAAGTAACATATAGACTTTACTGCTACAAATTTTATTATACAGAATAAAATAATTTAGGTCAATTTCTTTGCAAAATATGATTTGTTCAAGGAAGGGTTTTTCATGTCTGTAGAATTGTGGTTTAAAGTAATTTTGCTGTAATCATCTTGGAGAATAAGAATTCTAATTCTTGGAGAATAAGATCTTGAACACATGACAGTTCGCACAAGGGTTTTTTTTTTTTTTAAATGTTGCTTTTGTATATTGCTGAGTGCATGTGTTTGTTTTGTTTTTTTGTGTTACAGTAAGTTTGTGTTTTCAAAATGTTTCTTATAAGGTTTATTAATTTAAAAGAGAGTAAGACCGATTTGATAAACCAGTTGAAAAAAAACAGGGGCATGCATGATTAGACATAGACAATACTTTATTAATCCAACCGATGTTAAAAGGTTTATTGTTGAAGAATTGTTGGAATGTTTTATGAAAAATGGAAAAGAAGTGGGGAACACTGGAAAGGTGATGACGATGTGAAGATGATGACTATTATGACCGAAGAGTTTACATATAGCACTCTTACCCAGATATTGAATATATTATACCAAACATAAAATGTCACATGCAGCTGTAATATCTGTGTCATTGAATGACTTTAAAACATTAGCATAAAAGTGCAATTTGTAGCTTTTAAAAAGGCCGTACAAACCAAAACGTTGGGTGTTTTTGATGTCTCTCTCACACATCGTGTGTTCGTAAGAAGGAAAATCACTGACGTACAGTAGTTCTTGCTTTTATTTACTTATATATTTTCAGTCTTCGTCCTTTTTGTCTATTTTGATGCTATACACTGTTATTACACTCAATAACCAATATTTATATGTACCATATTGATGAACTCATAGTTGACTACTTTTGTACTTAAGCTATATCCCTGTTGATGGATTATATTTGTATATATCAAATATCCAATTTTTATTTATTTGTGATATGAAATAAAGCAATTTTTTTGTATTTAAAATTCTAGATGTGTGGTTGGTGTTTGTGGGCTATTTTATTAATGTTTTTGCACCCTTTTGGAGTTGCTACAAGCTATATTTGATACCTTTACTTATACTAATGAAGTCTAATATTTGGTTTGAGATAGTATAGGGTTGAGGTTATGTGTAAGGTTAGCGTAGGTTATGGTTAGAGTTAATGTAAGCATAGAGTTAGGGAAATGGTTGCAAGATTAGTGGTAGGGATGATGTAGTGTTAGCTTTAAGCACTAAAAGTGAATTTCAATCCTTGACACATGAGGCATTTAACAGTTAACGAGTTGTTTTTCTTAAAACGGCACTGTCATATTGAACTTACCTTGGGACGACATTTGGTACTTTTGGTTCGGTTTGAAATTTCATTGCAGCTGCTTACTATATTGCTCTCTAATTTCAAAAGGCTGATTGGTCTTTCAGCCAACTTTACTAATACAAAATAGCGAGTAGGGGCATTCGGGAGATTTCAATCATCCTTATGCTAATATGGGGGTCATATTGACCCCCATAGAGTGAGGGAGGACATGGGGGCCTTAGGAAGTGATGGGGAGCACTGCTCCCTTCTGCTTCTATGTTTACATGTTACAAGGAGGGAGCTGCAAGCCGGTAGCTCCCTCCTTGTAATGAACAAATGAACACCGACATTCTGTGTTTGTTCGGCAGAAATTTCTATTCATTCATTCGTCTTTCTGACAAATGTTTAACTGGGCGTGCGCTGGAATTTCACAGTGCTATCTAGTATGGGCAGATTACGTCTCCCATAGGCCTCATCTGCCCACAAAAAGTTGGCGGCGCTCAGGAAATAGGTCCGGGAATGAAATAAAGATAAAAAATAGGTAATATTGGGGCTTAGGGGCATTTGGGGGTGACTAGGTGGGCAATTAGATGTAGTGGAGTCAGGAGGGGGGGTTAAAAAAACGGATGTGGCCATGACAGTGCCGCTTTAAGTTGCTATTGATGTGTAAACATTATTTTTAGCAAAACTGAAAATATGTGGGGGAAATCATTGTTTTCCTATTTTTAACATTTCATTCATATTTAATGTTCTGTTAGGTATACATATAAGATATAAAGTATTTTCTGTCCTTTGAAAAAACAATATATAATATGTATGGGTGCACTTAAAGAGAAAACCTTAAATTATAGCGGAATAAACAAATAGTGCAAATTCAAGGTACTGCTTTGGTTACGTAGTTGGACATTTGCTTCCATCCTTAATTAGTTAATACGGGATTTATGGAAAATTTGCAGTCATTAACTTGTCTACTAAGTATGGAGAAAGCTATGTTACCAATTACCGACTTGTCTCTACAACGTGCATCAAGATTAGGAAAGATTTCTTAGATGGGTACCAGGAGCTGTGTTAAATGGTATTTTCATTACCTAATCTACACATCTTCCAAAAATGATACTTTTTATCTGTAGACTAACCATCTTGTAATTTCTTGTTTCTTGTGATTACACTGCTCTTTACCTCTTGTGTAACTATACCCTACTTCCTCTAGATTGTAAGCTCCTTTGAATAGAAAAAAAGTATTGATCTAACACTCCTTAAAGTGATACAGCATGCATTTACTTAACGTGAACATGTTATAAAAAAAATATGTGCTGTTGTTGCTATGCTTTGAGAGCAGAATGACCTTTTCTGCTCTCCCTTGTCAGTCAGTGAGCCAACACGACAAGGCATTGACTAACAACTGAGAGATAACCCTATTTTGAAATAGTTTTTTTCTCCCATGTACATTTGATATCAAAACTGCTAGCACTATGTATTGATATAGTTATATTTGAAAGCTCACTTGAGCAGGGCCTTTCTTACCTCTTGTTCCAGTTTATCTCAGCTTGTTTGTAACACACTATTTACATGACCTGTCTCCATACCCATCGGAATATATTAACACACCACAATATGAATAATAGTAAAAACTAGTGGCAAGAGTAACTAAGGATAACATCATTAGAATAGATGATAAGAAAAGGTAAGAAAAGCCTTGAAACACGGGAATTGAAGCAATCCAATGGAGCATTCATTGTTCTAGAATTTATATTCACACTGGTCCTGTGTCTCAGTTGATCTGATGGAACTGCCTTCCTCGAGGACATCAGGAAGGATATACTCTTTAGCCCACAGGAGGTCCCAAATGACCACTAACTAATGACATGGAAAAACAATTGTGGGTTAAATGATTTTACAGTCCTCTCTAAGTATTACTTGTAATGGTGTTCTTAAGGTAAATTGGTATAAATACAATAGAATTGCCCTAGAAGAAACAATTAGAATATTTAATAATTAATTCTACCATATAAAACAGATTAAGACTTGGCTCATTGTCATATTTATAAAGTGGAGCATGTGCAATGATGGAGGCTGGAAGACTGATGGGGAGTTAGATATTTCTTTACAGGGAAAGAGTAGTAGATACATGGAACAGCTCTCCAATAAATTCTAATGCAGTAAACTGTTTCAAGATAACTAGAGATATGCGATTCGCAAAGATGCAACGGAGAATATCCAACTCTTTCAGCCATTATTATGTATGTTTTGATGTGATGTGACTAATATTTCTTTTTAATGAGACACAGAGAAAACAAACTTAATAAAATAACACAATGGCATCACCTTGTGACCAAACAAAATACATCACACATGAAAAAAAAAATCAGATTTGCAGCAGTGGTAACTGTAAAATTATTATTAAACAGCAGGTGGCACTATTTCATGAGCTAGTTCACCAAACTGCTAAGAGTAACATTCTATTTTAGAAATGCATTTACTGTATTGGTATTTGATCGGAAACATCACTGTTACTGTTTTAGCAACACCAACCAATAAACAAAGCAGGCAATAAAAATGAAAGCAGAAAGCGAACATGTAAATGTAAAATGACCACCCATCATTCGACAATACACTTAATCTTTTCTCACTCCTTGGCACGTAGGATCATCTCACAATATATACAAGCCAACAAAAATGTTCAAAACACATAAAATAAATATCTTGTGTAGATTTAACAATGTATCAAATAAAGAGAACACGCAGCACATTTAAATATCTATGGATTAATATTGTGCAAAGAAAGGGCTTGTCGTTGGCTGCAATTACACCAGAAATCTCACAGGAAATAGTGTTAAGACATTTCGAGAAAAAGCAACAAGAAAGAGGACCTGATGAAGAGAGACAATTATTGGATTGATGAGGATTAAACTGTACATTAATTTTGTACATTATTTTTGTGCCAGCGTGTATCTGTGTGCCAGTGTGTGTATTGTAAATGTGTGTGTGTGTGTGTGTGCTGTTGTGCATATGTATGTGTTTATCTGTGTCTGTGCCTGTGTAGGTTTGTGTGTATGTGTATGCCAGTGTATGTGTCTAAGAATGTCATTTCATCTAACTAGAGCCCTATCCCTCCACTATAAACCCCTACCACCAACACATCCTCCATTACTCCACTACAGCCCTCTAACCCCCTAACTACAGCTCCAAACCCCCACTACAGCCCCTAAACCCCTACACTACAGTCCCCTGTCCCATACAATATAGCCCCCTGTCCCCCTGCTGCAGCCCACCACCAGGGCCCCTCCCGAAATTTGGTTCTGGATCCACCCCTGTGAACAGTACTGGCTGGCATTTTCAATGCTTTGGATATATTTTTATATCCTTTTCCATTTTTATAAAGTTCCATTACCTTGTTACACAGGTATTTGGACAGTTCATTTCTGCTTCTCATGGCTCAGTATCTAGCCTGCTCAGTGCATCCACGTGAGAGATAAGAAACTCATTGACTATTTATAAACAAACACTAATAGCAACTTAAAAAGCCACAGGTTTGGAAATTCACCTTTAACTGTCATTTTAACCTGTGTGTGTCACCTTGTGTGTCTGTAACAAGGCCAAACATTCAAGGGTATGTAAACTTTTGATCAGGGCCATTTGGGTGATTTCCTTTATCATTATGATTTAAAAAGGAGCCAAACAGCTATGTTATAATAAATGGCTTCATGTGATCACTATCCTTCATTAAAAGAGATTTTGTTTTGCATGATCAGTCATTTTTTGAAATTCAATGCCATAATTTCTCAATTTCTGCCAGGGTATGCAATTTTTATTGCACAACTGAATCATTAAATGTGATTAAAATGACATTATAATAAAAGTGTATTCCTGACCTTGTGCAGCACTGACCCAGGAAGCACTTCTAGTGGCCGTCTGAGTGACTGTCACTGGAGATGTTCCTAGGAAGTATTTTCTCTGAAAATACAGTGTTTAGAGCAAAAAGCCTACAGGAGCAAACTATACTCACCAGAACAACTACATTAAGCTGTAGTTGTTCAGGTGACTATAGTGTCCCCTTAAATGTAATAAACTTTCGAGAAAAGTGAAGTTAAAATTTAATGCCACTGATTCAATTAATAATTATCACAAATGTAGGTCAACATGCTACTTCCCTCCAGTAATCTAAACCGAAATGTGGTTGTCAGTATAATGGAAATGTATTATGAAATATAACCTCTAGAATTAGTATTTCCAAATATTAAGACAGAGTTCCTTCAACCACAACACATGTTTGCATTGCCTTGCCTTAACTCTGAAGATAAAATTTTAAAAATGTAACTGTTGTTGTAACAAAAAGAACAGTTTGCCTGGCAAAGACTTATGGATTACAATGCAGTTCGGGACTTTGCAAGCATTCTCCATGCGAATGCTTACTAACCGCTAACAGGCCACCCTGACTCTAAATTGAGACTAATTTACCTCCCTGCTTGATGTGCATTTTCGTCGAAAAACCGCACGAACGCTATGAGAGCTGTAAGCCCAGCCGCCATTTCGGGACTTCCACGTGTTCGCGGCCATTTTAACTCCCAAACAGCGGTGTTTGCCGTCGAGTGTCTGGAACTAAAATCGGACACTCAAATAGGCGAACACCGCTGAGACCTCCATACCTTCGGGAAAACCTCGCCAAAACTACCGAACGACCAGGCATTCGGTAGAAAGACTCAGCAACGGATGGTGATTTCAGCGAACCCAGGATGGCATGCAGATGGCCGACCGTTCGGGAGTTTTTACACACGACCTAAGACCGACTGCAGGGCCAGCATTCATGGAACCTTTTTCGGCTACTGTGCCCGTGCGGTCGGTCAAAACTTCTAAGTCCCATATCTCCCGAACGGCTGAACCGAATGGGCTGATTTTTAAATATGTTAGTCCCCCAGAAACAAGCCAAGTATTTGGGGTACATCCAAACTTTGGGGAAAATATCTTCTTTTTTAATTATGTTATTTATTTATCTAAGGGGAGGGGATGTACAGAATGTATATTGTCTTGATTGGTTATACTGCTAATTATGTGGGTGTCTCCCTTTCATGGGCAGAATCACATAAAAGAGAGTGTCTGTCAATAAACCCTCAGTTCTTCTTGACCCTTCAAAACGTAGCCTCGTCTCGTTCTTGAAAGGGGAATCTATGCAGCATAATCACTCAGCTCTTTTTAGAGCTGCACTTGGCTTCTACTCCTGATCCAGCAGAAGGGAATAGGCGACTCCATCACTACACAGCAACTTGCCGGGAAGAAAAGGATGTCCCCAACGGCTGATACCCTCACCCTACCAGGGTAGCCGTTACAGTTGTGTTAACAGATATTTTTTGTTAAATTTTTTTTTGTTAAGTTCTTTCATGTAAAATGTCATCATGATTAAGTAAATAAACTGTTACACGTTGACTAAATGTCAGTCAGTGCTTTGGAAATTCAATGATGTAATATGTAAGCATATAACAAAGTCATGTCTATACTCATACAGGACCATTTGTCAATAATTCATAGTAAATGCTTAGTATCTACAAGCCGGAAACACGGGCAATTCGTGGCTATCATCTTAGTTATAGTTTTCTTCCTGTCAAGCAATGTTGGAGACTATGGTTGGGAATATGTTGGGAATTAGAAGCAACTCTGCATGCTTTCAAACTCCAATGGTGATAGAGACAATGTTGTTTATTGATCGTTTGTGCCATTATGTTCTCACTTTTTTGAGGCCTGCCATATGCTGGCTTCTGTGCCTTAAAGGGACACTTAAGGCATCAAAACAACTTCATTTAGATTAAGTTGTTTTGGTGTCTGGAGTGTCCCTTTAGCTCCTCCTCCAATCTTGTATGTAATCCTCTCCATCTTCGGTGTGGAACCGTCCACCATATTTGATTTGTTTTCTCTCCTTAATAACCTGCTCTTATATCATTCAGTCAATCAGATGACTTGTTGAAAGTCAGGGTAAATTTTTTCCGCTTTCTTCACCCAAAATACCAAGCTATCTGAGTCTCATTATATTACTAGTAGACTTCAGCGCCATCTAAATTTATTTCACTCGAGTACATGCGGACAAAAAAAATCTAGTTTCATCCAAACCGAATTTTGTCCATTTGTTCATTTGTTTTCAGATGAAATAAGGTCATTATTTTCAGATCTGAATTTCATTCGGACGAATGAATTTCCAACTCGTGCCGCAGCAGCTCCGTAAATTGGTACCGTTTTGGGTTTGCCATATTTAAGGGCACCAAATTTGGGAGATGCTTAGTAAGCTCCTTTTTCATATCTTGGCCCTACCGTGAGGATTAGGGAGCTACCTGCTAAGAAACTAAAATACCAAAATTAAGAAAAGGAAGGGTTTTCAATAAAAATTATTTGAAAAGAAAAGGACGAGCATTTTGTAATTTTGATCTTTCAGACAACTATACTAATACTAAATAAGAAATACTTAGTATTTTAGTATTAGTAAATGAGGGAGAATAAATCCTTTCTCCTGCTCCTACCCGCCGTGCCTCAAGTAGGGGCATGTCTACTACACAGCGAGCAGCCAGTGGTTGTTAACGGTTATAAAAAAAGACTTGCGACTGGGCAGCTATCATTGTATATCATTTTTCCTGAGCCTGGTTTTCTTTCCTTCAACTCGCCTGTGTGAATTGTTAGTTTAGCGCTAATATTTCCACTTTCTATCTGAGTGTTAGACCCGGCCACTTTAAGGTCTAGTAATACGCCTCCATATTTAACCCTGTTGTGTATCTTGTTAAGTTGCAGTTTATACCTTGCTGAGGATCCTTTCACTATCCTGACAGAAGTTGAAAGATTGGAATGAGCTAGATTGACAAAAAAAAAACAAATACAGTTGCAATGAATGAAGGGGTGATCACTTAGTCATAGATTAGAGGTAGTCAGAGCAAATTAAAACAGATTCAAGGAGAAATAATGAAGGACTGAGGCACATGGTTCGGACAAAACAAATTTCTTGCTGTACTAAAAATCATGTTGAGGAATGTTTATAAATGAATTCCCAAATCTGGCTTTTGCTGTTATCCATATATATATATATATCTTCAATATTCCCAATAACCCACCTTTGACCTCAGCTGCCTTTAACCCCTTAAGGACCAAACTTCTGGAATAAAAAGGGAATCATGTAATGTCACACATGTCATGTGTCCTTAAGGGGTTAAACTACTTTCAATTACTTCCTCCCTGGGGCTATCACAGTGGGCTAATTCTCCCACCCACGTAGCTGGCAATACCCTCGACCTCATTTTCTCTTATGCATGTACATTATCTAATATCTGCAACACTCCATTTCCTCTCTCTGATCACCACCTCTTATCGTTTGCTCTCAAGTAGCCCCTCAACCAACAAGCTCAGCCTAACCCCACTCAACTCAGGAGGAACCTTAATTCTATTGATCTCCAGCAGCTGTCTGCTGATATTGATTCACAACTGCTATCCATCCCTTCCCTCTCCTGTCCCTCACTGGCCATCTCCACATATAACACTACCCTCACCTCTGCCTTGAACGCTGCAGCCCCGCTCCAAACATGCATCTTGAGGAGGACACGCCCCCAACCGTGGCATACTAAATCAACACGCTTCCTGCAAAGTTCTGCTGAATTCTCCTGGAGGAAGCCTCGCACCCAGGCAGACTATCTCCATTATTGATTCATATTGTGTTCATAGAGAGCAGCCCTTGCCTTCGCCAAACCTTTCCTCTCTCATTCATGCTCCCACAATCCCAGGTGTCTCTCTGACACCTTTAACTCTCTTCTTCTCCCTGCTGTGGCCACCCCCCAAACTAACCTTACAGCCGATAGCATTGCATGTTACTTTACTGACAAGATTGAACAGCTAAGGAAAGAGTTCTCCCCACCTTGTCGTTCTCTTTCTCAACCACACGTAGATCATGCCTATCCTACTCTTCAGACTGTCTCCTCAACAAGAGGTGGCTGTGCTTCTCCTTTCCTCTCGTCCTACCACTTGCCCGCTCGATCCTGTCCCATCTCACCTTATCAGATCTCTCTCCCCTTGTCTTGTGCCTTCCTTAACACACATCTTCAACTGCTCTCTCTCTTCTGGCGTTGTCTCTGCTGACCTTAAGCATGCCACTGTAGTACCTATCCTGAAAAAACATCTCTTGACCCGTTCTCTACCCTCTAACTATCATCCCATATCCCTACTCCCTTTTTCCCCAAAGCTTCTGGAAAGACTTGTCTTTACCCATATGTATCACTTCGTCAATTCCAACTCTCCCCTTGACCCTCTTCAATCTGGCTTCCGCCCTCTCGACTCTACTGAGACTGTTCTTATCGAAGTTATTAGCAACCTACTCACAGCTAAATCCAAAGGCCCCTACTCCATACTAATTCTTCTTGACATCTCTGCTGCCTTTGACACCGTTGATCATGCTCTCCTTCTTCAAACTCTTCAATCACTCAGTCTCTGTGACTCTGCCCTCTCGTGGTTTTCCTCTTATCTTTCCAAGCGCTCATTCAGTGTCTCCTTTTCTAAAAATACCTCCTCCCCTCGTCCTGTCAAAGTTGGAGTTCCCCCCAAGGCTCTGTCCTATGGTCCTATGTCCCCTTCTATTTTCTCTTTAAACTGCCTCTCTTGGCAAACTTATTACCTCATTTGGATTCCAATAACACATGTATGCTGATGACACCCAGATATCGCTCTCCTCCCCGGACCTCTCCCCTGCCATCCTACAACGTGTCACTGCTTGCCTTTCTTCCATCTCTGGATGTCCTACTGCTCTCTGAAACTCAATCTCTCTAAAACTGAGCTCCTTGTCTTTCCTTCTCCTAATACTGATCCTCCTCATAATCCACATAAGTCCATCCTTGCAAGCGCGCTGTCTTGGCGTCATACTTGATTCTGTCCTCACCTTTGAGCCTCACATCCAGTATGTTGCCAAATCCTGTAGATTCCATCTTAAAAACATAACCCGTATCTGCCCCTTTCTTTCACAAGATGCTACCAAGGAGCATGTCCATGCTCTAGTAATTTCCCCCATGGATTATTGTAACCCTCTCCTAATTGGTCTTCCCAAAAGCCGTATTGCTCCTCTACAGTCTGTAATGAATGCTGCTGCCAGACTTATTTTCCTCTCTAGTCGGTCCTCTCACACCCCTTCCCCCTTGTCAGTCCTTACATTGGCTTCCTGTATCCTATAGGAGTCAATTCAAATTGTTAGCTCATACCTATAAAGCACTGACCTATTCTAGCCCCTCTTCACAGATCCATAGGTATGCCCCTTCTCGGTCTCTCCGCTCTGCCCGTGACCTTCTCCTGTTCGCTGCTTGCACCGTTACAGCCAACTCACACTTGCAGGACTTCACGCGGCCGGCTACCTTCCTATGGAATACCCTGCCTACTGCCATCAGACTCTCCCCTAGTCTTCAATCATTTAAGAAGTGACTTAAAACCCATCTCTTCATGAAAGCTTATGGCCTCCCAGAGTAACCTCTACCTCTCCTAAAGGGCAGCACTCTACTCTCTCCTCCAGCTCTGCATCACTCCCACCTTATTTGATTGCTATTTCCTGTCCTAATGTGTTTTATATCCCACCTCCTATAGACTGTGATCTCGTTTTGTCCTATTTGTGGTTAAATCCCCCCTCTCATAATATTGTAAAGCGCTGCGGAATCTTTATATATATATATATATACATATATATATATATTATATTACAGCTTAGACCTGGATCCCTTTAGCCTTGAAGAGCTCCGGGGCTAAGAAATAAAGTACAAATAAAGTAACATTCAGGGATTTGCAATTCCATATTTAGGGCACCGCCACCCTGTTCTTTTCTATCAATTCCTCTGAATTGGCAGATGGGAGTGACTGGATTCTTTAAGATTAGAATTCTTTACTTTCGTTTGTCAACCACAGCCATTTCCAAACCATCATCAACTAGGGTTTATGTTCTATTTCAAACCCCAGCCTCTGCAGTAGCAGTAACTAGTGTTTTTATAGCTCAATTCATTCTCTTCCCAGGTTCATGAAGTCAGATTATTGTGTTTCCTGTTTGGTCACGATTACAACATTCAGTGCTGTGTTATTACCTTGTGTCAGTTACTGTCCACAAATATCACTGAGACTCTGAAACATGTTAAACTTTTATTCACCCTTAAACACAAATCTGCTTCATTAGCTGGTTCCTCAATAACTGTCAATCGACACTTCAGCTCTTAAAGATGCATTTATCTCAACACAGAGCAATCATTATATTTTAAGTAGTTATTGGGGGGCTTTGATAATGTTCAAGCTGATTAAGGGCAACAAAATAGCATTTTCGTTAGATATGATATTCTCTATTGTATTAGTTTAGCAAAATGTAATACTACTACTAATAATAATAATTTCTGCAGTTGAACCCCTTTTTTTACTCTTTACCTAATCAGTGCATTTTGCTTTATCCTACTATATTCCTTCTGTAACGTGAACATGGTAACCTATTTGTAATAGGTAAAATAATAAGGAAAAGGGAGCTGCTCCTGGAACCCCAAAAGACAAGTTGGTGGATTAGCTCCAAAAACACACCCACCGTTACTCTCATTGAGGATGGGGGATGACCCACAGGTAGTATGAAAGGAAAAAAATATATCGGACCAGTGAAGGCCCTAATGAGAGAGTAACATTGAAAATGAGAGGATGCCCTACCTTTAATACTATTAAGGATGATATAATAGCAGGTAAACATTAGTGTAGAGGGAGAATTACACTTATACAGCTGGTGAGGTATATGTACAGACTGGCTAAGTTCCCACTAGACAGACACACAAACAATGTGTTTTAAAAATCCAGATAATGTTGGAACCCCTAGCTCCACAAACTCCCTGCGTGTATACTGGTGGCAGGTATAGCTAAAGATAAAAATCACAGGGAGGAAGATGTAGGAACTGAGCCTAAATAACCATAAACCGAAAAAGGCTACTGGAAAGAAACTATCCCTGTGTTACCTTGGCACCGTGGACTAACCACTGATGCCTACCTGAACCAGTCTCCCTGCCTAAAACTAAATAAAAATAAACTAGAGAATGCTAAATGAAAGTGCTACCATGTGAAGTAAAAACAAAAAAAGAGAGAGATCGACGCGCGTTTCGGCTTGTCAGCACGCCGTCGTCAGGAACAGTGTTCACTTGTACATATACATCAGGAGCATCAGGAGCATCAGGAGCATCTCATTTGTACATATACCTTACCAGCTGTATAAGTGTAATTCTCCCTCTACACTAATTTTTTACCCGCTATTCTTTCATCCTTAGAAGGGTAGGGCATCCTCTCCTTTTCATTGTTACTCTCTCCTTAAGGCCTTCACTGGTCCAATATTTTTTTTCTTCCTAAATCTATAGGTAAGCTGTGAAGAACTCTCTCAAAACTCAATGATCCACTAAGCTCCTGCCTCAATGCCTTGTTCCCTAACCTACAAGATGTTCCCAGAGAGACAGAGTGTCCAGGCGCTATCAGTGGGGCCAACCTAAATCCGCCAAGCAACTCTGGCTCGGCCACTTACCCTTGGTTTTCCCAGTCCTTTTGGGACATGGTTTTCCCTGCTTTCCCAATGGCCCTGGAAGGTGCTCTGGAGGACAGTTACGACCCATTGGGACTAATAATAGCTCTCTGTAATCACCAGGGAGTTCCCTTGCAACAAGGAGATATAGCTTCCAGTAAATCACTGAGGAATGACCCCAACGGCATGGAACTCTTTTCGGCTAGACTTGTTACAGTGGTCGGTCGGTAAAAACTTTGACACAGTGTCGGTAGGACAATACCCCATGGATCTGAGCGCTAATAGGATCAGACCTTTCGTGGGATATATAACATGTGGGGGTTTGTTGTGATTTAATGTATGCCTTAGAGGTGTTTTGTGTTAGGACCTGTATCCAGGAAATAATTAGTTTAACCGAGGGCTAACTAATTTATCTCCCAGGCCTGGGCAGGCTTAAGGTACAATTAATGGAGAAATTCTGGGGGTCTGGGTATAATGTTTGTGCTTTTCCCTAACAAAACCAGTTGTTGTACCTTTCATTAAGTCTCTACTGATGTTTGGGTATATGGAAGTTCCAATCACCACTTCACTGTGGGACCTGGGAGAGACTACGGCGGTGGTACCACTCTGAATTCATTTACATAAGCAACTTCCCTATTAACTTCCTTCATATTCTCCTGTGTGTGTTTGAAGATATTTCCTTGTATTTATTTTTAATGTTGATTGTTTTTAGATAAAATGGGCAGTTTGTATTGTTTTTAATAAGAATTCTACTCAATACAGTATTTATTTCCCCCAATATTTCCCTTTGGAATCATTCAAGTAAAAAAGCAGATGTTAATGCTAGGACTCTGGAGATGTTTCCTTAAATGTTCACTGTTAAAGTTTTCCCCAACATCGTTGTATTCATTACTATTATTATTTTTAAATGTCGGGGAAGGAGACCAAACACGATGAAATTTTCCAACGCTATATGCAAACTCAATATTTACAGTGTACTTTTAAGCTTATCCCACAGCCGTATCTCTATTTCTAGGATAGCCGTTGTCTACACTGTACGTTATCATCATTCTGGCAAGGCTCTGTTTTCAACCATCCAATATGCCACAATAAACTCCTTGGCAGTGCTGATATAGCCATAGAATAAGTTTCACACTAAATCATATATATATAATGTTCAAGAAATGGAGTAACATCAAAGGATTAATGTGCGAGTTGATGCTCTTTGCACAAGTGCAGGTTCTCACCTGTGTTGTATATGCCATGGTGGATGGCATTTGTGTATTTCTCTCTACCTATTCTTACAGATGTTCTAAGCCTGCACTCTTTGTGGTCACAATACACAGGGTGGATGTTATATGTGGTTAGACTCTGCGCTAAGCGCGTGCACAAACCCCAACTTTCAGGTCTTCACTGGTGGGTTTCTAAAGACCCTGAAAACACTGCATCCTACATCCTTCTCAGAAACGTGGTAAAGAAGGTTGGGCACCTGGTTTCAAACACACCGGGGGATGGGGGGGAACAATGCACATTGTTAAGAAGAAAAATACTTTCTATTTCACTCTCTCTCTCCAGCTTATACATTGTATATATATATATATATATATATACATATATATATATATATATATTGGACATTCTTTTTGCACTGTGAGCTCATCGTCTGTTTCAAAGTATCATTTTCAGTTTTTATTCTCAGGAAACTAAACTTTATTATCGGGAAACTATGTAGATAGAGCCCACATACCATACCAGATACATGGTGCGTTCCCAAGCAGAGATGGCAGGAACTTTTAAAATCTAGCTTTTGCTTAAAAATATTGTATTGTATGTAGTTTGCATTTGTTTGGTATCACACAGAATCCAGTGCACTCACTAAACACAGCTTAAAGTGTCACTCTGAAGAGGTGCAC
Organism: Pelobates cultripes; assembly: GCA_933207985.1. Taxonomy (NCBI): domain Eukaryota; kingdom Metazoa; phylum Chordata; class Amphibia; order Anura; family Pelobatidae; genus Pelobates; species Pelobates cultripes. Next base: position 34,951,978 of record OW240917.1, read on the forward strand.
TGTTTTAAATCCATCTACCATCTGGCATGTTATGTGGTCTCTATCTACATAGTTTCCCCGATTATAAAGCTTCCGATTGATCTAAAAGAGGGGAGTAGTGTAGGTAGTACAAATTTATTTAAAAATTCTCTCTCCCCTTAAGATTAAGCAGATGCTCAGATACCCCATGACTGTGTTGCCTTGATGGCACAAGAATCTGCAGTTTTTTTGCATGTTGTTGATATGCCATTATCAAAATAGATTTTGAGTATTTTGTAGATAGGTCTCGGTTTGCTGATGAGAAGTGTAACTTACATACTGGATATACTGTAGTTTCTGCACACAAGGTACTTAAAGCAGAACCACTTGCTCCTCACTGCTCTGCACTGGAAGCTGTGTTGAGGGTTCTCACTGAGGCATGTAAATTGGCCTCAGGTAAGACCACTAATGTTAATACCGATTCCCGCTACGCCTTTGGCTCTGCCCACGTCTTTGGGCCCATTAGAAGGGCAAGAGACTTTCTCACTTCAGCAGGTACACCTATCAAGAATTCAGAAGCTGTGGGTTTCTAATGGATGCTATCCTGTTACCTAAGAAAGTGTGAATTATCAAAGTGGCATCTCACGTAAAGATAACCGCCAATGTTTACCGTGGAAACCACAGAGCTGATGAAGCAGCTAAACAATCATACCTTGCAGGTAAAATTTCTTTACATGCTCTGACTGTGACACAACCTGTTTTATATGACATACTGCAAAGCCTCCAGAGGCAGGCCAGCAAGGAAGAACAGGAACAATGGAAGACGTTGGGAGCAGTGTACTACCAACATGTGGGGAAAGAAAAGAAAGACGAGACACTGTGTTTGCCTAAGACTTTATACTCAATGATGGCCCAGGTGGCCCATGGACACACTCATCCATCAAAAATGAATATGATAACCTTGGTAAATGCACATTGGATTGCTCCAGGTTTACAAAACATACCCAAAGCTGCATGATTTGTGCAAGAAACAACGTATGGCTGGTATGTAACCAAGACCCCATCTAAACATATGCCAGGGCCACTTTACCCATTTCAGGAATTGTAGATATACTATATTCAACTGCCGAAGATAGGAGTGTATGAATATGTGTTGGTGTGCATCAATCTCTTTCCAGGTTGGCCTAAAGCATGCCCAGTATCGAAACTGATTTTCTAAACTATACTGCATGTAGCCTACAATACATCTATATGCTCCAACAGAGAGACACAGCACAAATTAAGCTCATTTATCTTAAGAACAGCACCATCTCAACCTTGTTCACCACTCATTTACTAGCTCATGCTTGGATCAAATTAGACCCTGAATCCCAGGTGAGTAATCAGACAAGTTGCACAGAAAAATGCACAGCTTATGAATAGAGATGTCGCAAACTGCTCGCCGAACTGTTCGCAAACTTTCCGCCGGCGAACAATAGCGTGTTCGCGTTGGGCGAACATATATGATTTCCGGTCCGCCCCCTATTCATCATCATTGAGTAAACTTTGACCCGGAACCTCACAGTCAGCAGACACATTCCAGCCAATCAGCAGCAGACCCTCCCTCCCAGGAAGTGTCTGCCCAAGAATAGGAATTTGCAACCCAGTAAATGTGCACAGATTAAAAGTACCTGATGAAATGGTTCCGTCTCCCACTGTTTTGTAAACTCTGCCAAGTGACAGGACCATACTTTTTTTTTTTTTTAGTAGTAGTTACTTGGGCAGCCAGATCTGTTGTGCACAAAAATTATAGGTTCCCCTTTGTGTGTGTGTGTGTGTGTGTTGTCCTTTAACCTCATGGAATAAAAATAACAAGTATAATACCATTGTAGAAAATAAATATAAATACAAACACAACTTGAAAAAAGTACAACTTTACACCTATAGTATGTAGTTATCCAATGGCAAAATAAATTATAAGCTTTGTTAAAACAGTTTTACATAATGCAGGGATTTTACATCAATTTTATCATATAGTATATAGTGCAGACCTTCCGACTGTCTTGATTCCGGCAGGACAATCCTTACTAAGTTCTCTGGTTAGTGGCGGAACTGCAGGGGGACAAAGGTCGGAACTGCAATCGGGCCCTGGAGATCCACCTGTCAGGGGTCCTAGCAGAAATGAAAAGTGCAATCAGATTAACAGCAGGCAGCTTACTTTACATCTATGTACAGGTGTCCCACACCTTTACCACTTAGTGTATGGTGTAGATAAAAATAGACCTATGTTTTGAGTATTATAATGTACAGATTTCCCAGTGGATATCCTCTTGCAGAACAACCAAAATACAAAATATATAGGGAATGTAGCTGTAGATCTGCAAAACAAATACCAGCATAGTGTAATACAGTTAATAATATTTTTAAAGTACTGTGCTTGAAGAAATGTTTTCACTAGATCTGTGATAAATAAATCGTCTCGGGGTGCCTCCCTTTAGATGTGTGGGGGGCTATCCAACCTCATCTTCTCTCCTGGCTGCGGTCTACACACCAGCAGCAGAAATAAATTCATCATAATATTCAATACAATTTGAATTTGAAAATATTCAATACAATAAAAAAAGTTCCCTCGTAGGAAATAGCAGCTATTTCGTTTCAGGGACTGTTTTCTATTTCATTTTAAACTTTATGTATGTTTTATTGCACATTGTATCCCTGAGGAAGTACAATAGTTGGATGAAATGCATAGGACCGCACTAGTGTTGTGTCTTTTTTTTTGTTTGATACAATAAATTTGGAATATTTGGATACCTACCCCGAGTAATGCTTTCCATTGCTGGTGTGAAGAGAGCAACTAGGAGGGACGATGGAATTGGATAGCCCCTGTGATAAAGTGAAGGCAGATAGGCCTTTTAACCCCAGGGGAAGTACGTGTAGCTTGTGTGTTGAACAACACAAAGCTTTGCTTAGTTATGGGCCCCTGGGGTGGAGCATTTGGAGAGAAGGGTGGGCCAATGCTCCACTCCACAGTTTAGTGGTTTTCTGGGGAGACATAGATCCAGGCCAGGGTTTTTTGGATCGTCTCCAACCCACTGCTCAGCTGCAGTTAATGAGCTATTGCAGTGGGAATAAACTCCTCCCTGCTAGGCAGGTAAAGGAGAGGGATTGCTGGCTTCCTCCCAGGAAGCAGGTAGGAGAGAGGCTGGCTTGGAGCACTGGGAGTGCAGAATGGAAGCAGTCAGGGCAAGGCTGGCTTGGAGCACTGGGAGTGCAGAAAGCAAAGCAGTCAGGGCAAGGCTGGCTTGGAGCACTGGGAGTGCAGAAAGCAAAGCAACAGGCTAGCTAGCAGAGTGTTGCTAACTAATAAGGTTGGTGCAATATTGTTTTGTTTAGTTTAACCCTGAGAGATAGGGAACCTAAAGTGAGTTAGTGCTCAGACGAGCTAGGTTTTTGTTTATAAGGTTTTGTGTTACTTTTATGTTTTTCATTTACTGCTGTATCCTGTGTGGATTTGCAAATAAAGTGACTGGATTACATGCAATTACAAGGACTGTGCATGTTTTTGCCCTAGAGGACCGTGCTACCTACAAACAAGGATCACACCTCCCACACAGCAAGGGGAGGCACCCAGATTTACTTATTACAGGTCCAGTGAGTGTATTTTCTTCAAGTGCAGTTTATTAAAATATTCTTAACTGTGTTCCACTATGTTGGTATTTGTTTTGTACATTTACAGCTGCATTGCCTATATATTTTGTATTTTAGCTTAACTTAGTTTGCTCGCCTGCGTAGAGTCCAGCACCGGCTCCACTCCTCATCCAGGTCCCTGGTGCTCCGGTGGTAATATGTGACGTTTAGCACCCCTTCCAGTAACCCTCTGTCATATCCTCTACCTCGTAGTACACTCAGGTATCTGATATGGATATGATAGAGGGTTACCAGAAGGGTGCAGAGTATCTCATATCACCACCGGAGCACCAGGGAAGGAAGTGCCATGGGGTCCTGCAGTGTAAGGGATGTCTATGTGTGTCAGTGTATTATCTGTGCATGTGTATAAGTGTCTGTGTATATCAGTGTATGTATCTGTGCATGTGTGTATCGTGCATGTGAGTCAGTGTTTGAGTATGTCAGTGCATGTATCTGTGCATGTGTGTATCAGTGTCTGTATCTGTGCATGTGTCTCAATGTTTGTGTATGTCAGTGTCTGTGTCTCTCAGTGTCTGTATTTGTGCATGTGTGTCAGTGTTTGTGTGACAATGTAATCATCTGTGTATGTGTGTCTCTGTTTGTGTGTTTCATTGCATGTATTTGTGCATGTGATTCAGTGTTTGTGTGTGTCAGTGTATGTATCTGTACATGTGTGTCATTGTTTGTGGATCTGTGTGTGTGAATCTGTTTATGTATGTCAGCATGTGTCAATGTAACTGTGTATATGTGTCAATATGTGTGTTTATGTCTCAGAGTTAATTTGTGCGTATATGTGTCTTTGGGCATCTTTGCCTGGCAGTGTATGTGTGTTTTTGCAGCTGGCATCCACTATATACATATTACATTTCATATGAACACTGAATCCACTATACACAAACACACATATACACATTGAATCCCCTACACACAGAAATCCCAATGCACACATACACTACATTCCATAAATAGTGATGTCGCGAACCGTTCGCGAACTTCCCGCGAACGGCTCGCCGCGGTTCGCCACTAACCGTTCGCGGCGAGCTCCAGTCAGCTGACACATCCCGGCCAATCTCCAGCAGACCCTCCCTCCCAGACCCTCCCACCTCCTGGACAGCATCCATGTTGAAGGCAGCTTCAACATGGATGCTGTCCAGGAGGTGGGAGAGTCTGGGAGGGAGGGTCTGCTGGAGATTGGCCGGGATGTGTCAGCTGACCGGAGCTCGCCGTTCGCGGGAAGTTCGCGAACGGTTCGCAACATCACTATCCATAAACACAATAATTGTAATAGTTATACAACGATACACAATTCATTTTATTGTAGACCTGACAAATAGTCACAAATGATGATGCATTTCCTGTCAGTGACAGGAATAATAATAATAATAATAATAATAAAGTCAGTTTCATTTTAATTTCTGAAACAGTCTGAAGACAGGGGAGCCTAAATGACAAATTCATTTTTGGCACATTTCAATAGAAAATATTTTGAATGAGTTCACAAAACAGTAAATTGTGTTGTCTGAAAATGATGGTCAAAGTAGCAAAGTTCACTAAAGCGGTGATACATAACAAAATTCAACCTTAAGCTACTGTTATTAATCGACAAATAATTCACGACAGACGTAGTTACCCAGCTTGTATCTAGCTTGCATTATTAACCAAAAAAATGTGCGTTTTCTCTAATGCTGTTCAGCAGTTAGCGAATAAGTGCTTGTAAACTGTTTGTGAATGCTGTTGTGGCATTACTGATATACGAATGTTAAACCATGCACAGCAAAAAAAAAAAAAAAAAAAAAAAAGTAGCAAAGTTAGAAAAAATCTGGGATTGATAATTTCTCCAACTCGGAAATTTAGACTAAATGATGCAGCTAATTTCATAGTTGAAAACAATTACTGTTAATAAAAAAAAATAATATAAATCCCTTAAAAGAGGATTCAAACACAATCAAGACCTTTATAGGATATTTTCTAAATAATACAATTATCACCAAGGTAACTGTGACAAACGCCCTGTGGTCTGGTCGTTTCCCACAAGCTCCTGGAGGAGCCTGCTGGCCAACCTCCTGCCTTAGTACTATAGGCCCTGCAATATACCTTGCCCAATGCACTTTAAAAGGCTCTGTCCATGTGAGTTATGTACCCTGGAACTGTTTTGGGCATAGGACCATGTGCACGGTCGGTCAAATAATTGACTTCCATAAAAATCCCGAACCCCTCAACCGATCTGGGTGATTTTTGGATATGTTGGCCACGCAGATCGGGGCTATCAGGGGATGTAACGTTTGTGGAGTTTTTTTTATGTGTTTTTAAGATATTTTTGTAAAAATGTATGTTTTCTGTGCTGGAGATAATTGAGTTCAATACAGTGCTTTACTCACTTATCTCCCAGGCACAAGCATTGATGCATTGTGTGTTTCTGTGTATATGTGCAAAGGATGCACTGTCTTTATGTGTAAGGGTTGCATTGTGTGTTTCTCTGTGTGTAAGGGAAGCATGTTGTGTTTATGTGTGTATAGGGATGCATTGTGTGTATAGGGATGCATTGTGTGTGTGCGCGTGGTGTGAAAGAGTTCCCTGTCCTGCCCCCTGTCCTATAGAGCTCTCCCTTCCATTCCTTAGAGATCTCCCCTGCCCCTTAGTGGTCTCTCCTCTCCCCCCACCTCCCTTAGTGGTCTCCTTTTCTCCCCGACTTTCCATTAGTGGTCTCTCCTCTCCCCCCACCCTCCCCTAGTGGTCTATCCTCCACCCCCCTCCCTTAGCGGTCTCTCCTCACACCCCTCCCCTAGTGGTCTCTCCACCGCCCCCTCCCTCCTTTAGTGGTCTCTCCCTCCCCTACGTTCTCATCTCCCACCCCTTGTGTTCTCCTCTTATTCCCCCCTCCCCGTGTTCTCCTCTTCTTCTCCCCCTCCCTGTAATCTCTTCTCTTCTTCTCTTCTTCTCCCTCCCTGTAATCTTCTCCCCTCCCCCTGTAATTTCTCTTCTTTCCCCCCTTCCCTCCCTGTAATCTCTTCTTCTCCGGTAATCTTCTCTTCTTCTCCCCCCTCCACCCTGTCATCTTCTTCTTCTCCCTCTCCCTCCCTGTAATCTTCTTCTTCTCCCCCCTCAATCTTCTCCACTCCTCCTCCCTCAATATTCTTCTTCTCCCCCCTCCCTCCCTGTAATCTTCCCCCCCTCCCTATCTTCTTCCCCTCACCTCCCCTATAATCTTCTCCCCCTATAATCATCTTCCCCTCCCTATAATCTCCCCCCCCCTCCCTGTAATCATCTCCTCACCTCCCCTTCCCTGTAGCGTGGCCGAGCTCCTATCCGGTCCGTGACCCGGCGGGACTGACAGGAAGTGCACACTGAGTTTGCACTTCCCGTCAGTCCGGCCGGGTCGCCGACCGGAAAGGAGCTCGGCCACGCTACAGGGAAGGGGAGGTGAGGCAGTACAGCAGCCGTCTGAGCGCTCTCTATAGAGCGCTCAGGCGGCTGTTGCATTTAAAGGGCCTGCGATGGGGGCGCAGGGTGCCCCCTCCTATATGGCGCCCTAGGCGGCTGCCTAGTTCGCCTTATAGGAAGCGCCGGCCCTGGCGATACCCCAACCAAGCCGCGGCGGTTTGTGGGGTTTGCCGTGGTTATGTTGTCCGGTGCGGTACTTATGGTACTCAAGGATTACTAGGAAGCAGCGATTGACGGAGGTACCCATCACAGTAGCTATATCTTCTGATATATTCCTTTAGAAATATTTGTGAGATGCCTTCAGCAAACCTGTCAAAAAACAACCGTGTACAATTGGCCAAAGAGCTGGTACTTCTTATCAAGGACTTCATTTTATTGCCAGTGAATTGCGATAAAACCTCTAATAAGGAGAAAACGCCGTGATCATGCAATTTTATTGCCAGCGCTAAGAGTATTTATCGGATATGAAAAATATTTATTGTCCAGAATGATTTTCTGCATAGGGAACTTTAGAACCTCCAAAAAATGTGTCGCTACTTGTGAAATTGTCAGATGTTAAAAGGTCACTACTTGCCAAATGTAATGACATGTATAGATATATGCTAGTCCCACAGCTGGCACTTGATTTCCAGCGTAAATGTATCCAATTTCCCATTGTAAGTTGTATAGTCTATCTAATAAATACCATAACTATCACTATTTTTATCAGGGGTATTCACTATAGTTCAAAGTGAATTTCAAATTTGAAGCTGAAATAGGCGAACTGGAAAATAAGTCTTCCAAGCTATCAGATCAGCTACTTTAGCCTTAGTTTGAAATTCACTTTGAATTCTCACTTTACTGAATAACCCTGTGTGTGTCTCCATAGGAGTTTTTCATGTCACTCAGAGTGATCTATGCTGACGTAACTCATTAGATACAAAGATTAGTTAATAACTTTCCCATGAAACTTTTTTTTTTCAAATAGTTTTTATCAAAGATTTTTCGAACATTTTTATAAAAACCACAATTATAATAATAAAATAAAAAATAAAAGAAGGGAAGGGAAGGGAAATAAGATTATATAAGTGTACATTTTATTTATGCTTTTGATTATAACATATGTTACCAATAGACAAGACACATCCATTACAAAAAGTAACATTTTAACACTGGCACTAGAAATTTTTACTGTCAACCTCTAATAAAAATCGAGAATATGAACTATCTTTGATCGGCTGTGAATTTGATATTTGTGCCACTAATATACAAGTTCCACATTTTTGTACACACATTTTCCCCACCATTACTTAAGTGATACTTTCTGTACAAAAACCTGTTTGTTAAAAAATCATGAGAAGAATAAAACAGAAACAGGTAAAGTTAAGCACAAACTACAGTTAAAGAGTAAGCTCTATCAAGATTTCTTTCATTGCTGAGTCCCCAGCGTGGGAACCCACGTCATATGACATACTTTCCACTTAAACGGAGAAGGTAAATGTGAGAGAGTGGTCCTACTGCAGATAGAGAGAGAGAGAGAGATAATGGTGTAGATTGGATTAGCTATATTAGTCCAGCAGTCTGGTATTTTGGCATATATATATATATATATATATATATATATGTTATAAAATTACTTACATTTCTGTACTGTTCTATCTGTCTATCTATCTATCTATCTATCTATCTTTCTATCTATCTGTTTGTCTGTCTGTGTCAGTCTGCCTGTCTATGTCTGTCTGTCTCCCTGCCTGTCTGTCTGTCTACAGACATAGACATCTAAGTAACATATTACCAACATTAATCAGTTTACATTTTTATTTATCTATATATCATCTATAAATCTACTTTTTTTGTTCATTATAATCTATCTGATATATGTATTTATCTGTCTCTTAAAAGATCAATCAGTCTTCTAATCTACCTGCCTATCTCTCTTGCACTATCAAGAATTAAAAATGAAATAGTTATAGAGAAATATATATATATCACTTTCACGCTACATTTGTATATATGTAGTTGTGTATGTGTGCTTCAGTTTTTATTTACTACAATGCACTATAAAAATTGAGTTCGACACGGAGTATAGTCATTGTATTAGATGTGACATCATATCCTTATTTAACACTAGGGCTGCTGTAAGCCTCTGAGTTTTTTAGCAGCTGCTGCACTGAGAGAGGAACGCTGGCCAAGCCCTGATGAGAGACACAATGAGAAGTATCATTTCTCTAACACTTTTCCTAAAGCTCATTTCATGTAAGTAACTAATCACCAATGGCGAGCACAGACTAACTTTGTACACTTTCATTGAGTGTCTGCTTTACTGCCACAATGTGGCAGAATATAATTTAATAATTAGAATTAATTAAATGCAAATTGAAATGTCAACCATTCTACCGGATGTGCTGTATTGTAATGCTCTCACCTTTATTAAAACGAGCCTTACAACAAACATTTATTGTTTTTTGGTACAATAGTAAAGACAGTATAAAGATAGACAATAGTAAAGAATATTTATTTTTATTCATTTTAGTGTGTTTTCTGCAAGTCTCCATTCGTGAGGGCTGTTGTGCTTCTATTGCATTGTGATGACATACAGCGGTCACAGCTATTTTTTATATTTGCTATAGAATACATATTTTTGTTTGCCAGCAGAGTTCTGTGGTTGGAATCTGAGACCAGCTTATGACAGCTAAATAAAGAACAATTTGCCCTAGAAATCAACAAGAGAGTTAGATTTTTATCTAGATATAGAATTAAAACAAAATAGTCCTTTAGGGACTAATGAAAGTATTTAGAAAATTGGACAGACTAGATGGGCCGAATGGTTCTTATCTGCCGTCACATTCTATGTTTCTATGTTTCTTTACTAAATGCCTTTTTAAAACTGAAAATGCATTAGAGGAAGTATAGACTTTCAAATTAAGCTTGCATACATACCATCAGTTATTTTTTCTGATACTGACTAATTAGGATGGGTTGACAATGAATCGATGATACTGACCCAGGTAAAAGGCATATTGCCCAGTATTTCCTAGTCTTTACTGGACCAAGGCACACTTTAATAAGAAGATTGGCAAAGCACATCTCATTTTTTCATTTTACCTTCAGCAGCAGCATATAAATGTCAATTATACCTGCAGCCTTTCTAGATACAGAAGTACTTGTAGACAAACTGACATTAGTTTTAATGAATTGCCAGATGCAAATTCTCATTTTAATGCTCATTTATATTTTTAAAAACCACCAAAACAAAAAAAGAAAAAACATAATTTTAGGACTGCTCCCAAACACCGTCCCGAAGTTAATGTGTTCATGGTAAATTTCGAGGAGACTTGAGACACACTGGTTAATATTGTAAAGCGCTATGGAACTTAGCGCTATGGAATTTACTCCATAGAATAAATGTTTTAATGCAGGACACCTCAAGCTTGTTGCCTTTGATAAATAACATAAAATAATTATGAGAGAGTATACTTCGTTTGCAATGTTTTGTTTAATTATTCATATTTTTATTTTTTACTTGGTTTTCAAATTAAGATGTGAAACCCATAACCTGGCATTTGTTATTTATAACATAATGTATGGGGTTATTCTACTTTTTTTTAAACTAAAATTGAATGTTTAAAACTAAAATTAAATGTCTAACTCACATTTGATTGACTAAGCTCCTGACGTGAGATTGCATATAATATTAGCATTTTATAACCTCCTGTGTGTGATAGATCTATGTCTCTTCTCTGTCCGTACTCCCACATCTGATGCTCGCCTTCAAGACTTCTCCAGGGCTGCACCTTTTCTGTGGAACTCCCTTCCCTTCTCTGTTACTTCACTTTCACCCAGTCCCCACTCCTTCAAAAAAATCTTTGAATACACACTTCTTCAGGAAAGCATATTACTTAAACTGTTAGCGGGTTTTCATTCTCTACCCACTCCCCCCCCCTCCCCCCCATGACTCCTCTCCTGCAACTGTAAAAAATAACCTACTAAGTTCCCAGTGAATACTTTTCTAGCAACCTATTTTATTACCCCTACTTATACCCTTTGTGTCACTGTACCCCACTCCCTCTAGCATGTAAGCCCATTGAGCAGGGCTCTCAGGTCCTCTGTTTCTGCGCATCCATTTGTCTGGTTACAATTACGTGTCTGTTAGTCCACCCATTGTAAATTATAAAATAATAATAATACATTTACAGCTATTATTGATGGAGAGGAGTAAGCTTAGCACTAAAAATAGTCATATCTACTATATGGTTTACAACATTTAGTATTACATCCATTTGGAAGGGATTGTTAGGTACTTTAAGGCTATTTATTATTTGTGATGCGTAAATGGAATGTGAAGGTTCATTAACTGCCATTTTTTACCTCTCTCCTCTAGTTTCAGATTCACAGCAATTAAAGCTCACTCAGACCCCCGGGAAGCTCCAGTCTGGGAGGACTGGGCCAGTGAAGTTGGAATGCCAACCTATTGGGACTGGTTTCATGGATTATGGGGTGTTCTGGTTCAGACAGAGGAAAGGCGCATCATCTCCAGAATCAATACTGTATCAATCCAACATGGCCAACAAAGTAACACAAAGCAATATACCAAACAAAGACAGTTTCAAGTCAACTAAAGGGGGGACTAGCTACAACTTGGAAATCAATCCATTTGGAGAGAAGGACCAAGGGATCTATTATTGTCTGGTTAATAGTAAATTGGTCCTGTATATCAGCCCTGGGGTCTCCCTCTACTATCCTACAGGTACAGCATGGTCTTCATGAAATGCACAACATTGACTAGGCCTGTATAATGAAAACATGACCCACCTGTATCACCAGCACATCGGTGAATTCAAGGTGAATTTTAATTTTAAGACCAATATAGTCTAACTGGAAAAATTATCCAAGTCAGCTATGATTCCAGTTCAGCTACTTCGGTCTTAAATTTAAAATTGTTACGTTAGTGAATGACCCCGTTAATATGTGTGTATTAGGATAGATCTGGATACAATTTTCAGTTGAGTTTTTAATGCTCTGTTGTGTTTAAATCCCGTAGACAGCTCATTACTGATAACAACTCACCTGACATATATAATAAACATACAGACAGAACCTATCTAATAACACGTAGAATTACGTATGATATAAACACATAGACAAGACCTTCCTTATAATACATTGATTGCCACTGTCTATAACAGGGGTCCTCAAACTCCGGCCCCCAGATGTTGCTGAACTACAAATCCCATGATTCTCTCGCTATCTATGTAATTCAAAGAATCATGGGAGTTGTAGTTCAGCAACATCTGGAGGGCCGGAGTTTGAGGACTCCTGGTCTATAATAAACCCACATGTAGCACCAATCAAATAACACAAAATATAACAGAGACGTCACCTGTCTCATAACATGGAGGGACTGTGTACTGTTCAAACCCACATAGGACATCTATTTAATAACAAATGTATAGACTGGTTATTACACAATAAACACATAGGCATATACAATGCTTTTTTTAAATGGACAGACATCGTCCATGACAAACTTACGGAGAGATTTGATAGACATTTTGTATGATAAACAGGCTGATGTGTTATTCAATAAACACACAGATCGCAAGTAACCAAACAAGGCCTAGACATTGAATACAATGAATGAACATATATATATATATTGGACATCTCACTAAAATCATGTAGATAGATATGAAATAAACATTTCAATGGCACCTGCCTGATAACAGGTGGAGAAATATTTTATACTTTGATATAATAAACCAGAGATAAACATTGTTTGCAATGTGAATGTGTGAATAGAAAATGTAATGTTCTACAATATATCGAGAGCTTCCAAGTAATAAACAAATGGGTACACAGTATATACAATAAACATATAAACAACACCCAACTGGTAACATGTGGATAAACATTGTGTACAATAATCACACGGACACAGAGCCTAATTCTAAACATCTTCACACACAGCTTGTGCAAAGAAATTGCAAGCATCTTATACATTATGTTACCTTGTAGTGCGTAAACTCTCAGTGCGTGCACCTGCCAACAACACGTTAACATTCTTTAGAAATGTCTAGTACCGTAGCAATATTGAAAATGTTTTTATAGCATAAACTTGAGAACAAAACTTGTATCACAGACACATGGACAACAAGTGTCCCTTAAACATTAACAAATTAACCGGAACATACAGACAAGACAAACAGCCATTACATAAATACTTGGATGATAATGATCAATAAAATATTTGCTAGGTGCTACATACAGGTTTATTGTATACGATTTCTACCTATGTGTTATATAAGAGATGCTGACTATGTGTCTACTGTATAATGTGCATATCCACGTGTTATTGTCCACCATGTGTTATTCAATAGGAGCTATTTGTGGGTATAATATAACCAATGTCTATCAACGTACTGTTCAATAGTGACGACCTGTTGGTTTACTGTTTAATGTCTCTGTCCATTTGTTATGTATTTGTCATGTCATTGTAAATGGATGTATGCATATGTCCTGTTGTTTCCATCTAAAATATCGGTATTATGGAAATTTGGTGTACGTCGTGTTTTGGGGTTTTTTGTGGTTTCTTCAAGTTCAAATTACAACAAGCAGATGTGATATATATATAAATGACTTAGATTAAAAAAAAGCCTGTGGATTGAAAAAGTATGTTGTAATGGAGCAAATGCGTTAAGATCTAGAAAGATCTAGAATTCTATTGTAGATATTTCTTTTCATTAAGACAAAGTAAAAAAAAAATTACAAAAAAAATTAAAACAATTATAAAATTAATAGACACCTGATATTCATATTAAAATATTTCATATTCATATTAAAATATTTCCAGAGTAGAATGCCTAATTGTAGGGCTTTATAAAAGCATGGGTGATTTAAATTACCTAGACGATGGTGAGAATTTATTAGAGGCCATTTATAGAAATTCAACTGAAGGGGATTATATCTATATCGGAAAAGGGTTAGTATAACATAGACTGCCAAACAACAAGCTGATGTTAAAAAAAACTTGGACCTAATTTTTAAACAAAACAGAATTCACAGGGTAATAAAAGTTATAAAGGCAACGTTAATAATACTTTGTTGATCCAAGGAGAAATGTGACCGCTGTATTTAGGCATCAGGAGTTGTACCCCGTATTGGAAATGATTTTTTTTATGTCATCTCATTTGAGATGTATGAGAGACTGAACTTAATGGACTGGGAACTTTTTCAACCTTTAGCGCATATTCACAAATCTATAATGCAAATTTTTATGTATTTAATTGCATTATAAAGTATTTATCAAACACACTCCTTATTCCGCACAAATTTATGTTTGCATCAGTATGTCATAAAAATTTAATTTCCCATGACAATATAATAATAGCTTTGCTGATTCTCATGTATGGGCAGGGAAACTCTGAAAAAATTACTGAATAATACAGTTAAAGATGAGAAAACACATTTTAAAGTTAGTTTTGGGATATCCAGCCTATTGCAATTTTCTGCGCTCCTAATGTAGGTAACAGGTCTACCGAAGTGACCCATGCTTCTATGCATGCCATCATTCTCTCCTATATGCTCTAATTCCCTCAAATAATCTCATTTGCCAAACCTTTCATATTATCCCACATCCATGTAGATGTGTAATCACATTGGCATTGACCATCATGTGTATGTTCCCCAACTTTGAATCATTGCGCCCATAGCTAGTCACTTTGCCGCCCTAAATACTTTCTATAATATGTTGTCACAGCGCAGCTGGCTACAGTTGTGAGAATGTAAAATCAAGCGAATAAAATAAAATTTAGTTTGTTTGTTTCTGCTTTCTCTTCAAGTTACGACTCCAAAACCAACAACCAAGGCACGTGTAACAGCTAAAGCTCCAAATAAACAGGATCCACCACCTAAAGATCCATGCAATTGCGAAACAAGTGAGTATAAAAAAATAATATGTATAGTTAATCAAAGGCACAGGAAAATGTGATTATTATTATAACTGTAGCCCACGTGCCAACACTCCCAAATTTACTTATACTGTCCTATTGATTTATCCCCTGAATATACCTTCTCGTGTTTTTTTTTCCTAATGTCCTTTCCTCGGGCTATCAGAGAAAGGTGCCCATTTAATGCTTCATGTGTATGTTTAAAGATGCTCACAGCTTCACCTGCCATTTTAAGGGCATTACCACCCTGGTGGGTCACCTGCTGGGAGCCTGTAGACCAGGTGTACATGTATGTCCATGTATGTGGGAATGACAGTTATCCTGAATGTATGTGTCCTCACAGGCCCTCACCTGGCCCTCTTCTATTAGCAAGGATGTCATAGTAATATAGGAAATATGGTCACCCTATATCAAATTCATATGTGTATCATGGGAACGTAGATTATATATACCTGGGGTGCAATACTTTGCCATCACTGCTCTCTATATTGTGAAGTAGGTGTACCCTGATAGTTCACAGAGTTAACCCATACTCTCTTGCTTTTTTATAGCCAACAAATCCTTCCCCCATTGTAACTCTTTTCTGAGCTCCCTCATATCAGGGATGTTCCCAACTCTGTATCTTTAATGAAATTCCAAAACACAAAATTGTTTATGATAAATATACAAACACGATGAAAGAGAATCTAACACCGAGTCCGTAATGGTTGTGGGGTAATTACGACATAACCCAACATAGAAATCAATAAGAAGATTAGTACAGACTAGTAAGAAACAAGCCCAATACCAATCCTATAACCATTATTAAAGTACTAGTCCAACATTGGAATGAGAGAACCTTAAAAATATATAATTCACAACTTTATTAAATCCCTATCAGGATGATACAAAAACACACACACAAAAAAAAACAGCGCCAGAAAAATGTGATGAAGTGAAAAAATAGAAAATAAATAAAATTGCACAAAGACTCCTTGATAAGATTGTGGAGCTCTAGACTCCTTGCAAAGATGGTGGGGCTCTAGACTCCTTACTAAGATGGTGGGGCTGTAGACTCCTTACTAAGATGGTGGGGCTGTAGACTCCTTGTTAAGATGGGGGAGCTCTAGACTCCTTGCTAAGATGGTGGAGCTCTAGACTCCTTGTTAAGATGGTGGAGCTCTAGACTCCTTGCTAAGATGGTGGAGCTCTAGACTCCTTGTTAAGATGGTGGGGCTGTAGACTCCTTGTTAAGATGGGGGAGCTCTAGACTCCTTGCAAAGATGGTGGGGCTCTAGACTCCTTACTAAGATGGTGGGGCTGTAGACTCCTTACTAAGATGGTGGGGCTCTAGACTCTTTACTAAGATGGTGGGGCTGTAGACTCCTTGTTAAGATGGGGGAGCTCTAGACTCCTTGTTAAGATGGTGGAGCTCTAGACTCCTTGCTAAGATGGTGGAGCTCTAGACTCCTTGCTAAGATGGTGGAGCTCTAGACTCCTTGTTAAGATGGTGGAGCTCTAGACTCCTTGCTAAGATGGTGGAGCTCTAGACTCCTTGCTAAGATGGTGGAGCTCTAGACTCCTTGTTAAGATGGTGGAGCTCTAGACTCCTTGCTAAGATGGTGGAGCTCTAGACTCCTTGTTAAGATGGTGGGGCTGTAGACTCCTTGTTAAGATGGGGGAGCTCTAGACTCCTTACTAAGATGGTGGGGCTGTAGACTCCTTACTAAGATGGTGGGGCTCTAGACTCTTTACTAAGATGGTGGGGCTGTAGACTCCTTGTTAAGATGGGGGAGCTCTAGACTCCTTGTTAAGATGGTGGAGCTCTAGACTCCTTGCTAAGATGGTGGAGCTCTAGACTCCTTGTTAAGATGGTGGAGCTCTAGACTCCTTGCTAAGATGGTGGAGCTCTAGACTCCTTGCTAAGGGGGTGGAGCTGTAGACTCCTTACTAAGATGGTGGAGCTCTAGACTCCTTACTAAGATGGTGGAGCTCTAGACTCCTTGTTAAGATGGTGGAGCTCTAGACTCCTTGTTAAGATGGTGGGGCTCTAGACTCCTTGCTAAGATGGTGGAGCTCTAGACTCCTTGCTAAGATGGTGGAGCTCTAGACTCCTTACTAAGATGGTGGAGCTCTAGACTCCTTACTAAGATGGTGGAGCTCTAGACTCCTTGTTAAGATGGTGGAGCTCTAGACTCCTTACTAAGATGGTGGAGCTCTAGACTCCTTACTAAGATGGTGGAGCTCTAGACTCCTTGCTAAGATGGTGGAGCTCTAGACTCCTTGCTAAGATGGTGGAGCTCTAGACTCCTTACTAAGATGGTGGAGCTCTAGACTCCTTGCTAAGGGGGTGGGGCTCTAGACTTCTTACTGTTACTCAATGACAGATGTACAACATAGGACAATACACAGGCCTATCTTTTAAGGCATTCAGGATTTGATGAACCAATGCAATTCTAGCTAGATAAGGATAAGAATGTCTGAATAATGTGTTCCCATAAACTGTGTACCCCTGGTATGCTGGGAATAAAGTTGAACATATAGAGGGCTATTCACTAAAGTGAGAATTCAAAGTGAATTTCAAATTTAAGGCCCAGGGAACTGAGCTGGAAGCAGAGAATCTTTCCAGTTTTTATGTTTACTTTGATATTGAAATTCAATTTGAATTCACTTTGAATAACCCTGCAATACATAAAAAAGTAAAAATAAGCTCTTTGTGCAACACTCCAGAAATATCAATGTTATAAAGAATAAAAAATGTTCCTAGTAAAATAAAAAAATAAAAAACTATGAACACGTCTCTACTAAACCCCATCATTGATTCTGTTCTACAGGATAGAGACCACCATCTCCAGTGTTGTGGGGAGAATAGGAGGTTTCACAGTAAAATATCAAGATGTAAACAATTAGAATCTGTTAATTTTGGTATTCCAATTCGTCTGAAATTAGGAAATGATCGATTTGGAACAAAACATAACTTGAAAAAAAATGTGAAACCGAAATGAAATTCGGATGCAATTATTCCCATTATTCCAAGGGATACCAATCTAGATAGCTCCCTTATTTGGTATGCTTAAAAATAGTAACCCTAATTTTGACCTTTCAGCTGTTTAGGAGATAACTCGTTAATTTTGTACCTTTATGTCGGACTGCCATATTGAAGGATATCAAATAATCGAGCTATCTGCCTATGATTTAATATCCTTAAATATGGCAATCCCACATAAGGATACCAAATTAGGGATCTATCTACTAAACAGCTGAAAGATCAAAAAGAAGAATATGTCTTTTTCTTTAAGCTGTTTAGAAGACAGCTCCTTAATTAGCTATCCTGTGTATATGGCATTCTATACACGTGCAGCATATAAATTCTATGTACATGTAGCATATACATTCTATATGCATATAAAATAAACATTCCATATGCTGCATGTATACAGAATGTATGTGATGAATATATATAGAATGTATGCGTTACATGTATATGGAATATAATGTATGTGGTTGTAAAATACACAGATACTAAACTAAGGTCCTGTTTACTAAACAAAAATCTCTGTTTACTAAAGCAAAAATCAGAATAGCCCTTTTTTTAAATGTGCTCTTTCAGTTGCTTAATAGATAAGTCCCTAACTTGTTATCCTTAATTATGGCTATCCCAAACAAATTAGGGAGCTATTGACTAAACAGCTGAAACAGCTTTCTTTTGGACCAACAGCAAAAAATAAATGTGAGGATGGCTGAACTTGATGGACACATACCTCTTTTCAGCTCTGTAACTATGTAACTATGAAAGAAAAAAATTAAAGCGAAAAAAACTTTTCTTAATTTTGCTGTTTCAGCTGCTTAAAGGAAAATTATAGTCACCAAAACAACTTTACCTTAATGAAGCAGTTTTAGTGTATAGATTATGCCTCTGAAGTTCCACTGCTCAATTCACTGCCAATTAGGAGTTAAATCACTTTTGTTTCTGTTTATGCAGCCCTAGCCACACCTCCCCTAGCTGTGACTGACACAGCATGCATGGAAAGAAAATGGTTTCATTTTCATCAGATATTAACTTACTTTAAAAGTTTTTATCTTTTTTCTGTAAACTGAACTTTAATCACATGCAGAAGGCTTCTGCAGGGTCTAGCAAGCAAATAACAGAGCAAGAGATAAAAGATTCTAAATTAAACCGAATTTCCAATAAATAAAGTGTAAACATTAGATGACTCTTTACAGGAAGTGTTTAGGAAGGCTGAGTAAGTCACATGCAGGGAGGTGCAACCTATGGCTGCCTAAACAAAGTGACTTAACTCCCAAATGGCAGAGAATTGAGTGAGACTGCAGGGGCATGATCTCTACACCAAAACTGCTTCATTAAGCTAAAGTTGTTATGGTGAATATAGTGTCCCTAAATCTCATTGCTATCCTTAATAGCAAATGGCTGCCGTCATAACACTGCCCATTTAGGTTTCTCTTCCTCTTTTTGTGTCCAAATCATCCCAACCTGTGTTTGAAATAGATTGGGACATTCTTTGCAAGGTCTACCCACTCCCTTGCCATGGCTGTGTGTGTTCAAGGATGGAACACCATATTTCTTGGGTGAATTAAAAAATGATTTGTTAAATGTATCACAAAATTGGTCTAGCACAAATGTTATGCTTCCTTTTAGTTTGATGCCCCCCTTATATCACATGGACCCACCAAATTTCGATTCTTTAATTCATCCTTTAGTATGCAGGGTTTGAGTCGAGTGTAGGATTTTACTGGCTTCCATTGCCCATCCAACAGTATTTTATTTACCACAGTTACTCTTCATCTATCATTTCTTTATTTGTGTTCCTAATTCCCAATCCTTTCTGATCTTTTTTTTTTTTATTTGTAGAAATAAATATTTTCCCATTTTTCTTGTGATCTTAAATGTTTTTAAATAACGTTTTGCATTCCCATTCTGTTTTTTTGTTTTGTTTTATTAAATATGTTTGTATGTATAACTACTTCAAAGAATTTACAACATGATTTTCAAAAATTGTGAACGTGAGTTGCCATCTCTAATTCAAGTGGAAATGTTTGTTATTGTTATAACAGTTGACATTTAACGCCGTTGATTTTCCTTTACACAAAATACATTATCAAAAAAAGAAACTTAAAAAAAGTGTTTTGCTCACGTTTGGCACCTGCTTGACACCTTCAGCCCCTACAATAACATAATAAGTCAGTTGCAAAATATAGGGCAAAGCGGCACAAAATTACACTGTAAATTCTACCCTGGATTTCCTGCTCAACAAGAAAACGGGGCACTTAACCCCTTAGGGACACATGACATGTGTGACATGTCATGATTCCCTTTTATTCCAGAAGTTTGGTCCTTAAGGGGTTAAAAGCTTAACAGAACTATTTTCTGTGATGAAATTAAAAAGACCTGCCATGACTATGTCAAAGTACAGTAAATACTTACTGCAATCTACAAGCAGCAACCAGAAATGAAACGTGTGTCTAAAAACCATTTCAACACGGCTGAGCAACACTTGAGGAAGTTAAAGTTGATTATTTACATTAATATTTACACATTATCAACAAATTGAGTATCACTGTCAGCATTCTGTGACAGTAGAAATACCTACATCCCAGCATTTCAAATGTACAAAGAGGGACGCATTCATGTTAGGGTTATAAGTGGGGTTATGGCCAGGGGCAGGGCTGTTCTGAGAAATTTTATGTAATTTACTAATAACTAATTATGGAAGTAAAATGTAATTTAGAACAAGAACAATGTTGTTTACACAGACTGATTTCTGAACACATTTATTGTAGTTTAAAGACACATTACTGAGAGTATTATTGCTATAGAGCTCCGTCATACTCTCAGACACACCAACACTATAGAGCGTCTAGTGACAGAGTGACAGAGGGATTTGGGTCCAAAATAGGGCCTGTCCCTTCTTCTAGGGCCAGTTGGGAGGTATGCAAATAAACTCATATAGTTGTGTTTTAGAGCCCTTCCTGCGTGAAAAGATACTTCCTCGTCTGCACTGTATATACCCTCGCTATCCTTTAACTCACAATTATATTTCTACTAATGGAGAAAATCTAACACTTAAAGACAAGCCATCTCTATTTGTTTAATATCTCAGCACAACCTCTGGAGGTTATACTTCTGGTTCTAGAAGGCTATATATTTCTGACTCAGCACCTTCATCTCCATTAACTCTACATCACTATCTCTTTTAACTCTACAACACTACCTCTTCATCCTCTGCATTCTTCCACTGACTGCTTGCTACCGCTAGTGTCCCCATACAAATGTCTCCTGTATAGATCTCTTGGAGAAGAATATACTCTAAGTTTAGTTGTAATCCTCTTGTCAATCACCCACAGTTCTAGATTTTGTGAATAACTCTGTTGCAAAATCCATCTTGCTAACTATTTCTCTGGTTCTAGATGCTTCAAAGAAAGATGCTTTCAAAGAACCTTTCTGTGAATTGTTAATCTGGGCTCCTCTCGCAGGATTGTGTGGACTTCTTCTTATCGCTCTCCTAACTACTTCTATATTGCTCTGTAAACGTAAGAGACGAAAATTTAATTCTTTAGCTGGCTCTGCATTTTATGCAATATTCAACGACACTATTAGGTGATTTATAAATGCATAATGGTCAATTTTGTATATTAAATGTTACAAGTTCAGAAGTATAAAACATTGTTAATAAAATATGCATTCAATTAATTAGATTACTGTTCTGCTTTACGCTGATGAAATTCACATTTAACCCCTTTAATTCTAAGTGGTTTTTTTTTGATGAATAAATTGGGTATCACTTAAAGGAACACTCCAGAGTTTTAGTAAATTACATTTTTTTTATAATGCTGGAGTGTTCTATAGATTTCTGAGACCCCTATTCCTGTAAAAAACAAAAGCTTTTACTTCTAATACAGCGTGATCTCCCCATTGCAGCTTCATTCTGCCACTGGTGTTCCATCACTAAAGATTGGTTCCTGGCAAATCAAATGGTTCTCATAGAGAAACCTCATATTAGCTTTTTAGTAAGTGATCAAAGTATAATTGAATGAGCACCACCGGCTGTCTGATTGACAGCAGGGAGGGGACAACTTATGAGCTTTAAAAAAGTGCTGATTTATCTTGAAATCGACACTTTTATATAATAAGAGAGAGGGGCTGCGGTGTTTCGAGTGTTCCTTTAACTGAAACTTGGAATGAATGCTAGTACATACATTTTTGACAAAACAGTGGGGTTGTGTATAGGTTAGTATTCAGGAAAATCAAAAATATAATTTTAAAATCAATGAATCATACAGTTTATTCTTAGGTAGTAAAATGTATACAGGGTTTTATCGTTTTCTGGGTTATGACACATTAGCCTACAAACACAAATACCATTTTAGTCACGTACAGTATTTGTGAAAACAAATAATGTTAACAGTTATTTTTAAACACTCTGATGGCATCCTGTGTGAAGACAGATTTCCATAAATGTTACTAGTATACAATGCAAAAAACACACTGAGGTTTTCCTGCACCCAGCAACCCCTATCCCCCCTCCCCCCATCCTACCCTCCGTCGCCTGCTCTACTGATGAACTTTGTAAGTTCTAGTACAAGCATAAGTTTAAGGGTCAACGTCTACAGAATCTCTGCCCAATACAAAGGTATATTCTAACCCCCCATATGTGCCATACTTCGACTGAACAATATGCTATCTTTTTGCTCTGTGCGCCTATATATACACACACACACAGCATAACGGCGAGCAGTGTATTATCGTAAAATAATACCATCCATGTGCAAAAAAAAAAAATTGGGGCAAATTTTTAGGATTTATTTTATTTTGGTGTCAAGCCCACATCAGGGTACCAAATTAGGATCCATGTACTAAACAGCATCCTAATTTTATATCCTAAGTTTAGTTGAGCCGTCTACGAAAAACATTGAGAGATAACGAAAAAATGAAAAGTCTATTTTTTTTTTTTTTTAAATTTGCTCTTTCAGTTGCTTAGTAAATAAGTCCCTAATTTGATACCCTTAATCATGGCAATCCCATGTAGGATATTATATAGTTACATAGTTACATGAAAAGAGACTTGCGTCCATCAAGTTCAGCCTTCCTCACATGTTTTTGCTGTTGATTCAAAAGAAGGCAAAAAACCCAGTTTGAAATGCTTCCAAATTTGCAACAAACTAGGAAAAAATTCCTTCTTGACCCTAAAACAGCAGTCAGATGTCTCCTTGGATCAAGTAGCTATTACCCCACTAATTAGAAATTATATCCCTGTATGTTATGTTTTTGCAAGTATTTATCCAATTGCTGTTTAAACAGCTGTATGGACGCTGATAAAATCACCTCTTAAGGCAGAGAATTCCATATCCTTATTGCTCTTACTGCAAAAAAAACTATTCTTTGCCTTAGATGAAATCTCCTTTCTTCCAGCCTAAATGTGTTACCTTGTGTCCTATGTATAGCCCTGTTTATGAATAGATTTCCAGATAATGGTTTGAACTGGTCCCCAATGATTTGTATAATGTTATTGTATCCCCTCCAAAGCGCCATTTTTTCAAACGAAAGAGATTTACATTTTTTAACCTTTCTTCATAACTAAAATGCTTAATTACTTTTATCAATTTTGTAGCTTGTCTCTGCACTTTTTCTAGTGCCATGATATCCTTCTTTAGAACAGGTGCCCAAAATTGCACAGCATTTTCAAGGTGTAGTCTTAATAGCGATTTATAAAGAGGCAAAATTATATTTTCATCCTGAGAATTTATGCCCCTATTTATACATGACAAAACCTTACTGGCCTTAGCAACTGCAGATTACATTTAATCTGCCATTTTAGTGCCCAGTCCCCCAATCTATCTAGATCTCTCTGCAGCAAAGCAAAATCCTTGCGTGTTTCTTACTTTCTTCCAACCCTTTTGTGTGCCACTTACTCCACCACGGCCCCTTTGTGTGACCTTAAGTCCTCCCAGCTCCTTTCTGATTGTTTCTTTCTCCCCTCAGTATCTTTGTATTTTTCTTCCCTTCCCCAACCCCTCTCTGTGTCTCTTCCCCCTAGCTCCTTTCTGTGTCTCTTTTCCCCATCCCCAAACCCTTTGTGTGTCTATTGCCCAGGCCCTCTGTGTGTCTTTTTTCCACTTTCCCTGTCCCTCTCTGTGTCTCTTTCTCCCCCAAGTCCTTATGTGTGTCTTTTTCTCCCTCCAGACTCTCTGATTGTCTTTCTTCTCCCTGCCCCACTATGTGTCTCCTTCTTCCCCCCCCCACAGCCCCTTTGTGTGTCTTTCTCCCCCCCACCATTCTCCCCCTTAGTGGTCTCTTTCCAACTCTTCCTTTATGTGCCTGCTTACTTTCCTCCATGTAGCATGTGGACCACTGTAAAGAATCTTCTGTATCCTTTAACCAGTCTAACAGGAAGCTATTCAGTGCTCTCAGTGAGCATTTCCTGTCAAAAAGGATAGAGGATACAGAAGACCACCTACTGCTCTCTGCTCTGCCACCATGATGTGACTGGCAGGAGCGGGAGCACTGTGCGCTCCACTCCATTTCGTGACCTGGACATTGTGCCATCCAGACAGTGCACTGAAAGGTGGCCTCCTGTGCCATATTATGGTTGTGCTGGCCCTGGAACAGGGGCATTGCTAAAACACTCAGGGATCAAAAATAGTTTAATGACAACCTTCCTAAGGCCCCACCATAGGCCCATCATCCAAAATCTACATCTTAACATGGCTTTAACACACACAGTTAGTTAAAGAAGCACACACAGACATGCACATATACACAGATGGACAGTGAAACACAAGCACAGACAGAAACACAAAGATAAGCATACAGGCACAGATAGGAAAACACAGGCACAAACAGGACAGAAAACAGACTAGTACACACAGTTAGGCACATACAGACACAGACAGACACACACAGCTAAAGACAAGCCCACACAGACAGGCACACCAAATCAAAAAAGGTATTTTTTCTCTTAATTTTGATCTCTCAGATGTTTCGTAGCTATTCCCCAATTTGATATCCTTACCTGAGAAAGCCATCTTTTACGATACCAAATAAGGGAGCTATTTGCTAAATAGCACTCTAATTTAATATTTTAATATCCTTAAATATTGCAATCCCACATAAGGGTACCAAATTAGGGAGATTTTGTGCTGAGTAGATAGCTCCCTAATTTGGTATCCTTAAAGGTAAACTATAGCGCCAGGAAAACAAAGTTGCTTTCCTTTCACTATAGCTCCCTATAGTGTTCCTTATCCCTCATCTCTTGTGGTGTAGGATGGGTTAAAAACCCCTTCTGTCATTTACCTGAGTCCAGCGCCAATGTCGCCGCTGGCATTACTATTTACCCTATAGGAAAGCATGTATATTGCTTCCTATGGGGTTTTACATGACACTGGATGACCTCATGCGTAGGGTGAGGACGTCCATCGTCAGTTATGCGACCAAAAGTTAGGCGACCAAAAGTCGCCTAAAGACCCTGAAATCCCTCTAGTGGCTGAACTAGCCCACTACATGTGGAGTTGACCCTCAAAGGTAAAAACTGCAATAATTATCTTTGCTGGGTTAAGGGACCCAGGGACTATACACCCAGACAACTTCAATGAGTTGAAGTAGTCTGGGTGCCTATAGTGTTCCTTTAAAATGGCATTCCCACATAAAGGTACCAAATTATCTACTAAACAACTGACAGAGTGAAATTCAGAAAATGGCTTTTCTTAATTTTGACCTTTCAGTTGTTTAGAAGATAGCTCCATAATTTGCTATCCTGTGTATATCACGTACATTC
Organism: Pelobates cultripes; assembly: GCA_933207985.1. Lineage (NCBI taxonomy): Eukaryota > Metazoa > Chordata > Amphibia > Anura > Pelobatidae > Pelobates > Pelobates cultripes. The sequence goes on from OW240917.1 coordinate 34,977,737, forward strand.
TATATACATACTGTGTACATCACATACATTCTATTTACATGCAGTACGTACATTCTGTACACCTTATACATGCTGCAGACCCATTCTATAGATATGCACATGTATGTTCTATATACATGCAGTATATTCATTCTATGTACTTGCAGCACATACATTTTGTATACATGCAGCATATACCATCTATATGTGGGATTGCATATGGATACCAAAAAGGACAATTACTATTACATATATGTATATAGAAATCATTCTAAAATGTTAAATCGAGGTCAGAATTTGATTCAGAATCAATCAAATTGAACATGACTATATGTAACAGAGTAAGTGGCCTTAGGCTAACATTCCATACCTGCTGGTGTTGGAGAATGGATGGTATTCCTCTGTAATCGTGCATACACAATTTTGTAAAAGAACGTGCCAACACATAGATGAAAATTATATATATATATATATCTATGTGGGCATCTATATATTTATATATCTTTAAATTAATTAAACTGTGATTTCCCGAAATGCCCTTTTATCTTCAAAGCATTAATCGGTTTCAGTAGTGAGGTTGTTACTCCTGGAGTTGATTTCTTAGATAAACAAATGGACTGAATTGGAATGATTGCTCGGTATGATTTGCGCTAATGGACTGGAATATTTTGACGCATTTAGGGAAACACTAAGCAAGTGAGGCTGACAAGAAATAAAATAATAACTAAAATTGTTACTTCATAATTTGTGCAGGACTAGGCACAGAGCACAACCTAGCATTGATCTCTGATTGATTGATTGATTGATTTAGTTTATTTTCCTTTTATTTCCCCAATCTGTCGTTTTCTGCTTGCTGTATAAACTATATTTCCCATGATCCATCAGCAGCATTGCTGTTTGCACTACATCATGTAAAAAAGTATTTTTCCGACATCGAGGACTGCCAAGTTTAGCCACAGCTACCTATAAAATAAACATTGTGGATACTGTAATACATACACAAGAACCTCAATGTGAGGCTCAGCTTATTCATATGATCAATCTGGTTAACATTTTCCTGGAAAACAAGTTAAGCATACATTAAAAACATACATTATGGAAATATATGTGGTAGAAGTGAGCTGGAAAACTATAAAGGTGTCAAAGATGAGATGTTTATCACAGAATAGTCTGTAGATTTTGATCTTTGTTCCAGTCTCAAAACTAGCCTTTGGTGAGGGTTATTGTGTGACTGCATGGGTGTTTGCAAAGGCATTAAAACCACCTTATTGACCTTGTTTGAGTTGAAAGACACCTTGCAATATTTTTCCACAACAAATTTTCAGTTGGATTTACAGGGAGTTGGCAGGGTGCAGTCCACTTGGATCCTCCAACTTTGGCAATTACTACCTGGCAGTCCACCTGTGATTGGATGCCGGACATGAATCAGTGACCTCAAGCAGTTGGTGTGTGCGAGGTTCCACAGATTCCTTTCTTTACCGTCCCTCCACACGTATGGCAAAGAGGTTTCCTAGCACATACACGTACATAGAGCACAGTCGCAGGGTCTACAGTACAGTTTATAGTACATTTGAAGGTGGGCTTTTGACATGGGTGTGTAAGAGATGATATGTTTGACTGTTTGTGAATATGTAATACGGGGTTAGTGGTTGAGTGTATATGACTATTGGCTGGTATGAGATAGCGTAGGTGGGTGCATACAACTGGTGGAGGAGTATATGACAGCTACCAGTCATGTACTCCCACCCACAACCTATCACGTACTCAAAACCAGTCACATAAACACAGCCAGCCACATAACAAGTGCAGGTTAAATGCATTTACCTGCTCTCATGTATCTACAACCAGCTCCCTCTATAACAGACCCACCAGCCGCCTTTTACTCTTATAATTCATCTAGTGACACACATTGCACCTCCCCTCCCAGTCCTGTCACCCACCTATTCCACCCATAGGTGGGTAACATATCTCACACATCTTCTTTCAGTACTTTATACTCATCCAACCAGTCACATTTACACATTTGGCCATATATCCCTAGTCACAGGGCCAAATTCACACAGCTATCCAGGTTACAAATCATCCAGTCACTCAACCAGTCTCACATTACAGCCAGTCACATACTCCTACCCACCCTGTCATATATAAACTCCTCTACCACCAACAATGCACCTAGTCATTTAAAGATTACACACACATATTTGATGGGCCTCCCAACTGTCCCAGTTTCGATGGGCCAGTCCCTATTATCATGTCCTGCAGTTACGATTTAGTTTGGACAGGAAAGCTCAAGTGCATCAATAGACCCTCTATCCTACTGGCACTAGGACCATGCAGAGAGTGCTTCAGCACCTTCTTGTGTCCTGAATCCATACCTCCCAAAGTTGCAAGATATGTATTTGCAAACATACTTATACCCATTCACACAGGATACACATGCATATACAGTTACATACACACACAATCACATTACACATGATCACATATGCAAATTAAACATACATGTGCTCCTATCACATACATTGTCACATGTCCTCAACGGGCCTTACTGGAGACATGGCTAGGGGCTGAGAAGCTATGTGTGAATTATGTTTCAGGATTACGTTACAATGGGATTCACCAACACCAACACCTGCAGTGCTACGATGCACCATTGTTTGTGCACTAGAATTGTGTGGCTTTTGCTATTTTATCATCAACATTCAGTGAGTTTTACTGGGTCTGTACAAAAGTTGCCACGTATGTAGTTTGGCCAGTAGAATGCCCATGGAACTGAACTAATTAATTGCTTACTGCGCTCATGCCCATCTACATCGCAGACTAAGGGTGGGTAACTGCCCTCTCCCTCTTGAGATGTCCTGCCTAATCCAATTTAATTGCATGCTCAAAGGCTGCTCTGATCAGCTGTTTACATGGTATCTCACTTACCAACTGATGGGAGCCAGAGCGGAGGGAAATATGAAGTTACGCAGGCTGTAGAAATGCCCCACTGTCAGACAGACCTCCAAATTGACCATGTGCCTCCAGGGTCCACATAGAGGAGATAAGTATCTCCTTTATATGGGCCGTGAATGTGCATGGACCTGTCAAACATCCGCAGTCTGTTATGTCTCTAGAGTTGCAACTAATGATTATTTTCATAATCAATCAACTCATTATTTTTTCAATTAATCAGAGAAAAAAAAGCAGGTTGCCTCAACATCTACTTGCAACCATCCTTCAACAACAAATGCTCCAAGTGAATTCACACTTTAGTGAAGAACCCTTTTAGAATAATGGATATGATAAAGTTAGGAAGACACACCAAACAGCCTCCTTCCCACAGTTGTGTCGATCTGCCCCTACCCCATCCTTCCCCTCACTTGTGTCTCTGTGCTAATAACCCCTTCTTCTCCCTACTTGTGTCTCTATGCTAATATACCCCTCTTCTGACTCTCTCTGCCCATACACCTACTTGTGTACGTCAGCTCCATCAATCCCACTGCAGTTCTTCTACCATGTCTGTCCTTTAGCCCCATATATCCTACTCCTGTCCCCACCCAAAAATTCACCCATGAAAGGTGTTTAAAAATGACAGGTTCCCAATGTGAGCACATGTCTGGCAGCTGGGGGGGAGGTGTGCAGATCCTTGCTTGGTTCCTATGAAGTCATATCTCCATGTCCCCAGAAATTGAACTTTTTTTACAAGTTGTGCAGCTAATCCTGCGTTCCCAGCAGGATGGTGCAGAGTAGACTGGCCTTCAGGACTGAGTGGAGGCTGTCCTAGGGGTGATCCAGTAAACATCCCTTTTTAGAGTATCTACATATTTACCCTTACTCTGGGGGGTGGCCATAAGAACATAGCTTATCTGACCAAACATAGTGCAGGCTTAAAGGACCACTCTAGGCACCCAGACCACTTCAGCTTAATGAAGTGGTCTGGGTGCCTGGTCCAGCTAGGGTTAACCCATTTTTTAATAAACATAGCAATTTCAGAGAAACTGCTATGTTTATTAATGGGTTAAGCCTTCCCCCTAATCCTCTAGTGGCTGTCTCATTGACAGCCACTAGAGGCGCTTGCGTGCTTCTCATTGTGATTTTCACAGTGAGAGCACGCAAGCGTACATAGGAAAGCATTGTAAATGCTTTCCTATGCGACGGGCTGAATGCGCGCGCAGCTCTTGCCGCGCATGCGCATTCAGCCCAGGAGGAGGATCGGAGGAGGAGAGGAGGCAGAGAGCTCCCCGCCCAGCGCTGGAAAAAGGTACGTTTTAACCCCTTTCCCCTTTCCAGAGCCGGGCGGGAGGGGGTCCCTGAGGGTGGGGGCACCCTCAGGGCACTATAGTGCCAGGAAAACGAGTATGTTTTCCTGGCACTATAGTGGTCCTTTAAGCTCTGCATCTCTCAAAAAGTATATCCCGGGACAGTGTTAGGCCTTGATATTGTGCATCACAAGCACATTCACGCTTGGTGTTGCTGAATGTATTCATCATTTAAAATAATATACACCATTAGCCAAAATCTACTTCTTGAATGCTTAAAAAAATATTTTAAAGATGGTCTGCTCATTTACATTTCCTTCCTTGATGAAATCATTCAATTCTGTTTCAGGAACAAGGAGAAGACACTGCCGATGTAAACATGTGTAAGTATTTAAAGAATATCAGATAAGAGTCGATCAATAGAAGATTTGTTATCTTAGTAGGTGCCTCCAATCAACGCTGGTGAAAGACTAATAAGGAGCCATACCACACTGAGATACTAACTGCAAATAATAATGAGGTTACTTGCAGACAACGTTTACTTTTAAAGTTATAAATGTAAAACTACATAGATTTGTGCTTTCAGTTTCAAACAAATCACTAATTTGTCTGAATTTTAGGCCATAGTTGATTCATCAGAATTCCGCAGCTTTGACAAACCATACCATCTTAAAACCATCTTAAAACAAGTTAAATGGGCAATGGATGAACCTTTTGTTTATTTTTATAGTTGCAGAAAAAATGAAGGGGATGGAGAAGAAGCTGATTTTTTTTAGGAGGGTCCAATAAGCAGTTTAAATTCCCATGGTGGACAACAAGTCTGCCCAATTATTTGGGTTGTATCTCATAGCTAATCAAAACATGAAAATGATGTGAAAATGCACTACACTAATAGGCACATTTTGAAGCTATTGTGGCCCGTTTTAATTGTTTTAGGCAAGTGTGTCGATACTGAAACGTGACATGGCCAAGACTCAGTTTGTCTGAGCCAAAAAAAATGAATGGTTCACATCTATTGGGGCTTTCGGTGTAGTGTTAGGGTTAAACTGGCTGAGATGGTGGATTTGATAATATTTAATCTACAGTGAAACACATCAAAGTCTATTTTGGGAATTAACCTCAGTAATTCATGGATGCGAGCCTCAACCACAGTGAAGTGGAAGGCTTAATTCATGACAAAAAAAAGACTTACAAATTCTCCTGCACAATGGTCCCTCCAATCACTGGGCTGGAGGGTTCTGAATGCCCAGACTGGCCAGTGGCCACTAAACCACATTGCTACCCTACCATGCATTCCCTATCAAATGTACAGTGATTTAGATATACAATTAGTGTACTTAGGTTTGTGATAATAATAAAGAATGGAAAGGCACATCGCTGCCAGTCCCTCTCATTACTCTCAAGCGTGAGTAGGATATGAGTTAGATAGCCCAAATCAAATAGACCTTTTAATTGCCCAACCCTTCCCAAAAAGCATGCACTTGGCATTATACAAAAAAGAAAGTGTTTAATAATGATGAATGCAGCCAAAAGAAACAAATCCTGACTGCAAATTACCTTATTTTGGACCCGATTTAATAAGCTTTCCAATTGATTCAATACTCCTAGAAAATTCTCCAAATATTTTTCTATGATAATCCCCGAAGACATTAATAGTGACTTCTGTAGATAAAGCATTTGAAAGGTTTTTATAACAGTATAGAATTATTTCTAAAGTTTATCAAATCAAGGTTTTTGGTTGGATGTAAAAAAAAAAAAAGGTTTGCAGAAGAAAGAGAAGAAACGTTTAAAAAGAGTCCGTTTATTCTCACAAAAATGTGCAAACAGTCCAGATATAGGAGTCAAGTTCCAGATTGCCTGCATTGACACGCTCTAGAGCAGGGATAGGCAACCTTCGGCACTCCAGATGTTGTGTACTACATCCCCCGTAAAGCTCTTACACCCATAATGCTGGCAAACCATCATGGGAGGTATAGTCCAAAACATCTGGAGTGCCGAAGGTTGCCTATGCCTGCTCTAGAGTCTGCTCATGCAAATTTGTAAATTAGAATCTACAAAACAACATTAGATATATCTTTATTTATCAAACAACATTAACTGTCTCCAGTGCCTTACTGATGTTTGAATATGAGAGGCAAAGTAACCGACTGGAATGATAAATGGTATAAATGATATGGGCGTATTATAGGTTCTGTCCAGCAGAGCTTGCAATCTATGCAACATCATTATGATCTCAAAATTGAATTGCAGCATTCTGTACTAAGGAATTCCACATCAGTAACTTTTTGTCCATTTGTCTTTCCCACGTTTCTTAAGGCCTTTGAATGAGAAGAATGGAAAAGGCAGACCTCCAGGGAGAGTTGTGTAACACCTCGATACACGACCACACTGTGAAGTTTGTAAAGAGAATTAGGTCACTGAGAACCGTCTTTCATAGTGCATGCTCTGGCAGTGAAAGGGTTAAAGTGTGGACTGAACAGTAGAGACAAAAATAGCCAGTTAGACCACCGGCATCCTGTTTTCTTACCTCTTCCGAGACATTATAGAAGTGATTTTTCATTCTGTGTGCCTTACCTGCCTTGTAATTACTTGTATGTTTATACATCACTGCAGATTATATTGGTGCTGTATAAATATATAAGTATGATCAATCACAAATGATCAAATAATCAATGCTTACAAATGCTACAGATTATATCATTTAACACGTAAATTCTATACAGATAATAAAAATAAAATGTAATATATTAACCATACCTTTTTGTACCTTTTATAATGGAAACCTGTGGAAAATATAAAATGTACCAAAGTCATGTCTGCTTTCAAAATGCACTTGTAGAATAGAAAAGTTAAAGTAAATAGTAAGAGTACAAACATTTTATTAACCAGATTTAATCAACAGATAACGATGGAATTGCAAAGGTTGGGCCAAAATAGCTGATTTTGCAAAAGCATTCATATATTGCATTTATATATTTTTTAGCATTTAGCTTTGTAAATGGAAGGAAGCATGTTAATTTGAAGCTTGTCTGTAAGCATTAGTGCAGTCTATAGTATGTTTCTTTTTTCTTTTTCTTTTTGTTGTCTGTGTTTAGTTTTTTTAACACTGCATTTTATGTACTTTATGATTTTGTATTTTATTTTGAGTGGAATAAAATGCCACTGTATTTCTACAACAGTTTTGCTTAGTAGTGGTGTGACCGTTATGTTGAATATAATAGACAGAAAAATCTTAGCTAAAAAATTATCACAATGGGGCAGGTCCTGACTGTCGAGCTTGCTGGATGCATTGTGGCAGAGCTCCGGGGGTGAAACGCTAATTAAGCCTGTTAATTCTGCCAAACGCTGTTTTAAGTTATCTACACACAAGCTGTGCACTCTTGAAAACTCCTGTAGCTACACACCTGCGGTTATATCGCTGATGGCTGAAGGCTCCATGACGGGGCAGGGTTGCAGCCTGTGGGTGGCTGAGGAGGAGAGAGGCCGCTCTCCTCGATCTTCAGTTGGTGGAATTGACCCATCTTGCTCCAACCCCCCACCTCCTCCCCTAGGACTGGTGAGGGTTATCTCGGTCCGCACCCTGGTGCTGACCCACTCACCTTTGCTGCATCTGGCATCTCCTGAGCAGCCTTCTTAGCCCACCTGCGACTGGTGGGCTAAGATGGCTGCTCAGGAGATGCCCACAAACTCCCACGACTTGGGCCTTGCATGCAAAACGCCTTGATAGGGCATTTAAGCACTTGTGGTCGCAATTTTGGATCAGAATTGAAGGTCGAAGGAGGAGATCCGAGGTAATAGAGAATTGGTAAGGCACCAGGGATTGAAGTTCTTACTCTAAAGTTATAACTGGTCTATAAGTGTCAGTACCACTTGGACGTGAGCTGACCATAATATGTCCCATATGGAGCTGTAGTGTACACATGCTTCAATGATGGCCTCAATATTAGGTCTATCCTGCATTGTGATTGGTGAACAGCTGAATAGTAGGAATAACAATGTTCTGAGGGATGCATGGTGTGCCATATCATATATGCCGAATTAAATTAATAGTTTGGTTACAATTTTTAATATTTAAGTGCTTTGTATCTGGGGGAGACAGGTGATAGGGACGCATCCAATTTAGATTCAGATGATTGTTAACCCTTGTTGTAATGAAGTTAACTTGGTTAAAATCGTATCCATAAAATTCCTCTGATGTACATTTGGTGTGTTTATGTTCACAAGCGTGTATACGGCATTATTAAGTATGCAGATTAGTATTAAACATCAGCCCTGACTGTCTGTTATTATCTGCAGTAACTCTAATGTCAGCGTTTTTTTGATGTATATAGAGACCCCTCTAGCTTTAGATGTATGCGTTGAGTGATATTGGATGGGATAGTCTTTAGGTCTGAAGGTGGGTACTAAGCTAGTTGCAAATTGCGTGTATATAGAGTATAGCTGTGTGTATGTTTTTAGCTTCTTCCTACAAACTGTGATGTTTATGGGATGTATTGTGTCCTCTAACATTATGCGAACATATTTTCATGCTGTTTTATTAGTGCAGTATAGCTTGTGTTTTGTTATTCTGGTTAGCAATGGTAGAAGAACTGAGCAGTTTTATACAGAATGGGTAAGTCTGAGAGTGTAGTTTAATTTCGAATGAATTTTCTAGAACTATGCCGAGTGTCATTAATATGTGTCCTCGTGGGGAAGTCCCGCTTCGCCCATTATGTTTCTTATTTAATTTAATTTTGTTTTCACTCCAGTCTTGTATCTAGAACTGTAATGGTTAGCTGCTTTGCCTCTCGTCGAATAGGTCTGGGTTGGGTATATGTTCGATTTGTGTGTAGTCGATGGGACAGGTTTAAGGTACACCTCCTTAAACCTGTCCCATCGACTACACACAAATCGAACATATACCCAAGACAAACTTAGAACCAAAGTATATGCAGAGTGGCCCATATTATGGGCTTGGTACTTGGAGGACGTATCTTGGGGGCTATGGCATGTTAGTGGCTGCTTGGTTTCCTTTATTTGCGTTACCATTTATGGTAACGGTGATATTGGCATCATCAAAATTGTGGCACTATACCACTATGCTTTCAAAGGTTATATTACTTTTTCTATGGCCTGGTTAGTGCAGATTATGAGATGGAGATTTCTGACGCATTTTTCATATATGATATTAATAGGGCACAGTGTACATTATTAGTCCCTGTTGTTAAGTGTCTACTGAGTTCAGGTGTGAATCCCCTGTACAGAGAGGGGCTGTAGCAGAGCTCCTTCTATACACAGCATGTAATTGTGGTTATACATTTCCCCTCTTTAGTAGGTCAGTTTATAATGGTTAGTATAAACATTAGTTATAGTAAATAGTGCTTTAGAGACATGCAACGTTTATAAAAAACATATGGTTTTATGGTAATTATAAAATTAGCAAGAGGTTTCGCAGGATAAAATTGTTCAGACCCCTGCATTGTCTGTCTTTATATGGTACTCAAGATCGTGAGGGATTATTATGATTGTTTTGTATACTGCTTATAGGCTTTCCCATTACGTCAGTAGTATATCCTATTTTCCTATTTTTCTTGCCTGACTTGCAAGCAGAGTGGATGCTCCTGAGCAACACCTGTTAAATAAGCTCTCTGCCAAAATGGTTTTCTGCTCCAAGCTGTTACTCACCGCATAGTGGGGAATCTGGCAACTAGATCGGTACCAGACTTGGTACTTTCCTGCACCAGACTCCACTCCCCTTCACCTGTTACGGCCTTCCAGCCTGTCAGGCGTCAGAGGTACGACCGCTCTCCAGACGCCACATCCTGACACTCAGAGCGGACATCTGCACTCTCCCCACCCCCACCTCTGGACCAGTGAGGTTCATCCCGGTCCCAGGAAGTCTACCACTGGCACTCTTGGCAACAGGGACTGTTCTGCTAGAGACCACCGTGTGGCCTCCAAGATGGCGGCAATCGCCACCTGAGATCCAGCCGAGTCCCAAACTGCCACACTCATGACAAAACTGGACCTCCTGTTTGAGAGGTTCTGGGCCACAATAGAAGCAAGAAAGCAGTCTAAGCTGCCGATCAGCTCTCCATCCTCATCTCCACAGACCACTCACCCACTCCAATCCACGTTACCCTCGAAGCACCCTGGAGGCCCCCCTAATCACAGAGCACTTTTGCCTCCATGGCAGAGAACAAAAGAACACGGCACTGGCCATCTATCTAGCCCTGATGCTGAACCAGCAACAGAGCTGGGCCTACTCCAAGCCCAACGCTCAGGGACACTCAGTCTCCTACCTTCTCAAAATGGCGGCTCCAGCACTAGCATGGATCTGGGGACATCAGAGGAAGGCTCGCGATGCATGCTCCCACACTACACACACCTACCTGCAAGGTGTCTGAGTGTCCAGCAGTCTCTACTCAAGCTGGGGATCGGGTGAGGATGCGGGGGCTCACTGTGCCTTCCCCGAAGACATCAGTTCCTACTGGCTCACTTTTCATATGGTGGAATCCTGTATTTTCTTTGCTTTGAATATATTTGCTTACAATATTCCTAGCAGTAACAGTCCACTCTTTGTTTATATCCTACTTTCCTAAGCAAAGTTTACCTAGCATGTTAATATGTCTCTCGTAACTAAATTGCAAGGATATGTACCCTGTTTTAATGCTATGACTTCTTATCTATTCACTGACATACCCTGCATAAGCATGTTTTATTAATTAAAAAATTGTGCAGTACTATCTCAACTGCTAACTGCTTGTTAACCTTTGCACAGCAAAAATAAAAAATTTAAAAAACTAAATGAATAGTATGTGACTTCTAAGTATCATTAAGTTGTACTTGCTGAGGTGAATATCACTGACTGCAAGTTTTTGCCAACTGTTGTCCAAAGGATTTCAGTCTTTTGTAGCTTACCACTTTGGTGATAGCCATTCTAAAGGCTTTGAACTATCCTTTCCAGATTTGTATGTTAAGCCCCACTTTCTAAGGATGTCAAGATATTCTTCTGGTGTCTGAAGTCCTCTCATCTCACAGTTCTAGTAGGCTAACAATCTGTAGGGTAGATCTGTTTTCATTCAGCTACTTCGTAATACAATTTCTTAATAGTGTGCCCGGAGTAAGACATTGCTTGGTGTTGTATCTGGAAGATCCCTTGGTCTAGGATCTCGGTGCACTCTATCTAAAATTAGCATGTCTGCTGGGACATCTGATGTAAGAGAGCCAAAAAGACCATTAATGAAGAATAGATCGCCAAAGTTGCGGATTTGGGCATTCCTCTTAAGCGTAAGTTATTGTGTTATGGATTAAAATTAATGCAGGTACAAATGTCTATTTACTATGTATACCTGTATTCAATATTTACTCAAAATGGCTGCTAGAGCACCCCCTTCCATCAACCAAACACCTCGTGCAACAAGATGGCATCTCCCTCCAGAGTAAAATCCCGAGATGATGGTGACATCACACTTTGGAGGAAGTGCATTAGATAAGACACTTAACACTTGACCAATTAAATATGTATACTCTCTGTTATCGCATGTTTTGCATATGATGAATTTTCTGCTTTTTAAGGGGTCTGCCGCCCCTCTAAATAAACATTCCGAAGTTTTTCATTAACCTGAAACTTGTGTCTCAGTGTGATTTACTTCCGCATGCACGCAGTTTATTTTAAACAATCTGGACTGGGGCAGATACTCAAATAAACAAACACTTGGTTTGGTCCAGAACATTTGCTCCTTGTATGGTCTTCAATATCCATCATTTTTTATTCCATAATTTTCAGTCAGGTTTCTAAGTGCTGTACATAATCTGCCACATCATTGTGTGCTTCTGCAAACACTCCTAGTTATGTCTCCACATGTATTTTCAAATATTCAGCTATATTTTTGCACACTTTTGTTTCAGGTGGTTATCAAATCAGTGGATAAAGCAGGAATGGTTCTTTAAGGAATGTTTTGTAAGCTGGCCTTCTATTTCTGAGTATCCCATATCCATAGTTGGGGTTGCTGTCCTCATACATACTTCTGCCATCTTCTGAGATTGACTGCACGGCCAGGTTCGCAGACAGTGTTTTTTGGCTGACCAAATTAAGCCTGTCAGCTTTTCTGTGATGCTTCTTTGTTTTGCCTTGGGACCTGTCATTTGTATCAATTCTTGGTCACTTCTTTCACCTATGTGCTTGGTTTTCAGGAGGCCATATGTCGGAGCAATTAATTAAGCGTCCATCTTGTTCGGCAGTTAGCCAAACCCACACATGTTTTGTTTTCAACATTTCTCAACAAGAAACCAATATCACCTTAAAATGACTTATTTTTATGAGTCAGTGTGTCCAAAATCGATAAAATATTCTAAAAGACATACATTGCACATAATGTTTGTGGTCAGACTGGTTTTGACATATGGTTTTACACATCATACAGCAAACTAGCCAAGTGAACACCTACATTTAAAAAAAAAACATATTTTAAACAGTGGCTTTAGCACTTTTCTGTCGATATTTAAGTGTTCCTGACCTCATTTCCTGCACGCTATTGGCGAGAATAACCCCAAACCTCCTTAAAGCGCCTCTCACAATGTTTGTAAGAGATCGTTGTGGAGACTGCAGTATTGCAATGAGATTTCACATTATGGGCATCATCATTTTTCCACTACTTTTCTTCACAAGTAAGTCATTTCATAGCAAACACAAGTTTCTGGTATAGTAAGGGATGTGCTGAAGACCGCTGTGGGTTTTCATGATAACTCCCTCTTTTCTTTCCTTTGATTTTTATTTTATAGTTTTTGTTTTGACTATATATGAGACTGGAAGGATTAATAGAATTAGAACAAAGAATATTTAATTCAGGGGGGACTAAAAGGTACATCTCCAGATGTAGAACTACAACTCTTAAGTATGCCTTTAGAATGAAAAACCATCATGGAAGCTGTAAAACCGTTAGAGTGTGAAAACACTCAATGCATGTGATATTTGTGGCCTGCCAAGATATGCATCAGATGCCAGAAAAATGTATGAGATTGGTTATTGATTGATTTTTTTCAGCAGTGAATTGTGGTCAAATTATGAGAAAGTAATAAAGAATTATTAACGACAACAAGGGCTGCCAGGCATGTAGGAGTTAGCACAGGTCTGCTAGAATGTAGTAGGTCGAATAAAGAGAGGATTGACCTTGTGATATATGTGTTGCAAGAAATTGTACCAGTGAATGAATTGTATCTCAATGGACCAAGCACTGACATAGATATTAGTAGTAGCCATGGGTGTAGGAACAGGAGGAATAAAAGGGCGAGGGGGACAAATTGCCCTACATAATCAGGTGTAGCATTTAGGATCATATGTTTCACTGTTTAAGAAACATAAGAGCAACGAAATGAATAAGAGTTAGTTATCTCATTCTACTAGTAGACTCCAATGCAGTGTTAATTTTGCCGACTAAGAATTTTAGTAAAATTTTAGTCTACTAAACTTTTTGAGATTTAGTCAACTAAACTAGGCTAAAACTAAAACAATTCAGTCGACAAAAATATGACTAAAACTAAAATAGCATTTTAGTAAAAAGACTATGATTAAAACTAAATTGAAATTTGCCACCAAAATTAACACTGCAGATAGGGGCTGGGGAAGGGGCAAGAAAGACAGACCAGGGCTTGGGAGAGAGACACCTAACGGTGCTGGGGAGACACAAAGAGACACAAAGGGGCTGGGGAGGAGCAAAAGAGGCCGATGGAGGCTTTGACTAAACCTATTAAATTTTAGTCTTGTCGACTAAAGTCTACTGGAGATTTAGTCGACTAAAACTAGACTAAAACTAAAACAATTCAGATGACTAAAATATGACTAAAACTAAAATGGCATTTTAGTCAAAAGACTATGACTAAAACTAATTGAAATTTGCCGCCAAAATTAACACTGCTCCCATGTAATAATGTCAAATTCTGCCCAAAAAAACAGCATTGTTTAATGTATGCTCACCCCCATTTTTCTTTGGTTCCTTAGCCGATGGCAGGAGCATTATATTAGAAGCTCATTAATTAACTTACTAAACTGGGAGGTATGTAGAATTAACAACACAATTACACATTTTAGGCCAAAATAGTCATAATCGCACAACATTTCCCAAATGATCTATTTTTACAACAGGGACATTTGGAACTAAATGTTGCAATTCCTTCACCAATTCTCAATAATTCCTGTTTTAGTAAATATCTTAATCAATTATTATTAAACCAGTTCAGTGATCACGCAGTTTGATATTAGCGATTAATCACTAATAAACTTAAAAGTCTTGGTCAAGCTGGGCAATCCGAAAGAATTTAATAGCAGCTGATGTTTACAGTGCAATCTGTTTATAACAAAGTGAACAACTGTATGGCAATGTTGCCAGATTTACTCTGCTATACTGCCCTGCAGTATGAAGAAATCATATGCTGCAGAAAAGAAAGAAATACATTACTCATGGAAGATTTTGACAAGAATTGCCTTAATAATAAATGTAAAAAACAGAGTTCCCTCCTGCAGCATATGAATGCTATCTACTACAAGACAGCACCTTAATGTATCACTGATCAACATTTAAAAAAAAAACTATTTGTGTTCAGGAGACAGTCCTGGCAGCACAGGTCACTGTTACGGCAAATTGCTGCAGATATAATGAACATAAACTGTAGCTGTAAACAATTAGCAGGTTACAATGTATTTAAAGACTGGTGCATGTGCAAATGGTATAAATTGAAGATTGCACTAGCTTTAGTGTACATCTCACCAATATCGTGACCGACACGGCTTTATAAAGGATCACTCAGAAGTCAAGCAATTTTCCGGTAGGTGACTGTCACAACGAGGAGGCAAGCTCCATATACCAACGCAAGGCTGAAACCACGCACAACCGCACATCGGAAATTAAAAGGAATAGAAAAACTGTTGAAGAATCCAACTTAGGGCAATGAGAGACACGGAACATGACTGTAACGGACCGTTTTGCACACAAGAGGTTAAAAAACGTTTAGGCGATATTCCCCTTTCAGATGCACAGGCAGCTACTGCAATCACCAATCTCCCAAACTGCAAACACACAAATTCTCCAACTCCCGAACTGGAACCATACGAATCCTCCAACTACCGAACAGGAAACACGCGAATGCTGTTAAACAGCCGAACAGGAAAAACCATATGAACAGCTTACACTCCTGGCAGTCGCACTGTAACAGCACACAATCCAATTCCCCCCAAGAACGAGACAACACTTCGTTTGAGGATCAAGCAGAACTGCTTTACTGGGGCTACCTGCCCGGCTTTTATGCAGGTCTCCCACCTGGTGGACACTCCCCTAGGAGACCAGATGGGAAACTGGGACACAAAGGGTAAAAGGACCAATCACAAGCTTACACATTTAAACAAATCCCACAATGCATTGCAATCCCTCCTCTCTGTCCTGGAGATAATTGGGAAGTAATCCAAATATCTCCAAGGACAGAGGCAGAGCTCCATTAAGCACGTTACCAAAAAGACAGAAAAATATACAATGTTGCAAATATTACACAAAACATATACATTCAACATATCCCCAGATAGCTTAGATCTGAGCGCACATTATTACCGAATAGCGCTCAGATCACATACACATAGTTCAATTGCCATGGAGCCAAAGTCTTTCATACAGTCTTTCAGTATACGAATGGCATAACTATCTGGGGTAGCATTGTTCACATAATAAAAGTCCAGAACGAACCGGTGTTCGTTTCTTTGCAGGAGAAGGGAAGTCGGCGGCTCAGCGGTGTTCGTGCAAATAAGTGTCTGTTTTGAGTTCCATAGATTTGGAGCTAAACACCGCTGGCCATTCGGGAGTTTAAAATGGCCGGTGCCACGTGTTCGGCAAATGAACAAAGGCCACCCAGCGTTCATCGATTAAGCTGCGGTTAATTGACGGCACACTCCAGTTCCCAGCTGGTCGATCGGTCGGTAGTTTGTTCGGTAGATTCAATCTACCGAACGCCCAGGCAGAAAGGCACGAATAAGCCTTTCTGCAGGGAAAATAAAAAGTTTTTAACATGGGGAGGTTGGTTCCGCCACAGTGACCCAATCTGTAAAAAAGGAAAAAAACGTCCATCACAAATGCCTGAATGACCAAAACACGACATAAAGACTACAGACAAGGCAGAAACGCAAACAGACGATAACAGACAAAGAGAAAGTTTGTCATTATGTGGCCAGTCCCATGGAAAATGGAGAAAGATCTCCATGCCCCATAAGTGGGTGTAGTTGGAACCCGGAGGCCGCTGGGCCACTGAAATAGTCTAATGTACCACGATGATGGATCGGTATGACCAACCAATGAAAAAAACGATGAGAGGAAGTTCAGAAATGAGGAAACAGAGGCAGTACATGGATCAATGTTCTGTTCCAAACCCACACCAGACCAGGAAGCCCAGTGTAGAGGTAGCATCGTTGCATCCCTGGGGCCCAAGAGTCCCACGAAAGGTTCCTAGCAGCCTGTGATCTGCCAGAAACCCTTGGAAGAGTCCAGTCCCCCAGGATCAGCTGATCCTCCAGGAGCAGAGCGTAGCCGATAAATAGATAGATAGATAGATAGATAGATAGATAGATACTGATATAACTGTCTGCTTTTTATCATCAGTAACAGAACAATACAAGTCTCTAAATAAATGTGTTTTGCATTTCACCCTTCAAAGTTATAGCACACTTGTAGTGATAAACTCACATACTTCTGAAGTAAAATAAGTGTATATATGGTGAAAAAAACAATATAAGACAAAGTGCATACTTCTGAGCCTCAGATTTCAGCTCAGTTAATCAACAAAGGGCAATGCATTTCAGTCAGTGTCGGTATGCAAGCTGTGTGGCCGAGCATGCTGCCATGTACCGGAACTGTATAAATTCAGTCCCTACCAGTGCTCTGAATGTGCCCTGCTGTTTGGGAGAAGATGACTATTGGGTGAAAGTACATACACTGCTCTGTCTTTCTATTGACTAACAGTTTACTCATGCACTACATATTATAACCCTATAATGAATCCTACTACTGTTTCATGACCATTAAGGCTTTCTGATAATGTTTCAGCACAGACTCACTTTCTTTGTCACCTTATTGCCTCTCTTTTCATCTTGGCAACTTATTAAAGGAAATTCCAGGCACCATAACAAGTTCATAGCAATGAAGTTGTAATGGTGCAAGGAGGTGCCGGTCGCTGGCATAACTCAAAGGGGTAAACCATTAATGAACAATTTAACACCAAAGTCTTCAGTCCGGTGCCTGTTAGCTCTATGCCTTCACTTTGTTTCTTTGTTGTATACTGCAAACAGAAAGCCTCAGACTGGGTGCGACTTAAAGGCTGACGCTCGCAACCTATCAGTAGCTCCCAATACACAAAACCAAGTAAGAAACGAATGCACGTTTCTACTTACTGAGAGACATATACACCCAGCAGGAGATGCAGACCAGAAGCTCTACATCTGTGCAGTGAACACCAAACAAACCTTGGCCAGAGATAACATTAAGGCGGAATTGTCATTTCTTCCTGAAAAATTTGTATTTCTTAAAGATAAAATCTCTATGAAATACTCAATATGACTGTGTTGGAATTTCACTGAAAATCCAACCTAGCCAAGAGATATGCAGAGACAACGTACAGACCACTTTGTCTCTATATTTCTCCTCTACTTGACTTTCCTTGACCCAAGGTGGAGCCACAGACCTCAATTCTGAACTCTCGTGCATCCGTTAGAATAAAGCAGTGACGTCAGTGCCGAGGAGGACCATCGGGGACAATGATGGCGACACCCGAGAGGGACAGGTTCAGGTAGGTAAACTAACCATTATCTGCCCCCCTCAGTCACCGGACCCGCAGTGTCGATGTCACCGTCGGGGGACTGTGAATTTGGCAAAGTTGCCAAACGGTGACAGTGCCTTAATTATTTATTTTTTTATTACGCAAAAAATAAAATGTTCCCACAAAAAAGTCCTACCTCACACTCGCACAGAAAAAATAGAGCCTCTATATTACGCTACATTCCCCACACATACATCCTGCATCCCTTACACATACGTACAACATCCCTCAACACACACTGCATCTTCTGCATACACTACATCCCATATATGCACACACAATGCATCCCCTGCACATGCAAATACACTATATTATCGATACTCTCACACACTCTCTCTCTACATCCCCTACACACAGACACTCTACAGGCCTTAGACATACACATTACTCCACAAACATAACACAAAACAGATCTATTAACACACCAATACTATGCTAAGAGGCTCATAACCAGCCCCCGTACTTACAATATCAAAAAAAGTTTCAAAATGCATAGACAATACTCTTCCCTGCTCCTATCTCTCTTATTTATTACAGTGGAACCCTATGGTGGCAACATACAACATGTATGTTTTTTTATAGCTGTGGAGCACATTACTGGATTTAGATGATGGGAGATATTGGATGAGGGAATATGGCCACAGAGGGGTGCTGTGAACATTTTCCCTGACTCCAGTATAAAAACTTCCTGGAGAGTGAATCTCAAACAAAATGGAGTAGACAGTAAAATCGCAGACCTTTGTTAAATAAACATAGTAATGCCTTAGCTTGTTACTCATTTAAAAATAAATTAAAACCCAGCTGTGCTTTCAATCGAAACAGTGCTCCTGAAACTTAAGAACAACTATTTGATTGATAAAGTGACAGCTGGGGTCCGGGGTACCATGAAAACCTTTGCACAAGGTGTGGGAGCCATGGGAGACTTACATTGACAACCCCTAGCAGTCCAGGCAGTTCCGCGACGTAGGCACTGGAGCAGAGGAGGGCATGGAGTCCACTCCATCTGCGTTATACGACAATCTTCTCTTCTCTTTCTCTTCTTCTTCTCCTTTTCTTTACTTTATACTTCTATTTCCCTCTCTTCTATGTTTTACTACTAACCAGGGGTTTCCCCACAGCAGAGTTAAAAACCTTGAGCAAACCAAGAACTTCAGCATTTCAACAATGGGTGCCGAGGCCCCAAGATTTTGCTAAAAATGAAAGCCACTAGTGAGCCACAACAGCGTTAAGCTTGGGGATATTGATTTTTTTCGCTGAAGCGACCATGATGAAGCCACCACAATGTTATCGCTTATTGTCAGAGTGTTCCACTGGCGACCTGTAACACTCTTCATATGTCTGATGTTTTTACTGTATCTAATGGTTCTGTATTTTACTGCATTGACCAGTTAGTCTTTTTTGTTGTTCTCGTTGCTCAAGCTTAAATAAAGAATGAAAAAACAAATAAGAAACTAAAACATAAGAAAGACTATGATAGTTGACCTCTCTCCTCTAGTTTCAGATTCACAGCAATTAAAGCTCACTCAGATCTCCGGGAAGCTACAGTCTGGGAGGACTGGGCCAGTGAAGTTGGAATGCCAACCTATTGGGTCTGATTTAAGGGATTATGGGGTGTTCTGGTTCAGACAGAGGAAAGACGCATCATCTCCAGAGTCAATAATGTATCAATCTAACATGGCCAACAAAGTAACACAAAGCAATTTACCAAACAAAGAGAGTTTCAAGTCAACTAAAGGGGGTACTAGCTACAACCTGGAAATCAATCCATTTGGAGAGAAGGACCAAGGGATCTATTATTGTCTGGTTAATAGTAAATCGGTCCTGTATATCATCCCTGGGGTCTCCCTCTACTATGCTACAGGTACTGTATGGTCTATAATACCAATCAACATTAACATGCACCACAACACAGCAGGAACTAAACTATAAACTCATAGATGGCAGATATCTAATTATACGTCAATATACATATATATATAATGTGTAAAATATACAGAGAGACCATGTTTATCTATAATGCACAGAGAGAACATGTTTATATTCAGAGGTGTACCCTTGCGCCCTTGGTATCTAGCGCCTTTGGCCCCTCTGTGTGTCTCCTCCCCCAAAGTGTGTGTGTGTGTGTCTCTTCCCCTCCAAGCCCCTTTACGTATCTCCCCCCCCAAGCCTCTCTGTGTCTTCCCCCTCCATGTGTTTCATTTACCCCAGCCTATCCATGTGTCTCATGCCCCTCCCAGGGCCGGCGCTACCTGTTAGGCGGACTAGGCAGCCGCCTAGGGCGCCCCTTAGGAGCACCAGTCCCCCTCATGCTGCACCCGCCCCGAGTGATCTGTAGAGAGCCTCAGGCGGCTGCAGCTTTGCCCGGGCTGGTCCGTCCATGAGGGCGCACCGCCCAGGCGCAGCATGATGAGAGGGGCTGACAGGAGGGAAGCGCTCAGCGCTCCCTCCTGTCACTCCCTCACTGTAGCGTGGCCGAGCTCTGTATGGTCCGCGGGTACAGGGAGTACTCAGTGTGCACTTCCTTTTAGTCCGGCCGGGTACAGGAAACAAAAGCTCCCTGTACCCGCGGACCATACAGAGCTCGGCCACGCTACAACAGTGGTAGGGGGGGATAAAGAAATTGGAAGGGGTGGTGGGGAGAAGGAAATTGGAGGGGGGGAAGGAAATTGAAGGAGGGAGAAAATTTGAGGGATAGGGGAGAAATTGGGGGAGATTGACATCCATCACACACACACAATCACACACAATGCACCCCTTGCACACAGAAAAACACACAATGCATTACACACACACAGACACACATACACAAGCAATGCATCCCTTACACACACAGAAACACACAATGCATTCATTACACACACTCAATGCATCCCTTACAGATGCACACACTGCATCCCATACATACACAAACACATCTTGCAGCCCTTACACATACAAACACAGATTCACACAATGCATTCCTTACACACATCAGGACATCCCCTACACACACCACCCCCTGTGAACAAACTCATTGGTGGAACATGAAGGTGGACCCTGGGACCCAGACCTTGAGCTGTGTAAAGGGCCCCCAAAAAATGGAGCTGCTTCCCATTCTCCCAGAACATTGATTTTTGTGACCACAGTTACAAACCGCCTCCAGAGAGCCTGTTCTACACCAGACCAGTGGAGCCAGACTGCAGCTAGAGCCCATCATCATCCTCATCTGGTTGTAAGTAGGCAATCTAGTATATTATTCGTGGCACTAATCTCTAATTTACCTCACATTAAAGAAACACTATAGTCCCCAGAACCACTTCAGCTTAATGTAGTGGTTCTGGTGTCTATAGCCTGTCCCTGCAGGCCTTTTAATGTAAACACGGCGGCACTGCAGCACTGGCGTTAGTTAACATGGCAGATCATATGGGTGGGGCATTGTGATGTCACATGGGGGGGGCGGCAAACTTTACTTTTGCCTAGGGCGGCAAAAATCCTTGCACCGGCCCTGGCCCCTCCAGCCACTCAATGTGTCTCATTCACCCCCCAGTCACTCCATGTGTCTCATTTAATCTTAACCTCTCCATGTGTCTCATTTACCCCCTGCCTGTCCCTCCAGCCCCACCATGTGTCTCATTAACCCCCAGCCCATCCATGTGTCTCATTTAACTCCCTCAGCCCTTCCATGTGCTCCATGTGTCTCACTTACTCCCCCAGTCCCACTATATGTCTCATTTACCACCTCCCAGCCCTACCAGCCCCTCTATGTGTCTCATTTACCCCTGCATGTGTTTTCTTTACCACCACCCCCAGTCCCTCTAATACCTGCTGACCTGCATATTGCGTGGCTGAGTCACGGTACCACTCCGTGAACATTAACTGCCAGATCGGTTAGAGGCTATGAAAGCTCCTCTCCAGTGGCTCGGCCACGCTACTTGGAGAGGCGGTCATCCGGCAATCGCTCCCTGTAGGTTTGCCGGCCTACCAGGAAATTTCCTGGTATCCCGGTGGACCATCTGGCCATCTGGCTCCTGCCTCGGCCTGCGCCCCTGTTTATAATACATAGAGAGAACATATATATATGTATATAAAATACACAGAGAGAGCATGTTTATCTATAATAGACAAATACAAAATGTTTATCTGTAATAAACGGGTAGAACATTTTTATCTTTAATAAATAGAGAGAACATATATATATATATATATATATATATAATACACAGAAAGAAAATATGTATCTATAATACATAGGGAGAACGTGTTTATTTATAATACACAGACAGTCTATCTAGGTTGGTGGTGGTTGGAGAGGATCTATCCTGTAAAAGATGGGACTTTACTAGACAAGGATTTATATTGTTAATATTGTTATAATTCACTAGTAAAATATTTAATTTTTCCATAATATTGCTATCTCTGCAGTATTACACAAAATCTCCTTCACACAAGATAATGTTTTATAGTTTTAAGCTCTATATTGTAAATAACATATAATAATAATAATAATAATAATAACAATATAATAATAATAATAATAACAATGTCCATTTATTCACACCATACCTACACACGGGGAGTGACAGAATACAGAGAAGGAAGATCCACAAAGTATAAAGTTAGACTTTTCCTAGGGCTCCAAGGACTGTACTTTAGCATTTAAGCACTTTAATTACATATTTGAATGTGGGGATAATGGTCCAGAGTCACTAGTCATTTAATTTATAGCCATACAAAAATATAACTTAATTTAGACCTACTTATTGCTTATAATGCAATTTATATCACTTCCCCTGAATCGTATCCTCGGAAAAGGAAGGTTACCTTTACAGCCCAGCTCCAGCATTTGGCAAATAAATCATATTTTACTCTACTTGAGTGTAATAGTGATATATAGCCACCAGTCGTTTAGTTTAGTACATTGCGCTTGTGCGATTAGGTTTTTTTAGGACATTTTTTAAAATGTGGGACAATATCCCAGGACAATTATTTAGTGGGACAGGAGGCCAAAAACCGTATCTGTCCCATGCAAGCTGGAAGAGCACTCTCAGCCAATGAGCACAGCCGTGCATGGCTTAGCTCAGTGGCAGGATCCTCCAGCAGCAGGGGAGGCAATGGTGGGTTGTAGTAGTTATGGTGCTTGCAGTGTTCCATTAAAAGCCTGGATGTGTGTTTGGGAGTGGAAGCACGTGTGATGTGTGTGAGGTGACTGCGTGTGTTGTTTAGGTTTACATATATACACACACACAGATAATACATATACACAGAGAAAAATACACACACACACAGATAACACATACACACAAAGATCACATTACATATTTTTAGCCACCCCCTGCCTCCATATCTTTTGGTGCGTGAAATTGGCTTTCCGGGGTCCAATGGCATCTGACTGAGTCTGATGGGAATCTGGTCGGGGTCTTCCTGCTCTCTATTGTCCTTCCCTCTCTCCCGCATGGCTCGTTGGTAAGCTGGGAGGAAGTGACTTGTACTCACTTCCTCCCAGCACCTCAGGTTTCACACTGAGTGAGAGTCAGTCAGTCTTGTGCGCATTCACCAGGCTAACATGTCAATTCTTCAGGTGTTTCTGCCGCCTTTCTATATGAATCTACCCCTTTGGGTGGTGCCAGTAATGCAGGTTTCCCCTAATACCAGAAAATGCTGGATAACCTTTATATGACCTTATCATTAGTCAAAATTGTTTAGTTGAGCCATAATAGGGAGAAGAAGTAGTTAGATCTTTGGTTGCGGAGGTATTTTTCCTCCACTAATACATGTATTATATATAATTATTGTCTGCTCTCTCCAAAGTTACAACTAAAGCTTCAGTGCCAGAGACACAATCAAAAAAAACACCAATTACACCTATCTTCACAGACCAAAAGTGTGACTGCAACACTGCCACAGCAGGTATTTCAAAACTCTTATACTATTTTTATGTATCCCAGATAGGTGAAACGCGTTGGGTACTTATCTCAGTGTCACAGAAGGTTACAATGTCTTACACGGGACTATGTTTCCTGCAACATGTTAATTAACAGAAAGTACACGCTTGTCACTCCATATTCTTATAGACACCAAAAGCGATATGTAGGCATTTGCATGTTCCATTTTTATTTCTTCATATATGTGTTATGAGGACTAGTAAATGTATTGCAAACCTCTGACAATGTGAATTGTTTCACAGTTTTTTCACCTCCTTTTCACTACCACCTCATTCTGGTTCCAATGGGTGCTTTTAGTGCCTTTACACTTTATATTCACACTGGCACAGGATTTTTTTTATAAACCCCTACACTAGCAAGCAATTCTTGTTTGAAGAAATATTAGCATCACATTTATTTGAAACATGGGGTGTACAGCTAGCCCATAGGTGTATGATAAAACAACAAATTTAGCTTGCAGTTCAAACATAAAAAAATATGCAAATTGGCACTTTTTTTTTTTTTGGTACGTCCATTTTTTTAATATTAAGAATGAAAAGTTTTATGTTGAAATATTTTCGAATGTAAAAAATAATCTCTTCCTTTGAGCATAGTGTCTACATAGAAGAAGTACAATTAAACCAAACATTTCTAAAATAAAGGTATTTAGAACAGATTTAGAGCAATCTCTTAAATACTAATGCAATTCTACAAAGGCTTACGAGAGACCCAATTCACTCCACTACCCTCTTGGACTGTAGGAATGGTAAGACCTTTAAATCTTCCTTTACTGTTTGGAAGGAATTTGGGAGGGGGGTTATTTGCAGGACATTTGTAGACATTCATTTGGTTAAATGTAATCCCTTTATATGCTGGCTTGAAGCTAAATGAGACTTTATGGACTAAATATAATTTTGCAAAGGGAATGAGAGTTAAAAAAAAAACCTATGCATACACACTTTTGGTAGTGAAGAGGTTAACTTCATACCCATGTTGTTTGTAGTGGATGCTTTTTGAAAAAGTTCCCAAAATACTGCCATCACTAGGTACATGTTAAGTGGCGATACCACTAAAGGGCACGCTGCTTCCACTATACCCATAAACTTCCTGCTATATCATAAAAGCACTCACCACATCCTGGCTAAAAATGTGTATCATTATTCTATTAAACTGTTAACTCACTGCTTGATATAAGTCTGCCTTTTATACTATGTATCATCATCATGTTTTAGGATTCATCATACATTTCTGCAGTTACCCTTAATAATAGAGCACTCTTTTAAACACAGCTTTTCAAACCAAAGCATTGGACAAATTACTTAAATCCATCCATAGATTGTCAGTTCCAACCTTTTGAGGCTTGCCAACACTGTGTTAGTTCTAGTTTAGGAGTCTCTCTGTCAACATTTAGCTGAGTACTAAATATGTTGTGACATCAAAACATGATGAAACTTTTAGATCAAAACCTCCCTAAATTAATGCATTTCTCAAAATGAAACCAGACAGAAACATCCCACATTGCTAAAAAGAAACATTCATGGTATGTCCCAATACTAACATGTTAATTCCAGATACTAACATGTTAATTCCAGATAATAACATGTTAATTCCATGGATACCATATTTATAGTCTTGCGTAGAATAAGTTCTCTCCATCTTTCTCTAACACTCTCTACACTAGGGCTGGGCAAATGGTAGATCCCCAGATATTGTAGAACTACAACTTCCACGATGCTTTGCCATTCTAAAGGCTGGCAAAGAATCATGCCAAATGACTGTTATGGTTTGGTTCCTTTAAATGTTCTATGCGTTTAAAGATATTCTATGTTATGTTCCTTTAAAAGTTTGGAATCCTTTCACAGGAACTGACTGCTGCAGCCGAGGTGTATTTACACGCACACTGTCAGTGCGTTATTGCATTGATATTGTGTCTGTTACCCTTCGCCTGTCTTCCCATTCACCTCTCTCCACTCTAGGTCCATTCGCCCCGAACGCCTCCTCTCGGGTTCCCTTAAGCCTCTGCAAAAGCCTCATAGTTCCTCGAATTGATCTTCTGGATTTCGATCTTGGCTACAATAATTCCCTCTGGTCATTGGCCTCGGACTGAATTTGCTGATATGGATTTAGACTGTTACACTCTTCTCTCTGTTACTGCCTTACAACTCATGATAATTTAGTTCTAACCTTGGCATGTGTTTATGGACTTGAAAATAGCTCGCTCCTTGGATTCACGTTACTACTCAACCATACTGTTCCTGGAAAAGGTTTCTGCCATATTGCATTGTTTAGTTGACATAAGAATACAATATTGACATTCTACCATTTGCCCAACTCCTCTCAACACTGTGCTTACCCTTCTCCTAGGTTTTCTTTTCTTTCCTCCAGAGAAGGGATAAGATCCCACAGGGCACTTGGAACATTACCGTTTTAGAGCCACCACCTCCATTCTTCACATAGGAATGGTTATGGGCCAAGTAGATGCATGTTTCCGGGGCCCTGGCTAACCCCTGGGCCATAAGCGGCTGCCTACAGTCAACTTATGGTTAATCCTGCTTTCCCACTTTCCCTTCAACTACTCCCCCTTTTTTAAGGTAGACATGGTTTCGCATTGCACTCTGGGATTTCCATCCCTTTTATCCCTTCCCCCGTTTCTGTGGAACTGCATACAGGTGGCAAGAGGTTCCATAATGAATTCACTTCTGCCTTTAATTTTCCTACCCCCTACCTTTTGATTATATTGTTTCCTGTATTCCCCTTTTTAACAATATCTTTGGGGGGTTTTTTTTGCAAGTTTATTTCAAATTTGTTTAAAAAAATATATATAAAATTGCATAAGAAAATGTCGCCACTCTGGGTTTTATTTGGTAAACATCGAATTGTAATGACCCAAAAACTGAATTGAGGTGAGTTGTTTGTTTTTTTAGCAGATATTTTATCCTAAATTTGGCAATCTGGGGTTTCACCTAACTACAATACACTGTTTATTGAATAAATCCCTCCGAGTTCCGTATCATTATACTGTGTTTTGGGCGTCACAGGAAATGCAAGTGAAGTCTGGCTCGGCTATAGCAAGGTTTATTTTTAGGGAGTGCGAGATAACACATCGTGTAATATAAATACATAATGCAATGAAGAGCTTGTATATAAAAGCGTTTATTCACTTCAGTATTCTTATATTTAAATATGTATATATATATTTTTTTTTAGAATCCTTCCAGAATTTGCCTGCTGGTATACCTGTAACGCACTTCATATTTGCGCTGATTGGAAAATTGTGTCTCATACTTCTGGTTCTTTTACTTTCTCTGAAACTATAATATAAATCTGTAAAAAGCAATCATAAAAAAGTACTCTCAGCCAATTGGCTCTGTCTCATCTTAATTCCTTTCCATCAATAATTATATTACCTACTCAAGTACTCAGGCAAATATATATTTAACAAAATACTGAAATGTTTCAAAGTACAATATATTTATTAAAGGATATTACTTAACTTTGGAGCATTCAGATTTCTAGAGTACAATGGTTTCTAAATAGTTTGTGACTAAAGCTGGTAAGTTCCACGCCCAACAAATCTGCATATACTGCTAACACACTTATGTGTTGTACCCCAACACAAGTAAAACTGAAAAAGGAATATTTATCAAAGTGACAATAACAGTGATAAGGTGAAAATCACAAAGAAAGTTAGAGCAGCTTTGAATATAAAAGTACTGTAGTCAGGGCCGCCACCAGAAATGTAACTCTTAATCTAACTCAGCTCAGGGTCTGGGCCCCCTGGGGCCCGCCTCCAAATAACGCCCACTGGGTCTGCCTCCAAATACTGCCCACAGGAATACACACACTGATACAAAAAGACAGAGATACATACTAACAGACACACATACTGAAACAGACATACACGCATACAGGCATACATACTGAGACATACACACAGGCATACATAGTGACAGACAGATACATACTAACATACATATAGACACACATGCATGAGGACATAAAGACACATACATACATACAGACACCGAAATACATACATACATACACACACACAGACATACTGACAGACATACAGACACTGTCATCCATACACACATACATTCATAATGGCATACAGACAAGAACAGACATACATTCATAATGGCATACAGACATACATACATACATTCAGACTGACATACATGCATATATACAGACATACTGACAGACATACATGCATACAGACATCCATACACACATACACACAGGCATACGTTCATAATGATATGCAGGCATACATTCATACTGACATACAGACATACATATATACAAACATAGACATACATACATGCATACAGACATACATACTTCCATCCATAGACATACATGCATGCATACAGACATACATACAGACATACACATACATACATACATAGACATACATGCATGCATACAGTCAGACAGACAAACATAGTCATACACACAGACATACATACAGACAGACACAGACATGCATGCATACAGACAGACATACATACATAGACATACATACATACATAGACATACATGCATACAGACAGACAGATATACATACAGAGACATACATACATACATAGACATACATGCATGCCTACAGACAGACATACACATACATACATATATACATACAGGCAGACATACATACAGACATACATACATACACAGACAGACATACAGACATACATGCATACAGACATACAGACAGACAGACATGCATACAGACAGACATACACACAGACATACATACAGACAGACAGACATACATACATACATGCATACAGACAGACATACATAGACATACATGTATACAGACATACACACACAGCTCATTTTCCAGCCACCCTCCTGTCTCTTACCTTTTCTTTGCAGGAGGATGGCTGGGGATGATGGGAGTCGGCGCGGCTCCCTCTTCACTGCCTGGATCTCCCTCTTCACCGGCGCGCGCACTCCTCCCGCGCGGAGTGGGCTGGGAGGAAGTGACCACTTCCTCCCAGCAGCACTTGGGGCTTTTTAAAAAAATTTTTTTTAAAGGGGCCCTGTCGCGCCCACTGCGCTGACCGGGCCACTGAAGATATAGGGCCCATCGGGTGGCCCTAAGTGTGTGGGCCACCCGATGGGCCCCACATATGGTTGTCACCAGGGGTCAAGTCCTGGGGAAAAAAGTGTGGGAACTCACCCAAGATTCCCGCCGCCTCCCCCCCCCCATGGATGATGGGTGTTTGTGTGAGTGCTGGATGATGTGTGTGTGAGTGCTGGATGATGGGTGTTTGTGTGAGTGCTGGATGATGGGTGTTTGTGTGAGTGCTGGATGATGGGTGTGTGTGTGCTGGATGATGGGTGTGTGTGTGTGCTGGATGATGGGTGTGTGAGTGAGTGCTGGATGATGGGTGTGTGTGTGCTGGATGATGGGTGTGTGAGTGCTGGGTGTGTGAGTGAGTGCTGGATGATGGGTGTGTGAGTGCTGGATGATGGGTGTGTTTGTTTGCTGGATGATGGGTGTGTGAGTGAGTGCTGGATGATGGGTGTGTGAGTGCTGGATGATGGGTGTGTGAGTGCTGGATGATGGGTGTGTGGTGCTGGATGATGTGTGTGGGGGGGGGAGCATTTTTTTCTTACTTTATGTGTATGTATATTTGTTTATTTTATTCCCCCCTCCCTGCTTCTTACCTTGTCAGGGAGGGGGGAGATCGCCTGGTGGTCCGGTGGAGGGAGCCAGCTGCTGCACACAGGGGCCATCACACTCTGTGTTCCTTCTCCAGCTTTAACTCTCGCGAGACTCGCCTGTGCGGAGCGTTGCCATGGTAACAGCCGCGGGTCTCGCGAGAGTTATAGCTGGAGGGGGAACACAGCGTGTGACGGCCCCTCTGTGCAGGTAGCAGGGCCGGTCCTGCAGGACAGGTAACGGGAACGGCGTTCCTGCTTTGGAAAAAGTGCAGGAACGCCGTTCCCATGCGTTCCTGCAGGACTCGAGCCCTGGTTGTCACCCCCTGATGGCGGCCCTGAATGTAGTTATAGTTATTGACCAACAAATGATGGTGTAACTGTAGACCAAGTATGTCAAACTCAAAGGACAACACGGGCCAAATAAACAAGGTTTAAGTTTATGTGGGCCGCAAAAGAACTGAAGCTTCAGTTTTCATAAAAACGTAGGTTTATTTAGAAAAGTACAGGATAAAAGCAGATGTGCATTTGCATATAACCAATGTTTCAGTCCAACTACCTTGACATATTAAGACAAGTTTGGTAATGGGACTGAAATGGTGAATGTAAGCTGGTGCACAGCTGTAAAATAAACAAATAACGTTATGTTGATTTTATTTTTAAATTTTTTTATATTCTTTATTGCGGGTCATTATTTTGACAAATATACAGCATGCGAAGACATTGAGAATACAATATAAACAACTGTGACTGCAACACATGGGCGTTTTCGACCCAATTTAAATTTTTATTGCTATAAAATCCCCTATTGCTGGACCGGGTGAGGTGTAACTATAAACAGAGGGTGCAGGTAAAGGCTGCGCATTCCCCAGGGGAACCCAAGGTGGAACGCTACATAGGGTGTTGTGGTTTGGTGAATACACAAGTATAAAGAGAGCAGGTCGACAGCATTCCTTGACCTATAAATGCCTAGTCTGGCGACAATATAAGAGAGGGCCAGGGTTAAATGCCTAACGTGCAGGTAAATGCTATTAAGGGCTAATGGTGAGTTTTTCACGTTGAGGGGTAAGGGAGGGGGTATTAACAGAGTCATCCATTAATCTGATTGCTTACAGAACCAGGATGAGTATAACATTACTATGCACTGCAAGTACATCTAACAATAGTAAACCTATATTAACATAAAATAAATAAAACATGTAAATGAGAGACATAAGTTTGCAGTCACTCCTTTCAGGTTAAGTGAATCAACTGTCCCAGATACAGCTCGTTAGGGTACGAAAGGAGTAATTCCCTCCACCGGCCAGGCAGGTCGTGCCACCGATAAGACTGCAGTCGCCGGTAGATCCAGTGCTTGGAGAAACTTCAAATATGTGTGACAGGTGGTGTGGCCAGCTCTCTCAACCGTGAGCCGTTGTGGTTCCCATTTGTATGGAATTGCATTTTCTTTTAGTAGTTGTGTAACTTTTTGAAAGGACCTCTGCCATGTTAGTGTTTGCCTGGAGAAGTCTCTAAAGACTGTCAGCTCTGGCCCCTCGAAGGGTACTGTGGGACAGCCCACATGAGGATTCCCCTAATAGAAACTCGTGCAAATTTGAGTAGCAAATTTTGAACAGTTCCCTGAGGCACGTTGCCGGCTTTAGGGAGGCGAAAACTGAAATCTGTCACTAGTAGCTTGGCTTGCTTAGGTGTAAACACCGTGACGATGAACCTTCTTATGTAGTGTGGGAGTTCTTCATTGGTGATAGCCTCAGGTATGCCGCGTATTCGCATATTGCATGCTTTACCTTTATCTCCCATATTAGCCATTTCCGCTGTCAGATCAGTGCAACGTGTTTGTAGTGCGCTAAGTACAGCATCAGTTGTAATTTGCGCTAGCCTGGTTTCCCCCACATCTTTCTCCACTGTGACAATACAGTTAGTAAGGGCTGAAACTTCTTCTCTGACCTTTGCCATATCCTCCTGGAACTTGGCTCTAATATCCAGTATCAAAGTTTTTATGTCAGCATTGGTGGATGGTGCAGAGTCCCCCATCTCTGGAGACAGCTGTGTCACTGTTTGTACCTTCGGGAGAATTGGCAGGTCTGCAAAGAGGCTTTCGTCGTCTGTGAATAGTAGGCCTCTGCCGGCGCCAACTTGGAAGGCTCATGCCGCGCGGCCATACGCATAAAGGCTCCGATATCTCTGGAGCCCAAGCTTGGATCTGCTCGCTGCTTCTTATTTTTCTTCCCCAAAGCCTTTGACCTCCGGGCTGCTACTTCAGACCCTGGTATTTTGGCTGAAAACGCTGGGATATCAAGTTTGGTAAAGTAGAGGCACGGAGCTGCTGCTTTATGAATCTTGCTTGTTTGGTCACTGGCTCTGCCCCCTTCCGTAATGTTAATTTTAAAGTCTTACGAGTGTGTTCTTCACTTTGGCTGAGATCATCAAACTTGATGATCTCAGCCAATCTAATACTTTCCCATAAAAACTGCGCGGCCAATCAGCATCTCCATGGGGAGCATTAAGCAACGCCATACAGACCCAATCTAATACACTGCCCCCTGCCCCCTTTCTAATACATTGCCCACAAATCGAATAAAATGTCCCCCGTCTCCAATTGAACACACTACACAAGAAGGTCCGCCAAGTCCCTCTTCCCCTACCTTAAGATAAGCCGCCCGTTCTCCAGTTCCAGCTCCGCTCTGTTCAAGCAGGCCAGACGCTCCTCTGGCACAGTGAGCAGGAGGGAAGGGGAGCGGCTGGCCCGCTCTGCAGACAAAAACTCTGCGCTCATGTGGCTGTGGGAGGGAAGACAAGAATCAGACAGGAAATATCTTTCCTATCTTCTGGCTGGTCACAAAACAGGTCCAGGGCAGGAGGGCCGCAAATATATTTATTGGGGCTGCAAGTTTGACATGATTGGTGCAGACAGTTTGGGTGTATATAACTACACAAAATATATGTTTTAGCTTAATACAAGCGAGCTTTATAATATGCCAACATTATGTGTAAGTATTATTTAAAAGAAGTCCAATGCTTAATTTTATAAAGTGCAAATCAATTTATCACTAACAATTCAGTGAAGCAAAACAAGAAAACACACTGTCTCTGACAAGATAGTGTTGGGAGTATATGCGGCATATGCCATTACTCACTGCCAAGAATGGTAAATAAAGTGCATCCCAATAGGGGTTGTGGCGGGCGGCTCGAGATAGCTGTGTCATTTATAGTGCGGTATTCAGACAGTATTCCGTTTACAGAACGAGCTCCGGAAATATAATTTTTTCACTGATCCACTTTTATTTAGACTTTGGTTCAATACATTTATTTACCTGTGTATTCGTATAATTTTACTGTACAAATATTTTTAAATGAATTCTTCAATAAAGAAATAACATGAACACGTGGTATCTCGTATATGTTATATTGTATATGGTATCTGTTTATACAATATTACAATGTATGTTTTCTGAGACGAGTATACAAGAGTCCATGAAATGCAATGAAGAATAGGAACCACTTATTAATTAATAAATTACAAATCAGGCTTTGCCATTTTCAATGTCATTCACCAAAGTGTAAACTGTCAGGAATTTCAAGTGAATTGAATGTGAATTTTAAAATTTAGACGACATAGCCAAATGGTAAAAAGTTAGCTAGATTTTATTTTTGGATATATTGGCCTAATATTTAAACTGCACTCTAAAGTCCCAAACATGCACACTTTACTGAAGAATCCTAAATATGTTCATGTTTATATCTTAAAAGAACACTAAATGTTAGTGAACAAACGTGTTATATATATATCTCCTGCTACCTCTTGATTTTCTTCACCATGTGAGGGTTTGAAAGGTGAGACTTACACCTTTCTCAAAGATGCCACTCCGGCCTTCTGGGTGTAGGAAATTGCCACGGTATGTATATTTATGTATGTGTGGATATGTGTGTCCTCTTTTTCAAATCTGCCTCAAGATTCAGCAGTCCATTCCATGACTTCAGGTCCAGGATCTGCCCTTGTCACACATATGAGAGATTAACAATAACCTAAATACTCATTCAAGCATTTGGAGTGTCCGATTATTGATGTACAAATCACTGTAACCTCTGTTAGTGTATTCATACAAAATAGTACCATAAAATGGGTTTATTCTTGAGTGAATGTTATACAGTTTAATATTTGTCCAAGAGTGCAATAAGCAATCCATTCACTACCATAGACTATGCTATCCGAAAAGGAACATCATTTATATAGGTATTATACTGCCATCTAGTGTCTCTTCCAAGAAAAGGCAGTAACAATCAGTGACATGTTTCTTAATAAATTTATAGTTTTATGTAGCTGTCAGAGACTAGACAAGGAGAGAGATAGATATATGTATATTTACTTAATATCTGACAGGTGACGGTATAATATGTATCAATGAATACAAATAAAATACAACTTGCCTTTCACAACTGTTAGAGTCTTAGTATAGTCTTTGCCTATCTCAGAAGTATTTCCGGGGAAGGGGATTTGAGGGGTAAAGTCTCAGATAATTTGGCTGCATTTAGGGAAAGATTTATATTCAATTTAGCTGATCTTTGATTACATAATTCTCTATACTATGGATTCCCACAAGGTAGATCTCCAGATGCTGTAGAACTACAACTCCCATGATGCTTTGCATGCCTGTAGAATACCTTTAAATAAAAGCATCATGGAAGCTGTAGTTTTAAAACATCTGGGGATCTACCTTTTGGGCACCATTGCTCTACACCATCAGGAGGGTAGTGCAGCACTGTAACCCTTCTGCATTGCTTAAGTAGTGTGTCTAGGCAGGATTGCCATGGAAATGTGACTGCGATCGTTATTAACTTTTGGTACCATGGTCTGTAAGAGAAAACATGGAGGCTACATCTTGAAAATTATTTTATGCCGAGACAATTATTAAAAAAATATTCATGTCTGCTTTTCAGTTAGAGTCTAGAAAATAGCTATTCAAACTAAGCACATATGGACAGACAGAATAATGAAATATGGAATACAGCAATGTGTGTTAAAGATAATGGTTCTAACATGATAATAAACCATGAGACCAGGTCTCTAAAACCAGAAAATGGCATTATTTTCCTTGGTACATTCTTCCCAATTCTGTATATTTTCTATATCACCACCATTAACAGGCAGGCTCTCACCCAGAGGAATGTGGGGCCAAAGGCTCTTAACCCCTTAAGGACACATGACATGTGTGACATGTCATGATTCCCTTTTATTCCAGAAGTTTGGTCCTTAAGGGGTTAAAACCATATTGTTATTAGTAGTAGTATTTATAACGTGCCAACAAATGCCATAGTGCTGTACAAGTAAAGAGATATTTTTTCATTAAAGAATAACTTTTTAAAGAAACACATTATTATTCTTTTAAATCAGTAAAACCTCCAGAAATGTAATATTTATTCCAGAATCTGGGCAGACTCCAGATCGCAGTCAGTGTTCCTTCTGTGACATTATCAAGTCACATAGAGAAATGTAGAGAAGCACTGAGGAGTCATGCAGTGATTGCTGTGATCTGCTAACCCAGTGCTTCTCCCTAGAAACCATAACCATATTCCGGTCAGCATGCTGTGCAAGATGATGTTGAAAGTAAAGTTCTTCAGAAATCAAAGGATGGAAAGTGAAAGGACCTCTAGAAGTATTTTTTGGCCAAATGTAAACATTGCCATATGTAAGAAACGGTAATGTTTAACATTGTCCAAGAAAATGGACTGCATCTATGCATTAAAACCACTATACCAGAGGTAGGCAACCTACAGCACTAGTGCCATGCACGGCACTCAAGGTGTCTTTGCACGGCACTCAAGGTGTCTTTGCACGGCACTCAAGG
Source organism: Pelobates cultripes (assembly GCA_933207985.1). Classification (NCBI taxonomy): domain Eukaryota; kingdom Metazoa; phylum Chordata; class Amphibia; order Anura; family Pelobatidae; genus Pelobates; species Pelobates cultripes. Next base: position 35,013,212 of record OW240917.1, read on the forward strand.
CTGCTAGAGCCAAACAGGCTCTGGCCTATCAGGAGTCCTAGTGAAACTTCAGATATCTGCTAATACGAAAAGGTGGTGAAGGACAATGCTCAATTTATGCATTGCAGCACATAGAGGAAGTGATCTCAGATCAGTTCCTCCCAGCACTTGTAAATGGGAATTCACACTTTAGTAGAGCAGCCTGCAGCTGCTGTTGCACCTCCTGTACCTGGCCACCCTGGAACCCAGGGAAGCCACCCACACTGCTAGATATACACAGACACAGAAATGCACAATAACCCTCCCCTCATACAAATAATACGAACAGCCCACAAACAAACATACATACAATCCGCACAAACGTAACCCGCTAACAATTCACATACATGCACACAACCCCACATGCAGCCTCTCACATGCAATTCCCCAAACAGCCCCCACACATACACACACTACTGTACACACAATGTGACATATCCATCCACACACACAGCACACATTCATATGGATCATACACGATACCACAAACTACTCCTGAACATATACAATAAAATGGCTCATATACGCACAAATACAATGATACAAAGCAATTACAGTATAAATAACACAAGCAGAACACGGCAGCATACACACCTCAATTTAAAAAAATAGGACCGGCAAGCTATGGGACATCACAATCCTATATTGGCACAGTCCTGCTAAAATGTTGCCTACCCCTGCACTATACTATGATATATCGGCTTTATTGCTTAGATTGTCTTTATAAGAGAGATCTGGCAGTGTATTAAGTTAATTGAAGACGGACTGAATTAAAAACAGCACAGGCAATTAGAGTGTGACTCCCCATCGAAATCGGACAGCTTAGCCATGTATGGAAACCTAACACTATTTTTTTATTTTATTATTTTTTTAAAATCATGTTATATAAAAGATACTGGCCAATAATTTATGGTAGTGTTTCTCAACCTTTTACAGAGAAATACCCCTGCAGGTCTATAAAATTACTAAGTACCCCTGCCTCGAGAAAGTTATTTCTATTGATTTAGATTTCAAATGAAACATGTAGACAGTGACATTTAATTTAATCTTATACTAAATAAACAAACCTGATTAAAGGTAGTAAAGAATATTTTTAAAATAAATATGACAGAAAGTGAATATTGTGTATGTAAGGAAGAGTTTATAAACTATTAATCAGAAGTATGAAAGTCACAAAAGGAAAATATAACACATAAGTTACACACAGAGGACACTGACACACACACACATTTACACAAACAGAGGAAACTGACACATTTAGACACAGATGATGCTGACACTCACTGACCGACATATACACATTCTCACATACACACACAATTTTTTTTTTTTTATTTAGGTCCACTCAGCCTCCCTACCCTTGGAAGAGCTGGAATGCATCCTTTCCTTGGGGCGCATGGCTGCTGTCAAGTTCAAGCTATTCTCTTACTGATCCTTCATGAACTGTATAGTGATGCTGGGGCGACAGCAACATCATAACCAGCTCCCGGCATCACCGCAGTGCAAGAGAGGGAGCAGTTTTGGAAGAGCACAAACATCAGTGTTCCCTCACCACCCTTCTTAATTCTCCGCTATGGATACAGCACATTGGGCACCAGCCATCCAAATAAGCAGGTGGCTACTCTGTCTTAGCACTCAGCCGGACGCTTCCTGGTCCTGGCTAAGAATCTGTGATTTATCGAACCCTAACCTTAATTTAAGATGATCATATTGCATAAGAGATACATACCACAGATCTTGAGAGTCTGGAGAAATTCATATTGCACAATATTAACTAATGAACATGAATACAGGCCCCACTAGGGAGAATGGATTCAAAGGAATTACCACTAATGAAATATCCCTTTTTTATATTAAAAATCATTTTATTTAAATTATAACAAACTGGACATTTTTCAATTCCTCTATCATGAGGGATGGAGGAATATAGAGACTTAACATCCATATTATGTAGACTCGCTGATTTTAGTACCTTTAGGTCAGAGAGGAAAGTCAGCGCCTGTTTCATGTCCTGAATGTAGGATGATAGAGACTCCACAAAGGACCTCAAGATTTTATCAACATATATACTTCCATTGCGTGTTAAATTATCAATTGAAGACACGATAGGACAGCAAGGAGGATTAGTCAGGTTTTTATGGCTTTTTGACAAGCAGTAAATGTTGCTATCCTGGGGTGACAATTTAGAGTGAACTCATACTCATCCCCCGGTAGCAGCCCTTCACTGCGGTCTTTCTCCAAGATTTCCTTAAAACATAAGAGGAACGAATTAGTTTCATCAGATTTCAAGACCCTATAAGTCTCTGTATCACCTAAAACCCCTCAGACTATACTGACAATCTCCCGAGTGCGTGATGCTTACAATACCTCCCTTTTCGTCCAACTTCACTACTATATCACCATCCTCCCTAAGCAGAAGTAGTGACTGTTATTTTAGATATATTGTTATTATGTCAAATATCTAAGTCCCTAGCACTGACTTTCAATTTCACAGCTTCTAAAAATAGTTCTGTTGTGAAAGCTACTAAAACTAGGGGGTTAAACGACTCCCGGGTCTCCGGCCATCATTTCCTTCCAAAGACAAGAGTGTCATCAGGCACGCGTAATCCTTATGTAACATTCTAAAGGCCATGGTCTTCCTCTCAGTCTGCAGTTCAAGATATATATAATGCAAGATTACAGGCAAACAAATGCAAGTTTTAAACACATTTCACACCCAACACTTTGTTAGCAATTTTTTGTTTATACACTTTTGTGTTTTTCTTTTTTCATACTCCTTTACAATGTAAATAAAGTGATTTTTAATATGACCAAATAAAAGTTACATTTTAATAGTGGTAATTCCTTTAAAGTCATGCTCTCTAGCGGGAATATCTTCATTAGTTATTGATGTTCTAAATAGGATTATGTCCTATAATTATCTATCCAACCTTGTTTTGGCTCAGAGGTTCTTGTCTAATTAAAAATCTCTTCATTATTATAGTATTTTGTTTCAAAGTGATGAGCATTTACATTTAGCTGTGTTTGTATGGAATTGGGCACAGCAGCACTCTGGGATTAACCCCTTCATGACAGATGGGCTAGGACTTTAATATCATCGCAGATTTCCCGAGACAACATATCTAATCTTGAGATGGCTGATAGTACAGAGGTGGTTTCACACTTTGAAGATGTAAAGATGACGTGAAGAGAAGTTCTTCAGTCTCTGCCTATTTCTCCATTTAATTATGTGGTAGTTAAAATTATTGTAAAGGGGCAGCATCAAAGTAGAGGTTGGGCTGTAATGGACAAAACTGTGAAAGTGATCGGGAAAGGGGGGGAGATGAGAAACATTAAGGAATATCTATGGAAGGTTAAAATTGGAGAATGTGGGGGGCATGGCCTGGCGCTCGAGCTGCACGAACACATGGAGGAATAGCTCCCGCCGATCAAGACAGAAGGAGCTAAAAATAACCGGTCTACAGAGCGCCCAGCAACCAACAGCATATACAGCCTGACCGTATGTCACAGAGGCTGAAGATGAAATCCGCCAAAGCGGATAAAACAACATTTTTCTTCGCTAAACCAGCGCCGCAAAAAGCGCAGGAAGGCTTGGACCAAGATGGCGGCGCCCAGTGCTCGAGAGACAGCTCTCTCTCACCCCCGGCCTCTCCAGGGATAGAGGCAGTGGACGGACCCCTTACTGTGGCAACAATGCAAGAGATGATGGCAGACTTGGCCAAAAATATTCAGCTCAGTTTCCAAACTCAAATGCAAACTCTAACAGCTGAACTGAAAAAGGACATACAAGAGATTGGAAACCGCACAGCCCACCTAGAGACAAGGATGGATGAGCATTCTGCAGCACATAATAGCCTAGCTGACAAACTGCAGGAATTAACCAGCAATATGGAAAAGCAGAGGATTAAACTGGCAGACCTGGAGGACAGGTCACGCAGAAATAATCTTAGGGGCATTCTTGAAAAAGTAGGCAACAATGACCTGGACAGATACCTGCAAGAGCTGCTTCTCCAGTTAACCCCTGAACTACACCCCGATCAATTGATCATGGATGGGGCTCACCGCCTCAGGAGACTTACCTCACTTACCTACATCCTCCACAAGAGACGACATAGCCAGAATACACTTCTTCCACGCCAAAGAGCGGATACTCCGAGCCACCAGGAATGCAGAGCTGCCTGATAAATTCCGTGACATCAAGATCTTCTCAGACCTGTCGGCAGAAACTCTGCAATTCAGTAAATCGCTGGCCCAAATCACCACAGCTCTACACGCGCAAGGCTTAAATTACAGATGGGGATACCCAGCTAAGTTGTTGGTGTACCACCAAGACGCTTTTCACTCCATAGCGACTCTAACACAAGGCATACGCTTACTCAAGGACTGGGGTATCCCACTGACGGAGCAGGCGGCTCCAGGTCCAGCCAAGGTCCCCAGGTGATGCAGGACTGGTCCACTAGCTAAAGAGAGAGGAGTAAGGCAGCGGTGCATGTAAGCTGTTATACTAGACATCAATCTGAAAAAACGATATATGCCCCTGCTAGGTTAAAGAGTTAAGAGGTTATAGATTTAGTATTGCCTACATGTTATAATCTGTTCATTTATGTTTAGTTAAATTTGGCCCCCAGATACTATAATGTGCATTACCGGACAGTGAGACGAAGTCTCGGTTAGATATTGACACTGCCCATAAGCCAGGGAGCAGGGGGGACCGGAATACGTGCATGTGCTCCCTATGGTAGGATTCCCTCTCAAGAGATGTGTCCTATGACCACGACCCTCGGTCGACACAGCAAGGCTCAATCCCTATGAGCCAGGTAGAGAAGAACCCCTTCAACCCCTCACTCCCACCCCCTGTTCACGCAACCCGTGGCTTGCCACACGATTCACAACCCACATGCCACAGCCTATCTAGCGCAGGAACTCCTACACTCAATGTGGCACAACAGAGACTATACCCTATGTGAACCTAACTGGAAAACGCTTGTTACAAGCACGCCTATGTGCAGCCCAGAGACAAAAGTCAGATAAACAAGATGTTGAGAATTATGTCATATAATGTCAAGGGGCTCAATACCCCGGGTAAAAGAAGACTGTTGCTGCAGGATCTCAAAAAAACGCTCTGTAGCAATTGCATGCATACAGGAAACGCATTTTAAAAAGCCCAGAGAGCCAGCCATATTCACGAAATTTTACCCCATGCAATACCATGCCAGACTCAAAAACAAAAGGGGTCTCCATCCTCATTCACAAGGATGTAGCATTTACCCTACAACAGAGCTGCATAGACGACAAAGGTAGATATGTTATCATAGTAGGCCTCTTTAACAACTTACAGTATACGTTAGTGGCCACATATTTCCCAAACGATAACCAACCCGCATTCCTTACCACCCTCCTGAACAAGGTAGACCAATATAAACTTGGGGGACTTATAATGGGGGGTGACTTCAACTTCATTCAATCCCCTTCCCTGGATACTACCGCTCCCCTGACAGGTAGACGAAAGAAATGTATCCAAAAACACTGCAAATCACTTAACCAAACCATGTCCCTCTTCAATCTCCAAGACAGCTGGGAGAATACTACACCCCACAGACTGAGACTACTCGTTTTATTCTAATGCCCACAACACATACACCCGAACTAATATTTTATATAGACAATGTAGCGCTAGCCCAACTAGAAGACTGTACGATCGGAGACATAACGTGGTCAGACCATGGGCCAATCTACTTGGACCTAAAAGACCAACTCAACCACCAGGGCAAGGGTACGTGGAGACTGAATGAGTCCCTCCTAAAAGATGCCCCCTTTGCGGAACAATTAACGTTAGACCTTCAAGACTACTTCCGCACAAATGTCTCAGATTTCACTGTGTGGTCTGCCCATAAGGCGGTAATCAGGGGTCAACTTATTAGACAACCAACATACATTAAGAAACGACAACAAACTAGCTTACTAGAGTGCCATAAACAGATTGCACTGACCACTGCCCAAAACAAACAGTCGCCCACACCAGCATTGGCCTCCAAACTGAAAGCCTTGCACCAGGATCTCACCACATTCAATGCACAAAAAACAACATACTTCCTACACAGGTTGAGGTCCACTACATACCACAACAGCGGGAACGCATCTAAATACCTCGCCAACAGGCTTAGGACAAAGCAAGTGGCAACTAGAATACCACACCTAATTGATCAATCAGGAAAAAAAAAAAATGAACCCCATGGACATAGTACAGGAATTTGCCCACTTTTACAAACTACTATATAACCTCAAAGAAAGCAAGGGAAGGGAAACCCCGGAGGCCAGCCCCATACAAACCCACCTACAGGGGATAAAGCTCCCAACAATCAGCCAAAACAGTGTGAACACACTGTGCCAACCATTCACACTACAGGAAGTCCTAGCAGTTATTTAAAAAAAAACAAAAACAAAAAAAACACCTTACCCCCAGGTGCCGACGGGTTCTCAAACGAATATTATAAGACATTTGCGGACACGCTAGCGCCTCACCTGCTAAAGGTGTACCAAAGAGCATCGGAAACAGGGCACCTCCCTCCAAAAATGCTCCTGGCTACAATTGTTACATTGCCCAAACTGGACAAACCCACAGACATCTGCAAAAATTTCTGACCCAACTCCCTCCTTAACACCGACGCAAAAATCTACGCTAAACTACTGGCCAATAGATTGACTCCCCTCCTGCCAACCATCATTGACGACGACCAGACAGGATTTGCTAGGTGCAGACAGGGCCTGGACAACACCAGAAAACTCTGCCTGGCAATGGAAACAATGAGAGGATCGGGCCGGGGCGCTCTGCTGCTAGCCCTAGATGCCGAAAAAGCGTTTGACCGCCTGGGTTGGACCTTCCTCGAACAGACCCTTATAGAATTTGGCTTCCCTGCATCGTTCATGAAACAAATCTTTGCGCTGTATTCGGGCCCCACAGCACAGGTGTTGCAGGCCGGATTCCTCTCAGACCGGTTCCCCCTATCGAATGGCACGAGACAGGGATGGCCCCTGTCGCCATTACTATACGTACTGGCCTTGGAGCCTATGCCAAATCAGACAAAATACATACATCCATGGGATAACCCTCAATGACAGGGAAATCAAGGTTAGCGCTTTTGCGGACGATATTCTCCTGTACATATCCCGACCGATAGACTCCCTTCCCCACCTACTAGACCTAATCCAAAAATACAGAAAATTGTCCTACTACTCCCTAAATACAGGCAAGACACAGGCGATGGGGATGCGGCTATCTCAACAGACATTATCTACACTTAAGAAGGATTATCCCTTTGAGTGGAGAACTGATAGCATCAAATACCTAGGGATCACCTTCACAAAGCAGCAGTCAGATAGTTTTTCCGCAAACTACGTTAGGGTCTGGAAAGAATGCCAGTTACTGATGAAAAAATGGAGCTCCCTATTTCTGACATGGACGGAAAGGGTGGCAACAGTTAAAATGTCTGTGCTCCCCCGACTTCAATACCTGTTCCAAACTTTACCACTCCAGGTGCCCCTATCCTACTTCAAGGCCACACAAAAAAGAAATAAACAGATTTGTCTGGGGAGGGGGCACGGCTAGGGTACAGGGGACAATATTAAGAGCTCTGAAAGAACAGGTGGGGCTTCACCCTCTCTGACATCAAAGCCTACTACCAGGTGGCGGTGTTGACGACTATACTGCCCCATCTTCTAGACATACAACCCCCACAATAGAGAAAATCATTGAAGCCATTCGATATACCCACAATGCTGTGGCTCCCTAAAAGGTTCTGACCACCCATTCCCCTTCTGCCAGAGCAAGTTAAACTCGCTTTACGGGTATGGGACGCGACGAGACGCAACCTAGAAAGCCCTACCCCATTATCACTGGCTACCCCACTCCAAATCATAACATATTGTATACCAAAGTTTAATGCCAAACCATGGATTGATAAGGGGATCACACACCTCTCCCATATGACCACACCATAAACTGAGATCATTCCAAGACATGCAAGAGACGCACCACATATCAAAAGCAAAGCAATTCTCACATATACAATTAAGCTCCTTTATGGGTAAAGGGGATAATCAGCCTCCCCTCCCCCTAGAGAGGACCGACTCCGAACTAGGTATGACAGGGTGGGAGCAAAAAGCAATTAGAGGCTCGTTACCAAGGGGATGCAGACCTCTGTCCTGGTGTTACCGATTCCTCCAGTCTTTCACACATTTTACAGACTCCAAACAAGCGGCACAGTGGGCATTTGACTTACAGTGAGAGCAATGGGAAGCCATAGTAAGTGCACCCAGAAAGGTGATAAAATCGGAAACACTGCTAGAGCAGCATAGGAAAACAGTGTACAGATGGTATATGGTCCCCACACGAATCCACAAGATCTATCCAAACTCGTCCCCGAAATGCTGGAGATGTGGGCAGCAGACGGGCACAGTGCTACATATATGGTGGAACTGCACTCTCATCTCTGGCTTCTGGGAAGCCATAATTAAACTAACACAGGACATTACTCACACACAAGTACCCCTGACACTGGAGACGTGCCTCCTGCTGCACATGCCACCTGGCATACCTGCAGTAGTACAAAAACTAACTTTTCACATCCTCCTGACGGCACAGCGGGCGATAGCACACCTATGGAAAACCACGAGCCTCCCACGGATCACAGAGGTGTGTGAGGAGGTAGACACACAAAAAAAAATATATGAAACAAGCTACCGTAGTGTCTTCCCTATGACCAAAATAGCAATAGAGGCCTTGGGGCTCTGGAACTCCTGGCCACAGCGTGCGTGCATATATATATATATATATATATCTCTATCATTTTCTTTATTGCTCCCTACCTTTAGGAGCCAATGTGGGGCCTCTCCCTGGGATCCAGTAGAGATCTTCTATCCACTCCTCGCTCGATTTAGTGGTGCCGGAATATTATGTCATATTCCGGAGCCCGACTTCACAACAACCGGCCTCGCTGACCCTCCTCCCCAGCCGGGTAAGTTTTAGCAGAGTAGGCACCTGCAATGTGGGGAAAGATACTCTACTATAACCCTAAGCATGTACTCGCAGCTCACTGGGCCGCAAACATGTCCATTGTGAGCTGCATGCGGCCCATGGGCCATGAATTTGACATGCTTGGTCTACACAGCCGTGCTTTATTGGCACAGCAAGAGTTTCTGAGAGTTGTAATCTGTCAGTTTTTCATCGTAGAAAACTTTACAGTTACAGAAATCTATGAGTGAGAAGTAGAAATAAAGGCCAGATAGAGAAACAATTATCTGCATTGTCAGAGTAAAAAGTGATAACTTAAAAAGGTAAGATCAGAATATAGGTTTGCCAGATGATGGTTTCCATTTCCTTGCCATCTGGTCTACGGTGACTGCTATCTAAACACAATGGTTATGGTTGTGCTGTTACTATATATTTCTATTCATGATTAAGTAAAATAGTCTATGTAGTATCATACCATTAAAATGTACTATGGGCCAGTGCTTTAACAGAGAGTGGCTTGCAGGTAGCCTTCCAGCGATTGATTATTTTCAAGTGGATTAGAGCATTAATGGTGCATCAGCCGATCAATACATTCTGATACAAATGGAATGTAAGCGGTGGCTTTTTTTGCTAATTTTCTAGCAGAGTGTGATAAAACAGTATTTCCCATTGAACGTGTACATCAGGCCTGTCCAACCTGCAGCTCGCCAGATGTTGCTGAACAAGAACTCCAATGATCCCCTTACTATTTCATTGAAAGGATCATGGGAATTGTAGTTCACCAACATGTGGGTAGCCTCAGATTGAACAGAGCTGGTGTAATCAAGACAAGCAAGCTTACTTAAAATAAATCATATTCCTTATAAACATTCGTTCCTGAACCCATTTCTCTGTTTCAGTGTCATTACACTATGCAACACTGAGTGAATATTTTACTTTAAATTCAAACGGTCAGAGATCAACCCCACTACTGAACACACCCAGGTAAGAATTTTACTTTATTTAATATTCTGATCACACAAACATTTTGTAATAATTAAAGCACAATATAACCTCCCATTTTATTTTAGCAGCAAACTGTTGCACTCTTTTTTTTTAATTATAGACAGTGGGTCTTTTTTTTATTTACAATTTGTGTGTTAAGTACAGCAGGAAAAGATCTTTGAAAGAAAAACTCTGGATATTACAGCCATTTATCTTAGCTGAAAAAAATACAAGTTAAATTTCTATATGCACTATGGGCTTTATCATATTTCTCTGTAGATTGTTTAGTTATATACACACACCATACAAGAGAATATAACTCACAACATTTCCCTATATTGACAGTTATTAATAATACAAGATAAGAACAGAATAATTAAGAACAGGGTGATTTCTGAAATTTCTCAATAAAAAGTTACATTATCTTTTGCTTGTAAGTACAAAAAAACCTGCATTGTTTGACCACTGCTGTGTTTACGCATGTGGTCATGTTCAGAGACCGTAGCTACGCAATATTGCCCAGCTTCAACAAGCCTTCAATCCCATGACATTCATGGGATCACACTATAGGCACCATTCTGGCAAAACCAAAATCAGGGGTAACCATGGTCTCCTGTATATGGAAAAGAAAAGAAAAAACCTTTCTCCAGCTTTCTTCTAATGCACTACAAAAACATGAGGCCACCAGAAAAATAGAAAGAAAAAAAAATCCACTTCTTCAGAAAAAGATCTGTTTGGCATCTCCTGGGCTCTGCTCCATAGGGCAATATGGGCATTTTAATCTGAAAAATAAAAAGATAAGCAACATGATTAAAATAAAGTTAAATAATGCTTTAAAAAGCAACTAAATGTTATATGGGCAAGTGATGATATCTTAAATACCAAGGGTTTATTCACTAAACCAGGGATTGTGAATAGCTAACAGAATTCCAAATATTAGCTAGACAGAGATATATATATACATACATACATACACACAGTGTAGATGTATATGTGCGTGTCTCTGTATGCTGTATATAGGCATTCATGCATATTCTGGAATTCTTGGATGTGAAGCCATGCATTCTTAATCCAAGTAATTGTTTTTTTACACTCCTCTTCTTGCACCATGTTCTGCACGGTTTGCTTGTTGTTTTTCCTCTTCCTCCCCCCCCCCTGCCCCTTCACTCTGATCTTCACACAAGATATGTAGGACTCTGTGAGAATTGTGTCTATTTTCTATCAAACCTGTGTCTAATCTGCACTAATGTCGCTTTAAGCCATGTATCACAACTCAACTTTAAATTTGATGTGTCATCTTTGCTCAGAAATGCTTTAGACTTGAGAAAGGGAGGTTCTCCCGAAAGCTTGTCATTAAAAAAAATTCTGTTAGTCCAATAAAAATAAATAAATAAAAATAAAAAAAATATATATTACGAGACATTTTATATCAATTTAGAGAATTACGTACGTCTCTTATTTAAGGTGTCCCTGGATCCTCTACTCCCTAACTACTGCTAGCAGAATCAGCTAGAGAGTTTCCAGCAAATTGCAATGTGGTTGCTATGCTAAGGCGAGCATTAAGGACTGCCTGTGCAAGGTCTTTTCTGCTCTCACTGGCCAGTCAAATCTTCAAAATAGCACAGGTCTATGCCAAAGATTTGACTGACAGGCGGGAGAATTATTTTAATATAGGTTTTTCCTCTCAATCTATACATTTGCTAGCAAATCTGTTAGCATAATGTATAGATGCTTAAAGTTGTTTGCAGGCATGGCAGGAACTTTTTAATCAAATTATGTGGGGTTTTTTGTTTTTTTATGTTGGGTCCGATTCTATTATTTTACCAATAGCTGCTCAACCTAACTTGCCAGATGCTGTGAATCCTTTGAGTGAAGCTGCAGCAGTGGCAAGCAAGTTAGGCTGAGCAGACGTTGGTCACAAGGAAACAGTAGGAAAAAACAAAAAACACCATCAGGGTTATTCACTATAATTATTTCCAAATTTAAGGTCAGAGTAGCTTAACCCGTTAAGGACACATGACATGTGTGACATGTCATGATTCCCTTTTATTCCAGAAGTTTGGTCCTTAAGGGGTTAAAGGACCACTATAGGCACCTAGACCACTTCAGCTTAATAAAGTGGGCTGAGTGCCAGGTCCATCTAGGGTTAACCCTGCCTGCTGTAAACATAGTTTCAGAGAAACTGCAATGTTTATAATAGGGTTAATCCAGCCTCTAGTGGCTGTCTCATTGACAGCCGCTAGAGGCGCTTCTGCGCTTCTCACTGTGATTTTCACAGTGAGAAGACGCCAGCGTCCATAGGAAAGCATTAAGTAATGCTTTCCTTAGGACTGATTGCGGGCGCGGCTCTTGCTGCGCATTCAGCCGATGACGTCCAAAGGAGGAGGAGAGTCCCCAGCGCCAAGGGAGCCCGGCGCTGGAGAAAGGCAAGTGACTTAACCTCTAACTCCCACTTCAGCCCAGCGGGAGAGGGGGACCTATTAATACTATAGTGCCAGGAAAACAAGTTTGTTTTCCTGGCACTATAGTGGTCCTTTAATGGAAAGAAGTGTTGACTTTTTCCAGTTTGGCTACTTTGACCTAAAATTTACAATTTCACGTTGGTGAAAAACCCTGTATATATAATGAAAACAGCAAGTTTTACTTAATGCAATAAACTATAATAATAATAATAATAATAATAAAAAATAAAAAAACAAAAACAAACAAGAACTGAACTGTGAATGGCAGTTGTCCTTTAAGACCCAAATGCGCAATTTTGGGGTAACAGAAAGTGCATGAGAATTCTTAACGGCAAAAAAAGAAAATCATCAAAAGGAGATTACTGAAGGAGGCTGTGCAATGCACAGATTCAATGCTTTCCTTACCTGAAAGAACTAATAGACTTATCCACTCATTTTGAGAATGCATAGTAAATCTCTGTGTACAGATCAATAATATGAAACCTTAACAGACCCCTGCTTACTCATTCAGAAGAGGAAAGGGGAACTATGTAGCAGATCTGCACCGTACAGCAGAGATGTTCACACATTTGGGCTAAATCTATATGAATGATGTGCCATGCTTTCGGTCACTCTCCCACAAAGCCATTCATATTATTGCTTCTTCCCGTTAGTCTGAACAAACTTACTTGCTGCCATTGAACATTTTATTCAGAGCATCTCGAGATATGATGTGTCCACATACTAACTTCATTGGAGGATTATTATCTGTAGTTTGTTGACGAAGGATGGGACAGGCAAATATTGAATGATACCAGCATTTCTTACCAAGGTCCACTTCAATCTTTAAGTAACAAAAAAAAAAAAAAACACATTTAGTATAGTTTACATACAAATAAACGGTCTTTAAAAGAAAGTAACCAAATAGTCACTTACACATTAAAATGGTTAAAATCCTTAGACATGAAATGGTTAAATTAAAGACTAGACCAAACAAAACTAACGGCAGCACTGCCGAGGTTTATAAACAACACTTCCCTCTATGCTAGCCGAGCTTCATGAGGAATAATAAGGGGCAGTGATGCCTCTGTTTGTGCAGAATACAATAGAAAAACTGCACTAATGGCAAGTGTATGATTAAAGTGTAAGTGATCATTTTAAAGGAACATTATAGGCACAAACACTGGCCAAAATTGGCGTTCAAATTAGTTTTTTGCATTTTTCACACACAAATATTAACACTAACTTTGGCCAGTGTTTGTGACTAAGTGGCTACTAAAAAAGACTGGACATACCCCATTTGCAATACCTTGGATTGTCTACTATTGTAAATGGTATGCCATTCCTGTGCCACCATATGGTCTCAAAGGCAACGTAAACAATTTGACGAATTTCAATGTAAAAAAAGAAACCTGAAAAATGTAATGTGCTATATTTGACCCTGTAACTTCCCAAAACACCATAAAACCTGTACATAGGGGGTACCGTTTAACACGTGAGACATCACTGAATACAAATAGGTGTATTTTATTGCAGTAAAAGCAAACAGTATTATGACATTCCCAGTTAATATTTTATTCATATTAAATGTTTCGTAGCTAAATATTTGATGTTAAATGAAAGCCCTATTTCCCCTGAATAAAATGATATATAATAAGTCTGGGTGCACATAATCTGAAAGAGGTGAATTACAGTTGAACAGACATAGTCAAATTCCAAGTTTTGTCTAGGTTTTATTTTGATCAAAACGTGTACATTTGGCTCAGTCCTTAAGGGGGTTAAACACCTGATTTATAACAGGGATTAGGTTACAGCACATGATCATACACTGCATAAGCCTGCCACTACTCCAATGTACTCCATTTTTATCAGGTTCTATCTTAGCAATATATGGCATAGATTGTGGCTAGTTAAACCCCAGTAAGTTATTTTAACATAAGTATTAACCCCTTAAGGACACATGACATGTGTGACATGTCATGATTCCCTTTTATTCCAGAAGTTTGGTCCTTAAGGGGTTAAGAGTGGTTTTGAATAAGTAAGAAGTGAGAGGTTAATCGATAGATCACGTTTTACTATTAGATTTGACAGTAAACTGCTTCAGGTAAGAAAAAAAACAAAAAAAAAACACACAGTATATATAAAAAAAACAAAAAAAGACAAACACCAAATGTTTCCTTGGTTCACTGGCTGGATCAGACACACCAGAAAAGTCAGTTTCCCCAAAAGGTAATGTTAGTTTGAAACAGAAGTTCGACCCTTAAATGTTGTACATTCCCAGACGCTCTCAAAATGTTTTATTTTTCTCATCACACTGAATGCATGCTACCTACTTACTGGTAATTCGTCTTTCTGGTTCCATACACCAGTGCACTGCCTTTGTTCAATTACGGCCTTTATATTAATAAGGGCAGGAAGGGCCACACATCCGGCAGAAAAGCTAAAAAGTAATCAAACACACACTATTAGTACAAGTCTGTATGAAAATGTAATTCACACTTGGCAAAGAAATGTATCGCAAAATATACAGTGCAGAGAACAAAAAGAAAAATGGATTAAAGAATCCTTGCACCAATAACACCACAATAAGCTATAATGATTATGAAGCGTGAGGGCCCCTTTAAAAAAAGTGTTGATGCTTAAAAGAAAGACTACAGCGTGCCCTGGCACATTCCTAATGCAAGGAGTCAAACTGTGTTACTCCCTTCATCCATCACATCAGTCAGAGAGATTGAACTGTCTAAACTAAGCTTGCCAGTGCAGGGTTGGCTCAGGAGACTTAACGGTAGCTCCTACACAAGAGCACCCGGCTCTCTGATCGAAGTACTGGAGGTGGGAAACGGTGCCCGGTGGACTCCAGGTAAGAAGTCAAGAACAGTTTGACTACTGTAGTGGTCATGGTTCTTAGAGTGTTCCTTTACAGTGAACTAGCCACAATATGTTCACTTTAAAATAAAAAAAATAAAAATAAAAAAAGTTTCAGAAATCCAACTACTCGCAACAGGACTACCACTGCCAAAGCTAATTTACTAAAGTGACCTGATTAACCCCTTAAGGACAACTTCTGGAATAAAAGGTAATTGTGACGGAATATTTCCGTCATGTGTCCTTAAGGGGTTAAATGTTAAAATAAATTCGTAAACTAAAACCAAAATTGGCTTAATTCAGTATCACTGCATAAAATGACGAACAAATTAAATAACCCAGGAAACAATTGTGTCTTCCCATAGTAATGTTAAATCAGTGCATAGTTTATATTTGAATCAATTACCTAACACTGAGAGGTGATTCTACAGAGAGACCAAGCAGAGCGCAAGCATCCCGGGTAAAGAGGTCACAGATGTCTGCCCACTGATTTGCGTCAAGAAGATGGACATACGGAGAGTTCTCAATACCCTGTCGCAGGTACACAAGACTGCCCATAAGCACCTGAATATCTAAAAGGGAGTAGAAGAATAAGAGCAGGACATTTAAAGCACCTGGATTAGAGCAAAATAGAAACATAGAATGTGACGGCAGATAAGAACCATTCGGCCTGTCTAGTCTGCCCAAT
Organism: Pelobates cultripes; assembly: GCA_933207985.1. Lineage (NCBI taxonomy): Eukaryota > Metazoa > Chordata > Amphibia > Anura > Pelobatidae > Pelobates > Pelobates cultripes. Next base: position 35,029,218 of record OW240917.1, read on the forward strand.
CTTCTAAACACTTTCATTAGTCTCTGGCCTTTTTCTTATAGTTAGGATAGCCTTATGCCTATCCCACGTATGCTTAAACTCCATTACTGTGTTAACCTCTACCACTTCAGCTGGAAGGCTATGCCATGCATTCACTACACTCTCAGTAAAGTAATACTTCCTGATATTAGTTTTAAACCTCTGCCCTTCTAATTTAAGACACTGTCCTCTTGTTGTGTGATACAGAAGGATGTTTAGAGGAATACTCCAGTGTTACAAATAAATATATGTTTTCATGTTCTGAAGTTTTAGGAGTTTGGAGTGTTTCTTTTATCACAGCCTATTTGGGCCAGTAATTAATACATCCAGCTGATCCCTAGTTTGGCACTGCAGATGACTTCTTATGCTCAACCAACCACTGATTGAGCATTACAGGAAAAACCATTAACAAAAACATCTGGAATGCCAAGTTTAGCCATGAATGGGATATCCTACACTGAAGGGGAAAATTCACTAGGACCAAGTTCAACTGTTCAAAAAAGCAATCTGGGTGAAGTTCTACAAGCAATGGTTGTTTTTTCCCCCCTCTTCATTTACGATATTTTTAAGGGCCATGATCCATATCTCCCATTTATAACTCGGAAACACAATGGAATAATTTTTTAACCACATAATACAACTGTATTTCCTTATGTTTAATAATGTGCAGGAAACCATAAAGCTTCTAAATGCTTCCTAGAAAAAAAAACAAAACAAAACAAAAAAAAAAAAAAACACACTTTGTGATCTGAGCGGGGAGTAACCTGAATGGCAAGATATTGATGTTTCTCTAAGCATTTGTCCGTTCTCAGAGTGCTTATATTCTCAGTTTTTGCTGCAAAGCATGGCACGTCAAATCACCAAGTAAACATCACTCCTTGCATTTTAAAAATGAATACGGCACGTACGCCGTCAATTACATTTATCAAGCAGTGGCCTACTTACCTTTTTGATGATTTAAAGCAAAGGGCTGAAAGTTTTTGGCATATTGCAGTGCCTCCCTCTGGTTGGGGGTTCCACCCATCAATAAACTAATAAAGTATAATCTGTGCAATTTGAACTCCAACGAGCTGTTCTGAGCCATCAGCATTTCTCTGTTTGATACAGCCCACCTGTAGAAACAAAAATGAAATAAAATATGGTTATGGGGGATTTGGGGAAAAGAAATTCAAAATCACCTTCTATGGGTGCAAGATCTATGCCACGCATATTGTACAAGGTAGAAAATGCAGACCCAACTGTGCTCATTTCAATGTGAAGTGGAAGACTGATCAGAGGAAGATGGAATAAAAACTCCCATTGAAAATTAGATCCTTAATATTTCAAGAGCCTGCTGATGACCATGAAATACAGTCACACCATCATTCAGAGGTGGCCCGTGTACTATGACAGAAATAAAATTATGGCAGTACATAAAATGCACTAAGGGACAGGGGAGGGGGTGGTAAGGAGCACTATGGGGGGGGGGGCGTAAGGAGCACCATGGGGAGTGCGGAGGGGGCTGCAAGGAGCACTCATGGGGAGGAGGGGGCTGCAAGGGAGCACCTATGGGGCTGCAAGGAGCACTATGGGGGAGGAGGGGGCTGCAAGGGAGCACTATGGGGCGGTGGCGATAATTCATGGGGGTGCGTAAGGAGCACTACAGTGGGGGGAGGAGGGGGCGCAAGGAGCACCCAAGGGGGGGAGGAGGGGGCTGTAAGGAGCACTATGGGGGAGGAGGGGCTTGCAAGGAGCACCATGGGGGGAGGAGGGGGCTGTAAGGAGCACCATGGGGGAGGAGGGGGCGCAGCAAGGAGCACTATGGGGGGGAAGACGGGCTGCAAGGAGCACTGGCGGGGGGAGGAGGGGGCTGCAAGGAGCACCATGGGGAGGAGGGGGCTGCAAGGAGCACCATGGGGAGGAGGGGGCGCAAGGAGACCATGGGGAGGAGGGGGCTGCAAGGAGCACCATGGGGAGGAGGGGCTGCAAGGAGCACCATGGGGGAGGAGGGGGCGTAAGGAGCACCATATGGGGGGAGGGGGCCATGCCACCATGGGGAGGGGGCTGCAAGGAGCACCATGGGGAGGAGGGGCGGCAAGGAGTACTATGGGGTGAGGAGGGGGCGTGTAAGGAGCACTCATGGGGAGGGAGGGGCTGCAAGGAGCACTCATGGGGAGGCAGGAGGCTGCAAGGAGCACTATGGGGAAGGGGGGGTGAAGAACCACTATGGGACAGGGAAAGGGGTGAAGAACACCATGGGACAAGGAAAGGGGTGAAGAACACCATGGGACAGGGAAAGGGGGGGGTGAAGAACACTATGGGACAGGGAAAGGGGGTGAAGAACACTATGGGACAGGGAAAGGGGGTGAAGAACACTATGGGACAGGGAAAGGGGGTGAAGAACACTATGGGGCAGAGAAGGGGGGTGAAGAACACTATGGGACGGGAGGGGGGTAAAGACCACCAGGACGGGAGGGGGGGTAAAGAATTACTCATGGGACAGAGGGGGGGGTAGTGACCACTATGGGACAGGGGAGGGGCAAGACCACTATGGGACAGGGAGGGGGGTGAAGACACTATGGGACAGGGGAGGGGGGCAGTAAAGACCAATATGGGATCCAGGGGAGGTGGTAAAGACCACTATGGGGAGGGTGGTAAAGACCACTTTGCGGGGAGTAGGAGGGGGTAAAGACCACTATGGGACAGGAGGGAGAAAGAATCACTTTGCGGGACAGGGGAGGGGGGTGAAGAACAATATGGGACAGGGGAGGGTGGGGGTAAAGAACACTATGGGACAGGGGAGGGGGGGTGTAAAGAACAATATGGGACAGGGGAGGGTGGGGGTAAAGAGGAACATTAAGGGAGGACACCAAGATACAGAGGAGGGAAGGGAAGGCACTAAAAGAGAAGTGAGAGAAACATTAAGGGTAATTTGCATCCGTTACACAAACACACACACTGAATCAACTACCCACACTGCATCCACTACACAAACATACACACTGCATTTACTAATCAAATACTCTCACTGCATCTACTACACACACATAAATATTCTTGAAAATATAAAACCTGACTGGCATGTATATTTTGTGCATTTACCACTTAATAAAAAATAAAAAAAAGATTAGCAAAACTAAAATACGGTAAATGTAGAGAATATCAGTAAGCTATCGGCCTGAAAGTTTACAGGTTATCGGTATCGGCTCCAAAAAAAAAAAAAAATACAGTGAAGTGATATATTGTTTTGTGCAGCAGTGGGTAAAGGGTTGCAGTGATAAAACACTCACTCTAGGGCTGGCCGCAGTACTCTGACTTTTAATGCCTCCAATATTCGGTTTAACTCGACAAATGGTTCTTTTTGGCTCGAGTCTATAGAAAGGCCAGCTTCCTAAACAAAGTAAAAACACAACAAAGAAGGAAAATGAAATTAATATTGAAAAAAAACAAAAAAGAAAACTGACATTAATAAAACGTGAATTGTAAACTAATATGAACTAAGAATGCTAGCTGCATGCTGGATGTACATACAGAATCACTATATTTATAGTTTATGCTTACAACATAAAAAGTGGGGGACAATAAGATCTAGGAAAATATCAAAAGTAATGTCAAAATAATAAAGACTACAGGATAACACTCCAGGTTACAGCCAGCAAGTTTATATCTCTTTACTTTAGCCCTAATTCTAAAAACATTTTGAAGTGAATGATGGGTAGTGACCTTTGTGGTGTGTACCTGGCAGAGCTCTTCAGCCACGTCCAGCATCCCCTGCCGGAAGAAGTGCTCTACCATCACCTCATTGAGAAGCCGTTGACTGTCTGTCTGCCAGCAGCCATCAATCCCCACACTGCTGATATCCGCATCAAAGTTCTGCAACAGATAAAATACACAACCACCATTTTAGTGGGACAGGCAATGTCTGCTGCTACAGGAGCTGTGGATTTCAACTCTATTCATGCTAAACCAGCAGCTCCTGACCCAAAGCAAAACTGACTACTCAGGCAGGCAAAGATGCATTCATTAGTACATAGGGGCACACCAGACTAGAAATAGACGATTCTATACATAAAGTAAGGCTGCCTACTCTCTAAACTAAAGATACTAAATCATTCTACAACTGCACACCAATAATCCTTAAAAAGAAAAGTATTACTTAAGTCAAATGAAGAATAAAATAGATGGGTGAAAATGAGTCAATCCCTACAGCATCCAGTATACATATGGCCATTCAGGGAGAGGGAGAGCGAAAATACACACTAGTCTGCTTACAAATGTTATCTTTTAGGATTTGTGACATGAGGCATACATTTATTTCTATTCTTTATGTGACTTGAAGTAATAACACAAGGCTTATTGGTGAGGAGCTGCAAAATTATTAAGGCATAGATGGATTTCCTGGCACAGATATTAGGGGATCCAGTCTCATCTTGCAATACGATTTTTGTGGAAACATCACACACCATGCAGCATGGGATTTGAAAACATGATCTGCCTATTAAAACTAAATACATTTGCTTTTCTTTTTAATGCAAAAAGAAACACTGTGATGAAATAGGACATATAATACATGGCAGCTATTACTATTGCAACCAGGGTTTTATTTTATTTGAATACATAAATCGCAAATCCTGAAATAGGAAATCATAGCAATGTAAGAAGGAAAGTAGTGGATTTTTTGTAGTAAAATATAGTGGGCAATAACAGAGAGTCAATTAGGGAAGTTAATCAAACAAATATCTTTAAAGAAGCAACAACTCCAAAATCATTTGCATGTGACTTTAATCCATTAAACAATGGAACCCTTAAACATTTTGACCTATATGGCGATTGTCGAGCCGCGAAAAAAACAAAACTATAGAAGAGGCAGCAACTCCAAAAGGCATTTTAACACTTTAATCCATCATATAAGATGACCTTGGCTTTGGAGTTTTACTTGAATTTCAGAGTAAGATATAATAACTGTTCTGGAGCAGAAAGTTTGAGAGATCAAATGCTTTCCAAAGGTTCAGCTTTTGTAAACAGATTACGAATGTCTCATTTCCACTGAGTGGATTGGTTCGGGTAGGTACGGTTTGGAAGGTTTAGAATGGTCCAGCCTATTCAGTTGAGCGTTTCCACTGCAAGTCAGACCTTCAAGGGCCATGTGGGGTTTAGAAAATATGCCTAGCATGTCATGTGTCGTGAGCATTGACGTTTTCCTGCCCGCCAATCAATAGATTGTATAGTGTGACTAGTAGCTCCGCCCTAACCGTACCGTACCATTTACTATGGCCCTACATCTGAAGGAGGACCCGGAATGGTGCGGTTCGGTTGTATGGGCCACTTTCATAATGGAAACACTCAAAATAGCGTACCGAACCGCTCCGCTCAGTGGTAACAAGGCACATGAGAACCAATAATAGGAGCTCATCATATTCTAAGCATCCATACCTTATCAATGGCTTTCCCCACCCGGGATACACTGCTGTGAATGTCTTTATGATCTGAAGCCAGTTTCTGTACAGTGTCCTTTATCCTTTTACAGCATTGTGTGAGCACAAGAGATAATGTTCCAGACAACTCCCCATCTTGATCTAGAGAAAGGACAAGAATAAGCAAAGTTATCAATACAAAAAAAGAGGAAAAAGTAAGTCGATTTTTAAAATAATTCTGTATGACTTTCCTTTGGATAGTGATTTTTCTTCTTGAAAATTTTGCAGCCAAACAGCATTATATTACTGCATTGATTGCTCAACTATATTGCCAATTAAAGGAACTGTAGTGGTTCTGGTATCTAAAGCCTGTCCCTGCAGGCTGAGCACTGTAAACACTGCCTTTCCAGAGAAAAATCAGTTTTTACATTAACGCCTTGAGGGGCTTCCTGGGTGCACGGACGTTCAGCTGAATTTTCCTCAGAGATTAAATGAATCATGCACGATAGCTTCCCAATTGCATGTGCGACATCAAGTTTAATAAGCTCAGCCGGGGGGGGGAGGGGGGGGAGGTGGGCAGCCATGACTGGACCCGAGCGGCAATGGAAAAAAGGTGAGTAAATCACCTTTTTAACTGGGTTTAATGGGGGTGGGGGACTAAACTGTAATGAAGACCTCCTATTGTGTCAAGAATACATATTTATATTCCTGCCACTACAATCCCTTTAAGGAGTTTAAAAAAAACTAAAAAAAACACAAGATAAAAATGTAGAACATCCAATGGTTGACCCAGAATTTGCCTGAACATGGTAAAAAGTGCAGCATCTGAGAGACAACCAGATATATAGGGAAGTGCTTGCTCATATCCAAAGATAAGGAAACACTATGGACTCACGGCTTCACAATACTAACTTCTTTTTCTTTAATTTTTGGAAATGTTCTGAAATTGTGGACAACAGAGAAAAAAAAAAATACAGTAAAATTGACGGCATGATCTTTTATAAAATGATGCAACAAAATGACATGAAAACGAAAGAAAGACTACACACAAAGAGCTACTTTGATAGATTTTACTCTGATGTCTTCCAGAACAAATGTATGAGGTTTGTAGAATTTTAGCTAATAATGACAAGGTCTTATCACTTGCTATCATTGCCCTTGGAGATTGAGAGCCACAGTACACATGAGCTGGCTTGCAAAAGGTTAGTTATCACTGAGCTACGACGTCCTTGACCCTTCAACCAAATAACACCACTTTGTTAGCTAAAAGTTCTGTATTTAGAAAACTGTATTCCCTCATCAGAGTTCTCATTGTAAATAAAAAGCCAGGAGTAGAGGAGACCCTGAAATAAAGTTAAACAGACGAAGTGTTTACATTACTGACTAGGAACACCTCTATTGGCAGTCACTTATACGGCCACTAGAGGTGCTTCCTACACCTCTCCTGCAGTGTCAGTAATAGGTTTGTATTCTTAACCCTAAAGTATTCCTTTGAGCTTGAAAGGAACATTGTAGTGTAATCTGTATTCGTAATGCTAACGGCCTGATGCTCCCTGTCATTTTGGTCTCCCCCGTATATAAGTAAAAAAATTTAAAACAAATTACCTACCTTTTCTCCAGCACAGAATCTCCCTCGACGCCGTCGCAGCCTCCTCCTCGATTAATGACATCTGTCAGTTGTGCCAATCCATTGCTCCTCATATCTCACATAGAAGCATTGGGCACTAATGTGTGGCATTCACCGTGTTGTGCATACAATTCTGCCACAGATAATCACTGAATAGAATTCTATGGCTGACCGTGACTTGGAGGCGTGGCTTGAAGATGCGCTTTATAGCACTCTAGTGTACTACAGGGTTTTGGAGGTTAGGAGGTGGTCTGCTGGCACTGACACCTTCACAAGCATAAAGTTGCTAAAGTGCCTACAGTGTCCATTTAAAGAAAAAGCTACCGACTTTAAAAAGAATACAAAAATAAAGTATTCAAAACAGGATGTAGATCCAGATCTGACAAGCAACTGGATTTCAGGAATATGTCTAATTGCCTTTAATTAACATTGTGCAATGCAATAGGTTCATTATCATGAAAATCCAGCTTTTCATCCCTGACTAATACTTTTCTAAGCAATTAAAGCAGCATTGTTATTGAAATACTCATGATAACTGTATTGGAATTTCCAACCAAGTCAAGAGATATACTGAGAGAAAGTAGTATTCCGTATGTGTCAAGTGTCAATGTCAATCCCCCTCAGCCATCGCTAGTGATGGCAGCAGGGACTTAGCTTTATTTATGGAGAATCCCACGGTATTACAAGATCCTCCATAGATCTCAATGCATGAGAGTTCAGCAGTAATATAGGCTGATGTAAGCTGAAGAGGATCCACAGAAAGATGAAAGCGGTGCTAGTGAGTGACAGGTTGATGCAGGACTTAACATTTCCAAAGTAAATTAACATCTGATTGAAAATGAAACTTTCACAGAAGGGAGGTGTGACGGTAGTGGTCAATATCACCGTCTAGTTTTCCTTTTCCCAAAAGCAGAGTAATCCCAATAATCCAAGAGAAGAAATATCGCTGTAATCGCCAAATAATCCACACATGAGCAAAGGCTTAATGCTGGAACAAGTCTGATTTACTGGCACACAGAACTCACAATTTATGCAACACAAAACTCCTCCTCTGGGCCAGGCTAGATAATTGAGTTTCTACAATACACAAAGCTCAATTATCTGCTGGCCAGAAACATTACAGTTTTCAACAATTTCAGAAAAGTACTTTTTATATTACATATAAACATAATTTTGGGAAGCAACATACTTAAATTTCACGAAAATCCGTTTGGTAGTTTTCGTGTCGCGTCGTGTGGAAGTTTGACCGGCTCCCTGCATGCTGGTATCCAATTTAGAGTTCCATGAAATTGGGCTAAGAGCCGGTCTCCGTTCGCATCAATTTACACAAAAACTACCAGGGTTAAAATACAGAGAGTTCGTGGAAAGTGTTCCCCTCATTCGGTAGATTGAATTTTCCGAACGCCGTTCGTGTCAAATCCGTGGAAATAGGTCAGACGGGACTTCCATGGGGACCGGGTCATGCTGGAGGGCTATGCTGAAAATAATTCCAGGCGGTCGACGCCTAAGTCCCGCTGACTGGCCGTTCGGGAGTTTAAGATGGCCGCCATTTCGGGAGCCGAACACGTGGCGTAGAACAATGGATGGCGGCCCGGGAACTCTCAATTAACTTGCGGTTACACACGATTCTATGTTCTAATTGCTACCCAGGGTGGTCCTTGTTCGGTAAAATAGTGATTTTACCGAACAAGGGATTTAAACGTACAGAAAATAACGAATGCACCAGTAATACAGGTAATAAATCTCACGAATACAACAGCAGGGAGAGAAATAAAAACGAATTGAGGGTGATTCTTGACAGGAGGGTCTCCAGGATATTTCAAAGCATACTGACAGGACACCGAACTGATAACGCCTTGTACAAAAGGCAATGGGAGGAATAGACGGAGGAATCCTTCTCGGGTGCCCAGTAGGAAAAGATCCTAATACTACAACACAAAAGCTTCACAAGCTCCCACTACCAGGAAGTAAACTACAAGCTACTCACACTCTGGTATAGCACACACTCCCTGATTAACCGCTACACCCCAACAATTCTGAACATCTGCTGGAGATGCGGGAACGGCCCTGGAACCTTGAAACACATCTGGTGGGACTGTGATAAAATAAAACCGTACTGGGGGAGCATTGAACAGGAAATTGGAAACGTCCTAGGTGACCCCACAGAGCTGACGATGGAGGCTGCCCTCATATACCATACAGAACAACCCATATCCTCTTACAAAAAGTCAATCCTGAGACACCTGCTAAATGCGGCTAAATCCCTAATCCCACTGCACTGGAGGAAAGAACATATACCCTCAATAGAACAATGGAAGAATAAGGTAGAAGACATATGAACATCAGAAGCCAAAATAGGATCACTAGGCAGGGAAGATAAACAGAACTGTGGACGCCCTGGATATTGCATATCACTTAAGACGTGACACAGAAAAAGAGGCGCAGCTGAGAGAGACAGGAACGGACATGGGAGGGGGTCCGGACGCGCCACGGGGGAGACAGACACCCCCCCCCCCTTTTCCCTCCTCAAGGGGAGAAACTATCCACACATACATAACACAAAGGAAAAGAAGTACCGGGAGCTACCACACAAGAAGCAGATACGGAATGGGAGTAGAGCGGAGGCACACAAAGAAGCAACACTCAAGAAACACACACTGGGCAACCAACAGAAACATAGCAAAATAATGAACACCCACAGACATGTGAGAAAGCTCATACCAAACCACACAATAGACGGAGGGAATTGGAAATGCAGTTACAAGATTTGAAATAAACGACACGATATACAGACAGAGCAGACACATCACCACACGATAGGACTACGAGCACACAACGAAACACGACATCAGACCCACAAACACTAATGCCAACATAAGCCGACGGACACCAGCAAACAGGCACATGGCTTGACAGAAGACTGGGCCGGGGAGACTGAGATTACTAAAAGTGAAACAGGGAGAAAACACCAGGGGACATTCTACCCTTTCCATGGTAGAGGGCCTAATCGACACAAGAGAATGCACACAAGCACCCGAACTAAAGGGTGAAACATATGCACATCATAGACTGAACAGGGAACAATACTATGGCATGGGGGTGGAAATTAGAGGGACAGACAGAACACATCCGTAATAACGAGCACTGGCGTGCCAGACAAGACATAGCATCACACTAAATGGGTGGCATAGGCCACACGGAACAATAACCCAGACGTCGACATAACATCCTAATACACCACGGGCCTCATGTAGGCGAAGGTCCATAACCAATATGAAAAAAAAGCTATAACTTGCACGAGGCCTGCGAGACAAAAAAACCTCACCAAATTAAGGGAAACTGAATGCCCACACACTTACGGAAAAGCTTGACACATAAACAGCACCAGAGGTATTAAACAGACTTGTGAGTCTTCCGCTCCGACGCCCACGATTAAGTCCAAGTCTATGTAAACAGTAATAATTGACGAAGTTAAAAATCATATGTACAAAACTAAATATTATAAGGGACCTGCGTGTGCGTCAACATTGTGGGCCTGCAAGCCCGAGCAAATATCCGCATGCTCTGCAACCAATTCTACCGCACGTTGTTCAACTGTTATCAAACTCAACATGTCTACTGAGACCTGCGAGTCCCACTGTTACTTAAACTTTGGCAACACAAATAAAAATCATATTTACAAAAACAAAAACAAAAAAATGAAAAACTTTCTTTTATGCAGGCTGTCAGTCACAGCCAGGAGAGGTGTGGCTAGGCTGCATAAAAAGAAAAAAGCAATTTAACTCCTAAATGGCAGAGAATTGACATGATCTATACACCAAAAATGCCCATAGCATCCCTTTAACAATGCTTAATCACACACTTTCATCCTTGTATAACACAAACCCTTGCACAATACATATGGATTTCCATTTTTTTTTTTTTTTTAATTCTTCACTCAATAGACATAGCAAGTGTACATCCACTTTTGGGCTTACACAGAAGCCAATGGATTTCCAGTTTATCTAAAATCGCCATAAAAGTTAAATGGTGAGCATGCTATATGAACTATTACCTACTAGAATGCCATTTAAAACAAATACCAAAACAACTACAGAATGTTGCAGTGGTTATGGTGCCAGAAGTGCCCTGCAGTCCTCCAATGGAAGTAGTACAACTTACCTGGGGTTTGCCAGGTGCCAATCACCTCCTCTCTGACCTGAGCTAGCCCAGCGGTGCCAGGCTTAACTCACTCATCATCTGACACTCCGCAATTATGCTGGCTCTGCAAAGCAGGATTTAGCCCCAGAAAGCCATTGGAAGCTGTGTTGGAGGAGGTGACCAGCACCCAACCAGCCACAGACAAGTTGTTAAACTGTTGGCAAATGGTTTGACTACTTCCATGGGCACTGTAGTTTGCCGGGTGCCAATCACCTCCTCTCTGACCTGAGCTAGTCCAGCGGTCATGGTGATTGGAGTGACCCTTTACTATAGTCTTTAAATTTCAAATAGAAGGCCAAAGTAGCCGCACTGGTAGCAAAGCTCACTGTAGCCACCTCAGAGGCGTAGCTGGGGAGGGGGGGGTAGAGTGCACCGGGTGTCACTTTTTTGGAGGCAGCTCTGGAGCCTTGCGTCTCACGTAAAAGTACCCCCCCAGGACCGGAATATTTCACAGTGGCTGCGGCATTTGGGTCGTACAGCCCAAATGCTGATATTACTACAAGGTAATCAGGGGGTCACCTTAGGGGCACAGGCCAAACAACAGGCTGGAGAATACAGTGCTCCTCTTCTAAAGCTCACTTCATTTAGTATGGCCAAGCTCTGCCAGCACCTCTTTCCAGTCCAGCGGCTCTGGAGCATGCAGCAGGCATATGAATCACATCCTATGCTTGCTCCCTGTATTCCTCACAGAGTGGCGGCAGCTTTGCGATGATACCGGATGGGAGGGGCTGTAAACTCACAGACCGTTCCAGGCTTTAAAAGCTCTAGATATGCCACGGAGCAACCCTAAATGTATCTACTCTATGCCCAGGCTTTATCTTGTCTGAACTAGATTATGTTGTCATTTGGAAAGACTTAAAGCAGTTCTGTCACTGTCTAGAGTTTTTGCATAATTTGCGGAGATCGTGAGAGTGACGGCTCTGCTGGCAGTGCAGTGGCCATTGGGGTGTAGGGGAAGGCCAGTTTTACGTACATGAACTTGTCACAAGCGCACATGGTACCATCTTCTTCCTGCCAGGAGCAGACGTCAGTGTAATACTCTCGCGTATAACAATGACGTCTATGGAGACATTGGGATACTCAATAGAATCTTTTTTCCCCACACTAGTGACAGCTGAGGACTTGGCAAAAGGATGCTCCACCTTTTATCCATACTTTTAGTGCGAAAACAGAGTGGTAGACCGCGTCACAGAGGAATTGGAAATAGTTAAATAAAAAAAAGTGATGTATACATACATACAGGGTATTCCAACAATATAATGGTAGGTATAAACCTTAAAGAGATATAAATTAAGACAATAATAGTGCAGTATGTCAATTTAAAACAACTTTTGGATAAAATATACGGAAATCCAGCAGAAAGGCTAACTCACACTTTCCAGAGCTACTGAGAGCTCTACTGTATTGCGCCTGGACGGTATGATCCCAGTCTTAGGATATAGGAATAGTAGTGAGATGTAGCTTCCAGAGCTCCACGATTGTGCATTGAACAAAAACACAAATAAAATCCAATAGTGTAGTATGTACTATAAATAGTATATAAAAGAAAGGGTAAGTATCCTACTTACAATTTTCAGAGCAATAAACTTGCTCTGGTGATGAAGGCTTGTGGTGGTATAATCCCCACCAAAGGATATAGGCAGGATCCAAAGTGCACCAGGAACAAAAGGTAAACCAAGAAGAAGAGTAGGAAACCTTTTGTTCCTATATCCTAAGACGGGTATCACTTTTTTAATTTAACTATTTCCAATTCCTCTGTGGCGCGGTCTACCACTCTGTTTTCGCACTTTCTGGTTTTTAGCAGGTATTGGGAAGTCCTGCTGGTTCACTGCTGCCGTACATTTAGTTATTTTAGAGAGCGCCTACACCTGTTTTTTCTAGTCATTACTTTTACTATTTTTAAGAAACTCTCAGTCCAATAAATACTCATTTTGGATGTGGGGGTGACTGCATTAAAGGACCACTATAGGCACCCAGACCACTTTAGCTTAATGAAATGGTCTGGGTGCCTGGTCCATCTAGGGTTAACCCTTTTTTCTATAAACAGCAGTTTCAGAGAAACTGCTATGTTTATATTAGGGTTAATCCAGCCTCTAGTGGCTGTCTCATTGGCAGCCGCTAGACGGCTTCCGCGTTTCTCACTGTGAAAAATCACAGTGAGAAGACGCCAGCGTCCATAGGAAAGCATTGTGAATGCTTTCCTATGGACTGGCTGAATGCGCACGCAGCTCTTGCCGCGCATTCGCATTCAGCCGAAGAGGAGGAGGAGAGTCCGGCGCTGGAGAAGAGGTAAGTTTATCCCCTTCCTCTCCATCCAGCCCGGCGGGAGGGGGCACCCTCAGGGCACTATAGTGCCAGGAAAACAAGTATGTTTTCCTGGCACTATAGTGGTCAATTAAATAGAAGTTTTACAGAAAACGGAGAATCACATGAAAACGTGGATAGCATAAGTTCTAAATGTTTTCAGAGGTGTAAATTACAGAGAAGTGACCGTCCCCTCTTAAATGCAGAGGTTAAAGTGCATTAGACATGCAATGGTACTCTTCACATTGTGACAACAAAATTATTAGCAAATGTACAGGTAAAAAAATATTTTCTTTCCTCCACCCCTGCTAGCACTGTGTAAGGATATTGTTAGCCTACACAAATTACCAGCAAACCTAAGAGATTACCATATATACTCGAGTATAAGCCGACCCGAATATAAGCCGAGGCCCCTAATTTTACCCCCAAAAAACTGGGAAAATGTATTGACTCGAGTATAAGCCTAGGGTGGGAAATGCAGCAGCTACTGGTAAATTTCTAAATAAAATTAGATCCCAAAAAATTACATTAATTCAATATTTATTTACAGTGTGTATATAATGAATGCAGTGTCTGTATGAATGCAGAGTGTGTATATAACGCAGAGTGTGTATATAACGCTTCTAACGTGTACCCAGAGATGTATTTACCACAAGGCAAAGAAGGCATTTGCCTAGGGCGGCACCCGAAAAATGCCACCCCAAGCTCCCAGACAAATGCCTTGTGTTCTGGTGAAGTCCACTTTACTGTGAGTGTAGCTGTCAGTGTGTGTGCATGTCATTTTAAGTGTATCTGAGAGTGTGTGTTGCCAATGACTGTGCATCTGTCAGTGAGTGGATATCAGTGCATGTATCAATGAGGGCATGTGTCTGTCAGACAGAAAAATGGCCTTGACACGAAAGGGGAGAGGGAGGCAAATTTAGATTTTAGGGGAGTTTACGTTTCCAACAGGTAACTGAAGGTATACTGCAGTATTCGTAAGTGTAGTAGTGCCATAAGTACCTCCATTCAAGTCAATATAAAAGATCAGAATTGTCAGGGCTGTAAGGCTTTCAAAAGGAAAAAGATTGCTCAATACATGTGACACTGAGTGCACCACATTCGCAATGCTTCAATTCAAATAAATGGGAATCCAAATACTTTTTTCAGCCTCTACCCAACTAATGTGCTGGTTTACATCATGTTAAATTCATAGGGCCTGCACATTAAGATATGCATAATGGGTTAAATCCTTCACCAATACTTTTTCTTGAAAGATTATGAGCACCACTTACCACAGCACATAAGCCATTGTTTTTAAGCCATATATGCAAAGAGAGAAACAAATGTGTAATCTGAAACACGTAATTTCTTTAATTGTCTTTACTTCACAAAGAATGGCATGTCAGGATTATCTTAATAGAAAACATTCCAAGCACCATAACCACTACAGTTTGGTAGAGTCACTATGGTTCCAGGAGCTTTCCCCCACTATACAGAAAGGAATTAAACCATTCTAGATCGGTTTGACTTCTTTTCTTTGGCCCTACGGGCAGTGCTCGCCAGATCTACTACGAGCATAGAAGTGCTGGAAACTCCTAAACACAAACGTCTCTTAGTTCCAAGCAATGCGTGGCTTAGTTCATTGACAGAGAGAGATCAGCTGACACCCTCAGCGAATGAGCTAGCAGATCAAGAGAGCCAAGAGAAGCTACTACGGTTCTTTTAGTTTGCTGTAGTAAAGGTGGCGTATGACGTCCAACAGACCCTGGTGAGTATTCAAACTGGGGACGCCAATCCCCCGTGCACCATAACCAGTGCAGAAAGTTGTAATGGTTGTGGTGCTTGAAGTATTCCTCAAAAGTTCACAGAGCTAAAAAAGTTACCTTGTATGAGCCATGTATGCGAGTGTGTATGCCAGATGGTTTGAAAGTAGCATTGATAACGGCAGTCTTCTTTAAAGTGAAACAACATATATAAAGGCTCAGCATTATCAGATTTAGCACAGATATGACCAACAATGGTCTTTGCTACCACATATAGAGCGATCAGTACTAAACCTTCACAACTGCCAATCATTCTGCCAAAAAAAACAGGAACCACTAGTAATTTCAACTAATTCCTGGAAGTTTCAAAAAAAATATTGTAAGATTCAAATTCACATATGCTCACTCTTTTGGACTCATGCATTTCATGGCCCAAGTAACTCATTCTACCTGTTATAAAAACTCATACACCACTGGAAGTATAAAACAAAGTTATTCACAAAAGTGAGAATTCAATTTATGCCAAAGTTGCTGAACGTGACGTATAGCCGACAATTTGTCTAGTTTTGTATTTTCCAGCCTTAAAAAAAAGTGCCCCCTCCCCCCATCACCCTCCCCCAGGTTGTAAAACAGGTTAGAAACCCCTTCTGTCATTTACCTTACCCTTATTACAGTGCCGATGTCCCTCAGACACTAGATGTGGAGGTAATCCTCAAAAGTAAATATTGCAGTTTATTAAAAACTTCAAAAATTACCACTGAAGGGTTAAGGAACCTGGGACACTGAACTGAAGTGGTCTGGGTGCCTACAGTGTCCCTTTAATTTGAATTCTCACTTTACTAAATAGTCATGTTAGTTTTCCAGTCTCTCACCGAGCTTACTCTGTGTAAACCATGTACTACATGATCTTCACACTAAGCATTTTATCTGACCACATCCTTCTGAAATCAATGGTTCTCCATCCCATGTACCACCTTTAGCCAAGTCCCCTTTCGCTAAGACGTTAATTCAGTCACAAAAACCTATATCATCAGAATTGCATAATGGATGAGCATTCCAGCTGTTAAGAACTACAGCTTCAGTTATAGCCTCTGGTATAGATTGACAGGAAGATATCCTAGCTCTCCCTGTACTCACTTTGTCTTCTCTCACACACACCAACTGCTGTACATAGGAAGCTGACCTGTATAGCTAAGTTACTCCATGTACAGAGGGCTGCTCGTGGGGTCCTGCAAGGTAAGTTAGGGTTACTCTGACATAGTACAAGATTAAGGAGCGCACTACAGCACAGGGAGTTCAGGCATTTACAGTTAAAAGGGACACACTACAGGTCAGCGTAGTAGTTCTGTTACTTCACTGTCCATACCTGTCCCCTATAGGATCAGTCCCCCTTGGTTACCTGTCCCCTATAGGATTTGTCGCCCCCTGGTTACCTGATGCCTATAGGATCTGTCCCCCCCGGTTACCTGTCCCCTATAGAATCTGTCGCCCCCCTCCAGTTACCTGACGCCTATAGTGTCTGTCGCCCCCCCGGCTACCTGTCCCCTATAGAATCTGTGTGTGTCCCCTGGTTACCTGTCCCTTATAGAATCTGCGTCCCCCCCTGGTTACCTGCCGCCTATAGTGTCTGTCCCCCCCTGGTTACCTGCCGCCTATAGTGTCTGTCCCCCCCTGGTTACCTGCCGCCTATAGTGTCTGCCTCGTTGGCCAGGAAGGAAGCCTATATAGTGTTCGTTCCACCCCGTTACCTGCCGCCTATAGTAGTATCTGTCCTCTCCAGTTACTCTGACGCCTATAGTGTTCGCCCTCTGCTACCTGACGCTTATAGTGCCTGCCCTCCGCTACTCTGACGTTTCTATAGTAAATGCCCCTGGTGCTACTAGCTTTATAGTGTCTGTCCTCTCGTTACTTGACTTATAGTATTTCCGTCCCTCCCCGGCTACCTGACGCCATAGTGTCTGCCTCCCCTGTTACCTGGACGCCTATAGTGTCTGCCTCCCTCCGCTACCTGACCATAGTGTCTGCCCCCTCCGTTACCTGACGCCTATAGTGTCTGCCCCCCCCGTTACCTGACGCCTATAGTGTCTGTCCCCCCCTGGTTACCTGAAGCCTGCAGGGTCTGTCCCCCCCTGGTTACCTGAAGCCTGCAGGGTCTGTCCCCCCCTGGTTACCTGAAGCCTGCAGGGTCTGTCCCCCCTGGTTACCTGATGCCTGCAGTGTGTCCCCCCCTGGTTACCTGAAGCCTGCAGGGTCTGTCCCCCCCTGGTTACCTGAAGCCTGCAGGGTCTGTCCCCCCCTGGTTACCTGAAGCCTGCAGGATCTCTCTCCTCAGTCCCCCCGCATACTCGATCAGTTCCTCCAGGCTCCTCTCGCAGTGCTGTCCATACCCCCCGAATTTCTGGAGCACCTTGTCCAGCTCCCTCTCCACCGTCACGCACTGATCCATGTCCCCGAGGCAGGAGGCTGGAGCGGGGCCCGGGGTGGCCGGGCGGGGGGGCCCCGGGACAGCAGCCTCCTCTTCCTCGGACAGCAGCAGTAACAGCTCCTCGGCTCGGGCCGGACCGGCCCCCGCCACAGCCAGCCGGAGAGGAGAGTGCGGGGCCCTGGGGGAGGTGGGGCCCCTCGGGGGTGGGGAGGGGGCCCTGGGGGAGAGTGCGGGGCCCTCGGTGGGCGCTCTGTGTCCCGGTGTGAGAGCCCGGCCCCCGCGGTGTCAGTCACAGTCCGCTGTACCCGGTGTGTCCGTTATACCCGCTGTGTCCGCTATATCCGGTCGCGCGAGCCGCTTGTTATTGTTTTTAACGGAGCTCAACGTTGACCTGCTTTCCCCGGACTGTACCACTGCGAGCCGGGGGGGGACACCGTGACTTCCGAGGCCGTCCTGCCCTCACCAAACTGCGGATAAAGGACACCATCTCCGCCGCCTGCAGTGCGGGTCTTCCTGTCAGCCTGTCAGGGAATACCGCGGGCTCCGCTCAGCCTCCACTGCGCCGCTCAACCCAACACCTCAGACACGGAGCTCCCCCTGCCTGGCAGCCGCTCAGTGGTTTGTCCCAACTGCTGACATCACAGCGTCTCGAGCGCTTCCTCCTCGCTCACAGCGATCATTGCGTCCAGGGTTTTTTTTTGTTTTTTTTTTCTATTTAACATCCGGGTCCTCGATAGTGTTGTTGCTGGGCGTGGCTTCACAAGCTGCCCTTGCCACGTCATCGTGGGCGTGGCTTCGTGCTGCTCCTTGCCAAGAGCTTTGGTTGTTGTGGAGCCCATTGAGTCCTGTGTCCCTCCCTGTCTGCAGTAACACTGACAGAGAGGGATTATTCTCTAAATAACTGGGGGCTGCGCATTTAAACGGACACTAAGCACCACAACCACTACACGTTAACCCTTAAGGACCAAACTTCTGGAATAAATGGGAATCATGACATGTCATGTGTCCTTAAGGGGTTAAAGGGTTACGCCAAGCACCATGACCACTTCATTGCTTTGAAACGCCGCACATACATAGAGTAACCCCTTAGCTACCAATGTTGTAACACAATTCTGTACAAAACGGGCGCCTGACACCGGCACCAACCTATCGTTTCTGTAAGTTCTCTTGTAATTGTCCTATTTATAGTTACATCCCCCCCTCTCATAATATTGTAAAGCGCTACGGAATCTGTTGGCGCTATATAAACGGCGTTAATAATAATAATGGAGTCAGAGAGCTAGTGGCGGCATGGTTCCCCTACCCCTCTGTGCCGCCAACAAGGGTGAGCGCAGTCAGGCAAGGAGGATCGTGCCGCAGGGAGAACGTGGACCGAGGTGTGTTTTGAGGAAGGCAGTGCACACCTCAGTAAGGGTTACTTTAACCAAAACCTTTATATTACGATAACACTTTTTTTTGTTTCAAAATGATTTTTGGAAAAAGATGACGACAACCACAAGGGACAGCTTCAGGTAAGTAAAAACTCCCTTCCATAGAACCCATCAGGAGTTGTCACCTTTCTGGGGTCTTTGTAAAATATGCAAAGACCCCCGAAAGTGACAGAACACCTTTGATGCAAAGAGACCATCCCTGCCCTCTTTCCTTGGTAAATACTACACATGGACCTCTGGTTGGAGAGAGTCTTGAAGAACCGAAAGCTAGTCTCCATTCACTTCTTGTACAGAAGAGAAGACTCATTGATTGTCTGACTCAAGATGTGTGTGTGTGCGTATAGTAAAGGCAGGGACGAGTGTTTCTAATTTTCTACCTATGCTTCATTAATAACATATATATAAAGAATATATATATTCTTTCAAAACTTGATGAAAGCAGATGACAAAAGTAAATAAAATCTTGGAATTTCTTGGAGGGTCACCTTATGCACATTTAAAGTTTATCATAACAAAAAGTTTAAATCAGCTTAAAACAAATAATTCCTGAAGGGCGATTCTTTTCGACATGTCTTCCGAAAGCCATCCACATATAAAACCATTCGATTCCATTGCACTATGAAAATAACTATTTCCATACTTTCACATGTCAATACCTGCTAGGTTGAACAACTGCTTCACAAATCGAGCTAGGGTAGTTGAAGGAACCAGAATATGAGGATCATGGGACTAAATTAATAAAAGTTCACCCATGTTAGGGTGACAAACTTTGGTTCGATCTTCAGATAACAAAATGCATAATATTGAACACAATTTACTCTTTAGATAGGCAAAAGTGGACGGGGAAAAAAAAAAAGTTGTTTTTGTTCTCTATTAAACGTAATTCCATGAGGAGTGAAGGGCTGAACTCTGAAATCAAGAGATTGAAGCTGGAAATTAGACAAGCCGAAAGTTGAGTATGAAAATGGTCTGAATTTTTTCATCACTGAGTCAAGAAATAAAGGAGTACATTCACATACCAGGAAAAATTATATTTGGGTTTAGGATGTCTAGAAAGTGTAGCTCCATTTAATAGTCAACAAACAGATGGGTGTTTATCAACCAAAGTTCGTACCACACCATTGTTGCAATCCAAAATAGAAGACATAAAAGTTTTAATGTCCTATACGCTTTCCCGTTAGACGAAACAAGTTAATCTTGGATGCATAAACCATTGCAGGTCAAACAAGTTGAGCTTAGATCCATTGATTAGTGCAGATCAAGCAGGTTAATTTTGGATCCATTGACCAGTGCGGATCAAATAATTGACCTTTCAATGCACCCACTAGCCTAGATCTAGTTCCTGGTGCCCATGACTGCTGAAGAAGAACTAAAGTTGTGTCCAAAACAAATTCTGTCAAACTAGGTAATGGGAAGTCCAGTTTGGATCCAGAAAAAGACAAGGATAAGGTTATATCAACTGTGGAAGGTCTATCTCTAGAAGTTAAGAAAACCAAACATATGGATGCTAAAACAGCGTGATCAATATCAAAGTTGCATTCTGCTTCCTGACTTAAAAATTGATTCTCGCCATCTTTTGTTAAACGAAGAAAGCGTAGTTCTAATCTGCAGACCAATCCTGTAGAAAAGCATCCACCACCAGTGCTTCCAGATCCAATCCAGTCTGCATATTGCCCTCCTTGGATTAATCTGCTGGTCTCTCATTCTATCACATGGAGGAGCAGTTATAATTAAAATCATGTTTTTGTGTAAATTGGAATGTACTCATAATATACCATTTCCTCAAATATAAATTCACATTGTTGGTTCTAAGAGAGTAACCACCTAAGTTCTATGTTGCACATGTTGTTTATGTTAGAATGGAAAATAGATTTGTAAAAAAATCCTTTTCACCTGCGACAAAAGGAATTAAATTCCTGTTAATCTATGCCCAAACGAATCAACACACTGGAATTTACATGACAGATCGATTCGTTCAGACGTAGATTAACAGGAATCTGATATATTTGTCGCAGATGAACAAGTCTAATGAAAACCATGCATATTGAAGACGTGTCCAGCATAATAAAAGTGTGTGATATACTCAGCCTTTTTTGCTGGGGGCTAAACTTCGGAATTAATTATCAAAATGCTTTCAAAAACCAAATACCAAGATTGCTGACTTGACATCAAATTGGTTGCTCTCTTGTTATTGCTGAGACAGGGAGATAATGAACTCTCTTAGAAATTCCATTACTCAACACGAAACATCAAGAAAACGTCAACATTCCTCATCTCCGCTAATGAAGTCAGGAGAATATTCAGGTTATATTAACCACTATCAAAAGCAAGATAATAAATTTGGATTGAGTGATCTTTTCAAACCTTTATAACGCAAGGTGACCCCGAATAGGTCCAAGGCCCCATATGATTTTATATAAAGTGACAGACAACTTTGGTTAAAATAATGAGAAAAAAAAAAAACTAGATTATGTTTTGTTTTTTTACTTTTTGTAGAAAGAACAAAAAAGAAAAAATTTCGGTAACCCACCGTATTTCAAAAGCAAATATTCTAAGGAAATTAAATTTCATTAGATTTTCAATCCTTCATATTATGTAGAGCCAAATCACAATTTCTTAATGTTGGAACCCCATGTAATGATCTAACTATTCCCTGAGAAGGGGACATTCACAGTTGTTCAGGGATTAAGTCAGAATCAATTCCCAAAAGAGTCCTAATTTAAAGGGATACTCCACAGCTTATTCTAACTTTCCATATTTTTGTATCTATTACCTGGGGACCACTTGGCACTGCTCCCTGCCTCCACTACAGTCTCAGTGAGAACTAAGCCCGACTGACGCTTTCCAGCCTATGAGCTCATCCTGTATGTGAGGGCTTAGCTCAGGATAGCTAATGGGAGTTCATAAGCAGGAGTTTCCGGCTCTACATGTTGCAGAGAGGAGGTGGGTTGTGCTGCCCAGTAAATCACAGGTAAGAAGTCCAACGTTTCTGAAACCATTTGATCACTTATAACAAGGGGTGCCAGGGCACTCATGGCAATCTAATTATCACATTTTGCTGTAGTGGATATGGTGCTTGGCGTGTTCCTTTAAAGAGGGACTGTCACTTTCCTAGAAATTACATCACCAAATAAAATAAAAATCACCTTAATCTTTATTTTCATTAAGTTCTCTAGTTTCTTTTAATGGAACACTCCAAACACCTAAAGCACTTTAGCTTGCTGAAACACTTTATGTGTGAAGAGTATGTCCTCTTTTTTTCATTTTTACAAGAAGTGCAGATTCCAATAGAAATTGGCACTTTAAAAAAAAAAAAAAAAAATAACCTGGTTACTCCCTCCATAGCTGTCAAGCAGACAACCAGTCCTGTTACTTCCTGCTTTGGTTAGCTCAGTGGGCCTAAACTCAAGAGGCAGCAAATGCTCAGAGCACCTGACTTGCAAAGACGTCTTATTGAGCTGCATTAGGAAGTCTGTGATTGGACAGCAACAGAAAGTCTGGGCGGGGTTAGAAGCTGTTTTTTAGATATACTCCCAATGGAAATTATTTTTGCAGCGCAGGATTCCTTTAATAGATTTAGCACGTCATAGCGTCATGTCTGGAGGAACCCAGGCATTGTTCATCCCCTGCAGAATACCATATACAATCATGAAGAATGTTGGAGGTGTATTTCAGTGGCAGTAACTGGGAGACTGGTTAGGGTTGAGGGAGAGCTGAACACAGCAAAATAGGATAACCATTAAAGGAACACTATAGTATAAGGAATACAAACGTGAATTCCTAATGCTATAGGATCCTGTTGACCATTTAGTTCTCTGGCAAACATTAACTGCAGAACTTGAAGCAAAATGAACAGCTTTTGAAGATCTGAAAATGGCTGTCCCGATTCAACCTGACAAAGTACGAAATATCTGCAGAGATGAATGGCAGAAACTACCTAAATTCACGTGTCCAAAGCTTGTCAGATTATACGCAAAAAGACTTGAAGCTGTAATTGCTACCAAAGGTATGATAATGTGATACTAAAGTTTTCTTCCTGTTGAATATTGCAACGGTACAAAATTATATATATATTGATGTGAAAAGGTAATTATTTTTTTTTTTTTTATAGGTAGTAAATTAGATTTTCACCCAGGTCCACCGACTGCACCTTCTTCTGATGCCAATGATGATAAATGACTATAACCCCACTGAGAAGGGGAACTGAAAGGGTCATCTAGTTTGCTTGAATTAACAGAACTCATGAAACTTACACAATGACACATTATGTGCATCCAATTTAATAATGTACAACATATATATATATATAAAAGATATACAAAAGATCTTTTTTAACGGACTGTCAGGTGTACACATGTGGTTTAATGCAAAGAATTAAAATAATTCTCTAATCGGGATATCTGTAAAGAACAGTTCTGTTTTCTAAATCAAAACTTGAAATTCTGGTCGCAGATACTCTTGCTTGCCTTCCAGGTCCAAAATTTTTCATATTTCCTATTCATTTTATTGCATTGTATATTAAGGCGGCACTGTCACCATTAGGAGCCTTTCATAATTTGCAAAGGTTTCCGATGGTGACATGGCTGCTGGTGGTCCAGGGACTGGGGGGCAAGGAAACATGAGATTTACTTACTTGAAACTGTCCTTTGTAGGCATTGCCATTTTCTTCTGGCCAGTCCTCTTCTGCTCACCAGGAGCAGAGTTTACTCCCGTGCTTTCGCGTATGCAGAGGATCACAGCATTGAGGTCGCTGGAGGATTCCGCTGCTCAATATTTATACAGCAGATACAACTGGTGACAGCTGGCAGATTGACACTTTTAGACTTGCGGTAGCTCCGCCTATTGTTAGAAGTCTAAGCCTTAGGAAATATGCCAAGTACTAGTCCCTACTTTGTCTTGTCTCATATCTTTTGAATGGGTTGGAATTTCAGTGAAATTCCAAAACAGTTAGTATGAGTATTTCATATAGGTTTTATATTTATGAAATCTTATTTTGCACGGGATAGGGGTGGGTGGGAGAGAGAAGGGGGAACGACAGTGCCGCTTTAACGTCTTGGGAGGGATAGAAACATTTCTATTTTTAATAGTGTTTACTATTTCTAAATTTTAGTGTTTTACATAAAAAGCATATGATTTATCATCTGTAAATGTGACCATGAGTGACAGTGCTTACAAAAAAAAAAAACACTACTCAAATTTACAAATAAATTAGTTTAAAGGGAAATACTGCTTTCTCAATGTATTGTATTTATATAAAAAAGGCTACAGGTCTAGTCCTCTCAGTTTTGAGGAACTGTCACTTGAGATTTTAGCACAACAAAATCATGTAAAACTAAAACTTGGCTATCGTTTTTGCTAACTTTTTTTGTTTGTTTTTCTAGATTTTAATTTATATGCTTTGCCTAGCAGACCAGGTAAAACACGCAAATTAAAAGGAACACTGTAGACATTATAACCATTTCATATCACTGAATTGGTATAGTATCTGGAGTTCTCTGGCACTGTCTCTCCATTCAGTGCTAAATCATTTTTGACCAGCTTTAAAAATTAACAAGGGTGCTTGGCTTACCATAGCCCCACCCCCACTGGAGGTATAGCTATGGCAGTGATTATACTCTTCCTTCTAACCATACCCATTCATACCAGCAATGGGCACTGTGATACGCTGAAAGCAGTCTGCTGATACTCTCAGCCAATCACAGATGATCACTGCTGCTCAGGCAAATCCATCCTCATTAGCCAGAGCAGTCCAAGGAGGACACATATAACATTAAAATCGGTTTAACAGTGAATGGTAGGATAACGCCAGTGGACTCCAGGCACTATAACCACTTCAATGAGATTAAGCAGGTATGGTGCCTTCAATGTCCCTTTAACTAAGATGGCTCATGCACTACCACATCACTGTTGGAGAAAGCACTAGGTGTGTGTTCTCATTCTCATAAATAATTTCTCAGTAGATGTCCGAGCATGCTTGAGGCAACGTGGGGTGGAATATTCGCTAAGAACATCAAAGTGCAGCAGAGATAAGTTGTTGTTTTTTTGTTTTGTTACATTTACCTCCACTGCTTTATTCACTCTAATAAATGCAGCAATAATGTTTAGTGGGGTAAACGAACAAGGAGCTGTCATATCTTAAAAAGTTACCATTATGCTTTAATGCATTACAGATATATATATATATATATATATACACACACACACACACACACACACACACAAAGATACTCTGAAGTTCCTGCATTTGCCGCAAATCAGAGTCATTGCAGCTTTTTGACTGCGCTTATGCAAGAAAAATAAATAAGAAACATTTACATTATGGGTAAAAAAAATAATTAAAGTGACAGTGTGAGAACAATGACGATGTGCAATAGCAAAATGTAAACAAGGTTTATGTTGAGAATTCAAAGAGAACTTCAAATTTAAGGTCAAAACAGCCAAACTGAAAAAAAAAAAAAATCAACTATACTTCCAGTTCATAAAAAACAAGTTGGTATCAAAAAGAATATACACAATAATATATAATAAAAGACAAGTAAAAATGTAAATATTAAAAGTCCAAAATAATAATCCACAGCCAATAGAGTAGATTCTTGTAGATCAGTGGTGGTTTATATTTTCCAATGGAGACTTGTATTTTCAATAGGCCATATGTGGAGAGAATTATTCTACTTGAAGAAGCCTATTGTGGCGAAACGCGTTTAGAATCTTATTTTATTTGTTTTATATTATTGTAATAAAGGAATTTTGGCCTCAAAAATACACTTGTTGTAGCCACATTCCTAATATTATTACATTTTATATTTTTAATCCTCTTAAACCTGACTATTTGGATTTACACCGTTTTAAGGAATGTCAAAGAATCCCTAGGTGGGGATTATACCACCCATACGCTATTAACTGAGCAGGAAGTCTGCTCAGTAGATTGTGAGTACATTTCATATTTTTTTTTTTTTATCTACACTCCAGTTATTCAGTGAGCACTATATATTTTATTCTTTTTTATTCTCGGTTGGAACTCCTGAGGAATTACTACTCCATATATCCTTGAGTGGGGATCATTCCACTTTACGCACTTCATACCAGAGCTGGATTTTAGCTCTGGAAAGTGTGAGTACATTATATTATTTTATAAAATATATATATATATATATATATATATATATATATATATACATACTGCACTATTGGATCCTCTTAATTTCTCTCCACATATGGCCTATTGAAAATACAAATCTCCATTGGAAAATATAAACCACCACTGATCTACAAGAATCTACTCTACTGGCTGTGGATTATTATTTTGGACTTTTAATATTTACATTTTTACTTGTCTTTTATTATATATTATTGTGTATATTCTTTTTGATACCAACTGTATTAAAGGCGCGCCCTCTTTGTTTTTTATGTTCTAATTTATTGTAGGGGATAGGAGGGTACTTCCCCTTTTAGGTGTGCGGCCTTTACACCACTCTATATACCTTTATTTGTGAAATTATTAGCGCTGATCCTAATTTGATTTCTTATACTTCCAGTTCGTCTACTTTGGCCTTAAATTTGAAATTCGCTTTGAATTTTCTCTTTAGTATATAATCCTGAAAGTCAATGGTAATGGGCATTACTTAAGTAGAAGCAGATTCACTTTCTCTTCCAGGTTCCGGAGTCTTTGGCCCTGTTGAACCAACTCTTTATAAATTTTTTGGAGGGTTCCACAAGTACAGGGGGAACTTTGTTTGTACTCTTCAACAAGACCTTGTACTGCAATTGCTGTCCCTTCCTCCTCGTGTTGGGCAACTTTTGCAGCACAATACTCTTCCTGAACATGTTCATCTACCTTGTATGCTGCCTGCAAGTGTTCATGAGGAGCAAAGTCATCAAGCATCACTGTATCTGGCTCTTCATCCTTTGGGATTATGGTGATCGTAACATCAGGCTGTTCAAAGGCTACAGCTTCCACATCAGTGTAATCAGTCATTCCTGCTGCTTCTATCACATTCCCTTCTGTAGCTGTAACTGTAGCTAATTCTTCTACGTCCTTGTGATTTCTCTCTACAAATGTAAATATTTGTGAGCGATATACAATTTATAGCATGAATCTGTAACATTGCACTCTAAGAACTTGTAAATGTATGTTTAAAGGACCAATGAAGTGTCTGGGAGCAGTGGTCCTGTCATGTTAATTCTGCAATATAAACATTTTTTTAGTTTTCTAGAAACCGCAAAGCTTCCATTGCATGGTTAAATATTCTTCTGGTGGTTATCACTAAAAGGCGCTTCCGCCATGAGAACCTAATCAAAGTCATTTCTCAATCAAATGCTGCGCATGTTCACTAGCCTTCCAATGCTCCCATACGGAGAAGAATTTGATTGGCTGAATTCATCAATCTTGATCATCTTGGCCAGGAAGACTGAGAAGCCACAGCTTGATCAGCCACCTAAAAAGGAATACATATGTTCCTTTAAGCTTTAAACATAACATATGTATTCCTTTTCAAGCTGTGGCTTCTCCGTTGATTTTTTTAATACAACACGATTTACTTCTTGGACAAAATCCATTGAGTGCTCTCATTTTTTCTATCTTACACACACATACAAAATAAACAATCCAGCGCACTCGCTTATTCACTAAACAATGATTTTTAAATCTTACAGATTGTAATAGTTTTATTTTAAAACACCTCACCTTTGATTTAAAAACATCTCACCTAGGCAAAAAATAATGGGGGAGTCCAAGTAAGGAAGTATTTCCCAAGTAAGTGGACTGATCTCATAAGGGCAGGCATTAGGCTGCTAGAGTAGGACCTGCCAAGAATGGGGTACATTGACGTTGTGGCAGGCTTATGCAATGTATGATCATATAATGTAACTAAGCCCCCGTTATTTTTTGCCTAGGTGAGGTGTTTTAAAATAAAACTATTACAATCTCTAAGATTTAAAAATTGTTTAGTGAATAAGCGAGTGCGATGGATTGTGTATTTTGTATATTTTGGCCCTAGAAACACCCTATAATCTATGCATGTTCAGGTGAGAGCAGCCCTCCTGGATAGATAGAGATATATATATATATATATTTATTTATTGCCAAGCCACTGAAAGTTCTGGACGTTTCAAAACTGCTATAAGCAAAGCAACGTCTTCATCCAATGCTGGCTGTCTTGCTGGCGGCAGTTTAGTTCATCCAGTGCTCTCAGGGTCTGAAGGTTGTTCATACACTGATAAGGAAGTCACTGTTCAGAATGAAAGGAATAAGACTTATGCTGCACAATTCTATAAAAATATTTTTTTTCGGCGGGCATGAGAGGCGTTTGCTGCATAGTGGAATTGGTACTGTCCATATGTTCAGCAGAAGGAGATCAATTTCCCTATTATGGACTATTATTCACTGTTGCTGAAACGGCTTCTTAAAAACTGACTTAAAAACCAAACAATTTGTTCTCTGCTTGCACTGGCCCTAGAAGACTATATTTTATTGTTCCATATCACAATATGTAAAACTATTGGTGAATTTGCAAAAAAATAAATAAAAGTAGTCAAAACATAATCTCTAGAGAGCACAATGCTGAAGTATCTGAAAGGAACTTTTAAAAGCTGGATCCTATCAGAGAAACTAAACAAAAACATTAAATTACAATATTAAACTAAGTATGTATGGTTTGCATGCTCTCACTGATGGAAATCTGATAGGTTTGAAAGAGGTGCTAAAGATCATTTAAAAGAGATAGTTAGTGTAATAGTAATAAACAGAAATATTCACCACCAGGTTCAGATAGTTAAAATAGACCTTTGAAACTGTTTCGAGCATGTACTTAGCTTGTATTATCAACTTATATTAAAAAAAAAAAAATTGTGCGTTCTCAGAATGCTATACAACTATTAACAAATAAGTGTTATGAAATTGTTGGCGAATGCTGTTGTGGCATTGTCGACATGCAAATGTTATTTCATGCACAGCAAAAATAAAGAATAAAAAAAAAAAATTAGACATTTGAATAAAAATGTATGTTTTAAAAAAATCCATGTGATGTAAATAAACACAGTGGCTATACTTACTTCTATTTATGTCCATCTGCACTTGCAGCAAAAAATCAGCTTCCCTTCTCTTCATGTCCGACCAGCGCTTTTGGAGTTGACGGACGCTCCTCTTAACTCCGCATTTGTGCTCCAACCTATTAGACAATGCTACCATAATACGTCTTTTAATTGTGCTAGTGTAGCGTGTCCCTGTTGGAAGATTGTCATATCTTTGTTTTGTAAGAAACTCAACCATATAGTAGAGCTCTTCTTGCCCAAATGACGACTGCTCCAACATGCATGATTTTTTTTGACGTGGCATCGTTGAACTGAAAATTGTTAAGACTATGGGCAGCGATTAGCCAATTTCACCGAAGCAATTTTTGTAGAAAAAAAAAAAAAAAACTTTCAAAACCCTGTTCCTTTTTTCCTGCTCTTTCCTTGCCAATGTTGCACAACCTTTCCTCTCTCCCACAAGCAAAAGTGCTCACATTGTGTTCGCCAAACTTAACTAACCTGTTGTGGTTTTTTGATCTTCCTCCATTCTCCAGGGTGCCACTGCATACTACCTGCTGGGGTCACTGACACTTAAAGAGAACGAGATAACACGGATCAATTCTTACCCACGAATAAACAGTTTTATAAAGCGTAATAAATAATATGACATCTAACAAGAAAATGGATTTTCACTTTCTATTTCCTAGCAAACTTCTTGTTATATTTGTATTTTCTTACCTCTCCATTAGAATGGGTTTAATGGTCTATATTGGGAGAGGGGGCTTATTTCCAATTAGAGGGTTTTTTTGTTTGGTTTTTAAATGGGCAAGTTACAGTGATCAATATGATAATCTATATGAATAATACAGCTACAGATTTATATAAGTTCTGATTATAGCCCCCCTCTCACCCTTCTAAGACCATCCTCCCTTCAATGCTGACATCCCACTAATCCCTGATTTTACCACCCCATGCTGCCTAACATGTCACACCAGGTGTGGAATGCCAGCTCCAGCAATGTGATACATTACATTCTGGGTCCTCTGCTAGTCACGTGGGATGGTGCACTGGCCGCTCTGTCTCTCTCCGCACAGTCTCTATGATCAAATGTTTTGGTACGGTCTATCTTTTTCTCCGCCTGCTCTCTGTGGTCACTTCGCTGGATACTGTCTATCCGCTTAGCCACGTCTCTATGCTCTTCTCCCCTTTCCCATACATAACGCACGCAGCCGAGGGGTGGGCGTGGTTAGGGTGACGACACAGCTGTCTTGGCTGCTCAGCTGATCGCAGCCCCGTATCCAGCTCCCGGATCTGACCCCGGGCTCCCCCCCCCCAGCAACAGGACTGCCAGCCTGGAACACAGGGCACCACCGGGCAACCAGCTACCTACCTGGCATCTCCCTAGCAACCAGAGCTGGGACACACCTACCTGGCAGCCCACCTACCTACCTACAGCCCACCTACCTATAGCCCACCTACCTGCCTACAGCCCACCTACCTGGCAGCCTACCTACAGCCCACCTACTTAGAGCCCACCTACCTACAGCCCACCCACCCACCTACCTACAGCCCACCTACCTGCCTAGCAGCCCATCCACCTGGCAGCCCACCTACCTATAGCCCACCTACCTGCCTACAGCCCACCCACCTGGCAGCCCACCTACCTACCTAGCAGCCCACCCACCTACCTATAGCCCACCTACCTACAGCCCACCTACCTGGCAGCACACCCACCTACCTACCTGTCATCCCACCTACCTACAGCCCACCCACCTACCTGCCCCAGCATGGACAGGGAGCCCCTGCACTGGACATCACAGGCCTTTATAGCTCCCCTGCCTGGGTTACCCACATTGGGGCAGGATTGAGGGGGAGGGGGGCAGCTACTAAAACTCCCCAGCTGGGCCTCAGGGACTATTATTATTGTTGTTATTAATAATAATGTTATTATAAGAACCTGCAGGAAGCCCCAGGATAGTGGGCACAGTCCAGGTTTGACAGTCATTGCAGGGATAGCTCCAGGATTGTCATGTATATGATTTGTATGCATGGATTACCATAGGGACTTATTGTTTTAATATTAGCCATAAATCCCTCCTGGGATAACCTGCTGTGTGGCTAGCTCAGTGAGGAGAAGTGTGCCCACCAGGAGACTGCCATTAGGGCCACAGTCTTCCTCTAGTCCCCAAGATATATTATTCCATGTGTCTATTATCCAGACAGCTAATTGTGATAATGACAGGTGAATCAATAGGTTAATTATGGTGTTTGATCGGGTACATGGCATGCATGTGACTCCAGCATAGACAAGTGGTGAGTTGAGTGTATCAGGCACAGGCTGAGCTCCCCCCTTGGAGGTTGCACTCCTCCCCTGCTTACCTGGAAGTCTTTTTTTTTAAGAAACTGGCAAGATGTGGCTGAAGCTGTTTTTCCTTTTGCTGTATTTCCTCATTCTCTTTGTGCTGGCCAGGTTCTTTGAGACCATAGTGTGGTATGAGACAGGTATATTTGCCAGCCAGCTGGTGGACCCTGTGACTTTGAGTTTCCATCAGTTAAAGACCATCTTGGAGTGCCGTGGCCTTGGGTACGCTGGCCTGCCAGAGAAAAGGGATGTCAGGGAACTTGTAGAAAAATCAGGTAATGTTATAATATTAAATTTTAATACTTTTTTTCACAGTGTTTTGTGACAGACATACGTTATATTTTCTTTTCGTATATATAGATGTGTAGACGAGTATCATGGTGACGTTAATAAAATGGTATTTAATTTTTATATATATATAATATATAAAATTGACTTGTGGTGTGCATGAATTACTAGCCGGTATTTAAGCATAATTCACACTAAATTTTCATTATTTATACTCACAACCTAGTATGTTATGTGTATTATTATTTTTGGCCAGCATATTCCAAAGTGTGCTACGAATGGACAAACAAGTGATTTGTTGGCATTTTAGAAACAGAAGATTTTGCGTTACATGCTTAAATAAGCTTAAAGTCTAAAAAGAGTGGGGTATATGTAGACAAAATGAATATAATGTGTATTCTATACAGAGTGTATACCAGTGTAAATCAGCAGTCTTTCATTCTGCTGTGTGTGGCATGTAAACACTCTTGGCAGGATGACTCATAATTAACCCCTTCAGGACTGGACTGTTTTTGCGATGTTTGTGCGTTAAGGACCAGAGCTATTTTAACACTTTTGTGGTGTTTGTGTTTAGCTGTAATTTTCCGCTCTCTCATTTACTCATGTTCTCTCATGTTCCGATACAAATTATATATTGTTTGGTTTTTTTGTTCAGGACAAAAAGGGTTTTCTTTACATACTATTATTTTTATCATGTCATATAATATAATTTAATTTAAAAAAATAATAATAAAATATGATGAAAAATTTAAAAAACAAACACGTTTTTTGACTTCTACTTAAAAAAAATATTTTACTGATCTACAAAATCGAATGAAACAAACTGCTAAATAGATTCAAAATGTTGTCCTGAGTTTAAAAACACCCAATGTTTACGTGTTTTTTCTGCTTTTATTTGCAAGTTATAGGGCTATAAGTACAAGTAGGAAATTGCTGTTTCAAAATGTACATTTTTCAAATGTATCAATAGTGACATTAACACTGTTATGTCATAAATCTCCAAAAAACACCCCACATGTATATATTTTTCTTAAACTACATAACCCAGGGTATTCATCTAAGAATATTTTGATACTATCTATGCAGCCATTTTACCACAAACTTTGCATAGGTAGTTTTTTTTTTTTTCACATACATTGCAATTCAGGTATAAATTCACAGATTCTGTTAGGTGTCACGACCAAACAACACCCCAATATGTGTTCAGCAACATCTCCCGAGTACAGGGATACCCCCCATGTATAGGTGTGTCAGGTTGTCGGTGGGCTAAAAGGCCACATTTGGCAGGCGCGCATATCCGTTTCCCAGCTTGGAATTTTGACATGTAGTCAACCTGCATGCATGTCCTATTTGGGACCTTTTTTTAAGCTGACCAATGTATTTTACCCCCATCAAACCATATATTTTTGAAAAGTAGACACCCTAGGGTATTTCACATGGTGATAGTTTAACACTTTCCATGCACTAATTCTACCACCAGGCTTTGTCAAACATTGAGTTAGTAAATTTTTTTCTGTTTTTTTTTCACACACATTGTACTTAAATTAACAGATCCTGTTATGTGTCACTGCCAAACAACACCCCAATATGTGTTCAGCAATAGTAATGTCCCGAACGGTTCGCCACAGACGGCGAACATATGCGCTGTTCGGTCCACCCACTATGTCATCATTGAGTAAACTTTGACCCTGTACCTCATAGTCAGCAGACACATTCCAGCCAATCAGCAGCAGACCCTCCCTCCCAGACTCTCCCACCTCCTGGACAGCATCCATTTTACATTCATTGTGAAGCTGCATTCTTAGTTAGCTGTCCAGGAGGTGGGAGGGTCTGCTGCTGATTGGCTGGAATGTGTCTGCTGACTGTGAGGTACAGGGTCAAAGTTTACTCAATGATGACATAGTGGGTGGACCGAACAGCGCATATGTTTGCCGTTCGGGACATCACTATTCAGCAGCATCCCCCATGTATAGGTGTGTTGGGTTGTTTGGGGGTCAGAGCCTGACGCCAAGAAGGCATATGCGTTGTGCAAGTTATACATACGCTGCATGTTTTACACACGACTAAAACAAATTACAAACACACAAAAAATAACCCCCAAAACAGACTAAACAGCAATCCCTAAACTAACTCCTGTCACAAAAATCTAATGGAGATTTGGGGGAAGGAAACTGACAGACCAAGACACAGATTTTTAAAACAAATTTAGCCCTTTAAGGGCAAAAAAAAAAATACAGACAGTACAAATGCACTGCTGTAACAGATCTGGCAGGGAAGGGGTTAAAATGATTTTTTTATTCACTTTAGATACTGTATAAAGCTTTGGAACACTTCTGCTGCAACAAACTATCAGGATTATGATCTCTCTCTCGCCTCACTGTGGCAACTGACATTTAATGTGGATAAGTGCAAGATAATGCATCTTGGACGTAAAAACCCAAGGGCAGAGTACAGAATATTTGATAGTCCTAACCTCAACATATGAGGAAAGGGATTTAGGGGTGATTATTTCTGATGACTTAAAGGTAGGCAGACAATGTAATAGAGCAGCAGGAAATGCTAGCAGAATGCTTGGTTGTATAGGGAGAGGTATTGGCAGTAGAAAGAGGGAAGTGCTCATGCCATTGTACAGAACACTGGTGAGACCTCACTTGGAGTATTGTACACAGTACTGGAGACCGTATCTTCAGAAGGATATTGATACCTTAGAGAGGGTTCAGAGAAGTGCTACTAAACTGGTTCATGGATTGCGGGATAAAACTTACCAGGAAAGGTTAAAGGATCTTAACATGTATAGCTTGGAGGAAAGACGAGACAGGGGGGATATGATAGAAACATTTAAATATATAAAGGAAATCAACACAGTAAAGGAGGAGACTATATTTAAAAGAAGAAAAACTACCACAACAAGAGGACATAGTGTTAAATTAGAGGGACAAAGGTTTAAAAATAATATCAGGAAGTATTACTTTACTGAGAGGGTAGTGGATGCATGGAATAGCCTTCCAGCTGAAATGGTAGAGGTTAACACAGTAAAGGAGTTTAAGCATGCGTGGGATAGGCATAAGGCTATCCTAACTATAAGATAAGGCCGGGGACTAATGAAAGTATTTAGAAAATTGGGCAGACTGGTTCTTATCTGCCGTCACATTCTATGTTTCTATGTTTCTCACAAAACGCTACAGAAGAGAGAGGGGCAGAGATCACTGTCAAGGGAAGGGGGTGTCCCCACCCTCAGGGTCCCCCTCCCGCCGAGCTCTGGGGAGAGGAAGGGGTTAAACACTCACCTTTCTCCAGCGCCGGGCAGGGAGCTCTCCTCCTCCTCTCTGCCTGAATGCGCATGCGCGGCAGGAGCTGCGCGTGCATTCAGCGAGTCTCATAGGAAAGCATTCATAATGCTTTCCGATGAACGCTTGCGTCTTCTCACTGTGATTTTCACAGTGAGAAGCACGCAAACGCCTCTAGCGGCTGTCAATGAGACAGCCACTAGAGGCTGGATTAACCCTAACATAAACATAGCAGTTTCTCTGAAACTATGTTTCTAAAAAAAGGGTTTAACCCTAGCTGGACCAGGCACCCAGACCACTTCATTGAGCTGAAGTGGTCTGGGTGCCTAGACTGGTCCTTTAAAGGGACATTATAGGCACCTAGACCACTTAATTTCAATGAAGTGGCCTCTGTGCCATGTCCCTGTCATTTTATCCCTGTAGAACAGAAATGTTTACAATGAGGTTAACAGAGTTAGCATGTCTCACTGATAGCAACTAGAGGCGCTTTCTCCCCAATAGCAGATGTTTATATAGCTAGAGAGAGCACCGAAGCGAGGGGGAAAAATGTAGGTAAATGTTCTTTTTCCTTTATCGAGGGGGTTGCCATAACCATTGAGCAGGTCACTATAGTTTTAGGAATGCATGTTTGTATTCCTAATGCTATAGTTTTTCTTTTAACATTACCTTTTTTTTAATTATTATTATTTTTATTTTTTATTTTATTTTTTTACAGTTAGTGAGGATTTAAATCCCTATTTAAAGGGCTGTATATTACGTTCAGTTTGAGCACTGCATACAGCTTATCTGTCAGTCTGGGATCACTAAAAATGGCCCCAACTGAAAGAGGGGAGCCTCAGGTATCGATTGATACCTGGGAGTCCCTGGTGTGAGCAGGGGTTTAACCTTGCTCACACCAAAATATTAGAATGTTCCGTGCCATTAGTGGAGGAAGGTAACCTGCATTTGTGACTGTTACTTCAGTAAAGTGTTTGCTGTGGTGAAGGGTCTTCTACCTCAAACACCTACTCAATCATTCTTTCCACATTACCGTACATGGGCATGCCCTCACTGGTCCTTGAGCAAAGCATCATGGAGTCACTAATTGTATGCCAAGCAGTGTCTTGAAAGCCTTGCCAAGGAAATTAAAGGACTTCCCTTTTAACTTTTAGTTAGCTAATGGGTTGTGTGACAAATTTACTGAAAACCATTATATTTAAACCTGTTAAGTTTGCATTACGTTTGTCTTTAACCCCATTTGTTTTATTTTACTGCTAACCTTTTCTTGACAATCTAGGATTATATTCTCAAGGGAGTTATTCACTAAAGACCAAATTGTAATGTATTTAAAAACAAATGAGACTAAAACTAGCCAAGATGTGACTACAACTGAGTTGAATGTTTTTTGCTAGAACTGCTTTTCTTTTACCATTTGAATGAAAGTTCAGTGAAAATCAGAGTTTAGAGAATTTATTTCCCCAGCTGGTATATCACAGAGTTTGTTTTAGATAGAATAAGCAGAGATACTCCATCCACACTTGCTTGGCGGATATCAGCCTGTAAACCTGGCAGCCTCCTCCTACAGAGATCAACGACTGCGGTCGCTTTATTTGTCATTGCTCCAATATTTGGGCACCTTATTAGATGCCCTTTCATACAGTGGGTGTACAGGACTCTTGATTTTACTGCAGAATTCAGAAATAAAAACAGCCAATAACGCCAGGAATAGTCTGCGCCTCTCCTTCACTTCCCTAATGAACTAAAAGTGCTTTTGTTTATGGTTTATTAATTTAGTTTTGTGTCTCAGGTTAGTAAGGACAAACTTGCTAGTCCATTCATTTGTAGATTTGTAGAAAAGCAGCTTTTGTTTTTAGTTTGTGGTCCCTTCCTCCCCCTTTCGATGTCTATAAACTCTCACAAGCCCTTCTCTTTATTATCCATGAGGATTTTGTAACAAAAAAGTGTTAAATTTATCTGTGGGTGGTTGTTGTACTGAAGCAACAAGATTGTAAGAGGTTTTATTAAGCTTGCCTAGAAGACAAAGCTTTAATTGTTGTTGGATAACTCTGGGTGACTTTCCCTGTTCCATTCCTGCATACAGATGGGCTTTCCCTCGCCATTTGCAGTGGTCGCACCCTTTAGAACTTCTGAAAGTACCAAGTCCTTTGCGGAATATTTTTTTTCTTTTTCTTTTCCTGTTCCTTGCATATTTAATTTCATTCATTAACCCATTGGTGTCAGGGCATTAAACACAGTTTTTAAAGGAACATTATAGGGTCATAAGAACACCTCTTTTCTCCCCTTAAATAAGTATTTTACTTACCTTTTCTTCCAGCGCCGCCCTCAATCTATCTCACTGGCTGACATCAGAACTGACGATCTCAGCGAATCCAATGCATTCCTATAGGAAAGCATTGGATTGGCTGAGATAGTCAGTTCTGATTATCTCAGCTAAGGGGGCAGAGACAGGGCCAAATGCCTTCCTTGCCAATCATCATCTCCTCATAGAGATGCATTGAATCAATGCATCTGTATGGGGAAAGTTCAGCTTTTCCATGCATAGCATAGTTTCCATGCATAGCACTGATCCAGGAAGCACGTCTAGTGGCTGCCACTGGAAGTGTCCCTAGGGAGCGATATAAACACCGCCTTTTCTCTGAAAAGTCAATGTTTACATAAAAATGTCTGTAGGGACTGGATATAGACACCAGAACAACTACATTAAGCTGTAGTTGTTCTGGTGACTATAATGTCCCTTTAATTGATCTTGCTACATGTCTTTTGAAGGGAATCTTTATCTACTTTGTGTATGCCAAACACATTTCCAATGTTTACTGTATAATATAACATGATACAGTTTGGGATTCTCTCTCTTATATTGCCTTTGTTACCTAACAGAAGAGAGAATTGCTCTTCAGTAGCTAGTAAAGACCCATGAAGCCACCGTCTTACTAGTGATCAGAGGAGCCAAGGGATAAATGCAGTCTTGAGTTCAGAGCAGATGGGATGATGATTTTCTGCGGGTAAACATGATCGCTACAACCCAGGACATTGCCCAAATAAGTCAATACAGGCTGTAGTAAGATGTCTGATGTCTGTATATGCTATTTTTGTTTTTTTTAAAATCTAAATGTGAGAATGTAATTTATGGTCCTCCCTTTTTTCCATTTTCCTATTTACACAGAATTAGAATTCAGGATAAAACTTTAGAGGATTTAAATAATGCTGTAGGGTACAAGAAACAAGATTTAGCAGATATGGGAGTCACATTTCCAGTTTGCTGTAATCTCCCTGAATGGTTTCAATGTTCAGTATCCTCATAATGTTCTTGTTTTTTCTACAGGTGACCTCATGGAAGGAGAGTTGTACACTGCCCTAAAGGAGGAGGAAGAAGCTGTATCCAGCACCAATTTCAGTGGTGAAATGCACTTTTATGAGCTTGTGGAAGACACGAAAGATGGAATCTGGCTGGTGCAGGTACATTTTACTGCTGCTTTTACCTTTTTACCTGCCTGAAAACACCAAGCATTGAAAAAAAAAAATCTCTCTTTCTCTCTTTCTCTCTTTCTCTCTTTCTCTCTTTCTCTCTTTCTCTCTTTCTCTCTTTCTCTCTTTCTCTCTTTCTCTCTTTCTCTCTTTCTCTCTTTCTCTCTTTCTCTCTTTCTCTCTTTCTCTCTTTCTCTCTTTCTCTCTTTCTCTCTTTCTCTCTTTCTCTCTTTTTTCTCTTTTTTCTCTTTTTTCTCTTTTTTCTCTTTTTTCTCTTTTTTCTCTTTTTTCTCTTTTTTCTCTTTTTTCTCTTTTCTCTCTTTCTGCGCATAGTGCTCTCAAAAGCATCCTACTCTTTATTATTTATTATTGTGCTTATAAATCACTGACTATTTACTCAGTGCTTGATCAAGTGCATGGCCAGTAT
Organism: Pelobates cultripes; assembly: GCA_933207985.1. Lineage (NCBI taxonomy): Eukaryota > Metazoa > Chordata > Amphibia > Anura > Pelobatidae > Pelobates > Pelobates cultripes. Next base: position 35,068,197 of record OW240917.1, read on the forward strand.
TATCACAAACACAATTTGATAGACTATAACAAACTTAGTCACCATAAGAGAGGTCTTATTCCCCTTTCTCAGTTGTTTTTGGACTGCAACTCCCATAACTCTCCTACAACTGACTCTCTCGCTGCTAACACAGGGGGGGAGGCTGTATTTGGACTCTCAAGTCAGAAAATGTGAAATACTAGATTTTAATGCAATCTGCAAAGACTGCTTGAATTAATCATGACGGAAGAACTTTACCTTCTATACAGGTGAAATCTGTGGTCCAGTTAGTGTGGGTTAAACTTGTCCTTGTTAAAGGCTTCTTTTGTAAAGATTACTTTTTAGTCATTTCCTAAACAATAGAGGCTTTCTCTAACTGACTTTTAGAGATCAGGGTCAACTTAAGAGAATGTTTTCAAGCAGAGGAGAGAAGAACACGGAACATATCTAACATTTCCATGGTCAGGAGAGTATCGAATATGTGTCATGGTGTGCTTTGTATGCTATGGTTTTATTTTGCAATTGAAGAGGACAGTGGAGGGCTTTAAAAATAGAGTGGAAATGTGCTGATGATGCTAAAATAATGTAACAATATCTGTTTTATTTTTGAATTGTAACATTTTTCCAGTGTTGTCTAGATCTACACAAGACTGGACATCTCTTTAATTCCAACTAGTAATTTGTTTGAAATGAAAGCGGTTTTGTTTTATAGATACCACCAGCCTGTTGCTCCTGTTTACTTGCTCGGTGTGCTATGTAACACAGACTTTCTAGATACCGGTGTCAGCACTTTCCATGCCTCCCTTTTTAGCAATATGATAACATCATAACATCACAAACCTGTCATCTACTTTAATGACTGTGGTGCGTTATGTGTAATATGAGCTGAGAATGCTTTAACAATCAGCCAGTAATATAGCTGTTTTCAGATATTTCATATCTTACTTGGATTGAAATCCTGTAATAGACATACGTGAGATTAGACTTCTCTTTACAGTATATGTAGTGTGATCCGAGCTGTAGACTAGCAGAGGACATAAAACTGCTACTCAAGTGACCACTCAATGTGTTTACCATGATAACGTCTAACAGTCTGACCTTCTGGTTTTACAGTGCTGTATGATGGTACATGGGTTACTTTAACTTCAACCATGGTTTGTTTGGGTTTTTTATAGTTGGAAAGTGATGAAAATAGCAATCTGAATATCTTTCAAGCATGTTTTGTTCTAGGCGTAATTTATTTTTAAAATAATGGGATGATCTGTTACTCCTAAATCCCTGCTGCCACTACAAGTCAGAAACATGGAGGTATCTGTTAAAACCTGGTGTTGCATCAGGACTGAAGTTGCCAGATCTATCTCTTGTTTTCGTGAACCCAAGTCACTTGGTCAGTTTGAACATGAACTGCATGTGAAAAATTCTGCAATGGAAGATGGTATCATTTGTGTGCTGGAGGAAGGATTAACAAAGGCTCTTTTTTGAGGGTCTTATGAGCAACTAACAGAAAATATTATGCTGCCAGGGTATCACTTTTCATGTGCTGCCCACAACATGATGAAGTGTCATGTGTTAAGGAAAATGTGATGGATCTGGCAACCCTGTTTTGGACCTATTTTAAAAAACACTGCATTCTTTTACATAGTGTTTGTTTATAATTGCTTTTCGCACGTACTTGCTAATCAATGTTCCAATTACGTGCAGGTAGTTGCAAATGATAGGAGCCCACTTGTGAGCAAAGACCACTGGGAGAAGATGGTGAAAAAAGTGACCAAGTTTGGCATCCGCACTGGAACTTTCAATTGCTCAAGTGATCCCAGGTGAGTGGGTAACAAATGGCTGAAATTGTAATAGTACATTTTCAATGTTATTAATTTGCTGTCCTGTGAATCCCGCAGCCTGTCGAAAAAGTTAAAGCCATTTTCATTCAAGAAAAGTGTTATACTCACATTCGACATTTTTAATAAATGTATTCATAAAATTGGTGGCATCTCCTTCCACCATCCTCTTACCACTAGTTGTTTAAGCCAATGGAGTTACTACCTGTATAGAAGTTTCCTGTTTGTTAAAACAAACAGAAAATTTCATACCAGGCGTATAATTTATCTCCATGATAATAGCTATGTCTCCAACAAATGCTCCCTCTGGAAAGGTGTGTTAGAGAAGCAAGATAGCTGAACTTTATATATAATTTCCTACAGTTTTTATTTTTTTCTATGTATATGTTTCCATCTAGTCTGTTTGCCTTTGAGGTGTGCAGTTTCATTTGTTTGCCCCTCTGGCTTTCAAATAACCCAAAATATTTGTAGTTCTTCAACCGATCTAATGAAAAATAAACATGCTTTATAATTACATCCCCTGTGATTAATTTATGTATTGTGCTCAGCCATGTGAATGTTGCCAAAATAGCTATCCAGGAAGGAGGTGACAATTTGAAAGATTTCTTTATCCTCTAATGGGTATATTATTGCATACAGTATACTAATCACCACCTCTGTGCTGTGCAGGGAGACGCACCATTACACTGTTTGCACCAGAAACACTGCAACGAGATGTAGTGGTTAAGGTGCTTGGAGTACCCCTTTAATTGCAAGCACAACCCCCTGTAGAGGGAGTGCAGAATTATTAGGCAAGTTGTATTTTTGAGGATTAATTTTATTATTGAACAACAACCATGTTCTCAATGAACCCAAAAAACTCATTAATATCAAAGCTGAATATTTTTGGAAGTAGTTTTTAGTTTGTTTTTAGTTATAGCTATGTTAGGGGGATATCTGTGTGTGCAGGTGACTATTACTGTGCATAATTATTAGGCAACTTAACAAAAAACAAATATATACCCATTTCAATTATTTATTATTACCAGTGAAACCAATATAACATCTCAACATTCACAAATATACATTTCTGACATTCAAAAACAAAACAAAAACAAATCAGTGACCAATATAGCCACCTTTCTTTGCAAGGACACTCAAAAGCCTGCCATCCATGGATTCTGTCAGTGTTTTGATCTGTTCACCATCAACATTGCGTGCAGCAGCAACCACAGCCTCCCAGACACTGTTCAGAGAGGTGTACTGTTTTCCCTCCTTGTAAATCTCACATTTGATGATGGACCACAGGTTCTCAATGGGGTTCAGATCAGGTGAACAAGGAGGCCATGTCATTAGATTTTCTTCTTTTATACCCTTTCTTGCCAGCCACGCTGTGGAGTACTTGGACGCGTGTGATGGAGCATTGTCCTGCATGAAAATCATGTTTTTCTTGAAGGATGCAGACTTCTTCCTGTACCACTGATTGAAGAAGGTGTCTTCCAGGAACTGGCAGTAGGACTGGGAGTTGAGCTTGACTCCATCCTCAACCCGAAAAGGCCCCACAAGCTCATCTTTGATGATACCAGCCCAAACCAGTACTCCACCTCCACCTTGCTGGCGTCTGAGTCGGATTGGAGCTCTCTGCCCTTTACCAATCCAGCCACGGGCCCATCCATCTGGCCCATCAAGACTCACTCTCATTTCATCAGTCCATAAAACCTTAGAAAAATCAGTCTTGAGATATTTCTTGGCCCAGTCTTGACGTTTCAGCTTGTGTGTCTTGTTCAGTGGTGGTCGTCTTTCAGCCTTTCTTACCTTGGCCATGTCTCTGAGTATTGCACACCTTGTGCTTTTGGGCACTCCAGTGATGTTGCAGCTCTGAAATATGGCCAAACTGGTGGCAAGTGGCATCGTGGCAGCTGCACGCTTGACTTTTCTCAGTTCATGGGCAGTTATTTTGCGCCTTGGTTTTTCCACACGCTTCTTGCGACCCTGTTGACTATTTTGAATGAAACGCTTGATTGTTCGATGATCACGCTTCAGAAGCTTTGCAATTTTAAGAGTGCTGCATCCCTCTGCAAGATATCTCACTATTTTTGACTTTTCTGAGCCTGTCAAGTCCTTCTTTTGACCCATTTTGCCAAAGGAAAGGAAGTTGCCTAATAATTATGCACACCTGATATAGGGTGTTGATGTCATTAGACCACACCCCTTCTCATTACAGAGATGCACATCACCTAATATGCTTAATTGGTAGTAGGCTTTCGAGCCTATACAGCTTGGAGTAAGACAACATGCATAAAGAGGATGATGTGGTCAAAATACTCATTTGCCTAATAATTCTGCACTCCCTGTATTAATGTCACTGATGTAAGCCCCGGGATATATTGACCATGTCTGACATCTTTTGGAATAGCTGGCATCTGTTCATTCTCCCATTTACTTTTTTTATTTTGTCTTTGACCTTCTCCTATAATGTCTTCCTTCTTATCTCCAATAGTTAGTTTGCACTGCGTCTTGATTAGGAATCTTCACTGCCTCCTTTGTCTGTCTGCCACCTGTACTATGGCCGTGAAGTTCTAATTTAGTTTAAGAGATATAACCTAAACGTAACTGAACCAAATGTAAAGGCTCTAAGTCAATTTAAAAAAAATCTTTCCGAGCTCCAAACACACATTGGAAAACACCTGTTTGAGCCACTTACAGTCTCTTGCTTATAATACTGCTTGACAAGTGCCCCTGTACAGATATCCTATAAATGTCAGGCTAAACTACACCCCGTTTCCTTTTTATTTAATGTAATATGATCATCAGACTGTGATCAAATGTCACACAAAAATACAATATCGCCTCTTTCAGTAGTAGGAAAGAAAACCTCCCTTCAGGAATCTCGCTCAGGTAGAAAAAGCCAAACTATACATCATATCGGGAAATCCATTTACAGTTTCTTGGTTCATGTGTCTTTAGTGAGGTGGGTTTATTTTTTTTCTTTCTCCCATTGAAAGGGATTCCTGGAGGGAGGTTTTTATTGTTTTGTTTTTTTCTCCTGCTGAAAGAGGTGATGTGGTTTGTGTGTGAGACAACTGATGTTTGATCTGTACAGCTTCACCTGTCAAGAATTCACAATGATTATGAGACTTTAAAAAAATATTTGTATAAGATTAGCAAAAAATATATTCCTACATCGTGTGTGTGTATGTATGTATATAACATTTATTTTATTTTTTTACGCACTTAATTCCTTTGTATGAACGTTGGTTATTTTTAAGCTATTGTTCTTCTTTAATTGAATTAAAACTTCAATAGTACAGATCTCTATAAAGGTGTTTTTGCATGATGCAATCATATTGGTTTATCTTGAACATTTAAGAGTAAGCCTCATACAATGAAAGGATTGTTCACTAAAGTGAAAGGTGAAATGTTGCCTAGGTGCATCTTCCGCCTGAATGCAATTGTTGCAAAAAAGATAGCACTTGTGGGGCTTAGAAATTATTTCAAGTGCAAATGTTGTTTTAATCGCATAAGGAAAAGGTAGGCAAATTTCAGCACTTCCGATGTTTTGTGTACTACATCTCCCCTGATGTTTTGCCAGCACTATGGCTGTACGTGCTTTATGGGAGATGTAGTCCACAACATTTGGAGTGCCAATGGTTGCTTACTGCTGGCATAACACAACCGAAAAATTTTCAGTCCTTGAAAAAAATCCAAGTTAGGACTGAAACGTAAACAGATATTTTTTGTTGTTGTTGTTGGCTTATCTGATTAAAATAACATTTAAATCATTTTGTAATATAAAATTATATCTGTACTGCTAGCAAAGTCATAGGACATGCATTGGCTATGGACTGCACTCTAGAGACCTATTAGAAATCATGCATAACATGGCATTTACTGGCCAAAATATGTGGCAAAGACAGACACATAGAGAATAAGTCCTTGCACTGGATAGGAGATGGGGTGGGACAAAATTAAGACCCTATAGAAATACTGAACGCATTTCACGTCCACTTACAAACACTTTAAACCTAAGATTCCAAACTACCACCATACTTTAAAAAGGCTATAACTCGAGCTTGTATATGTGAAGGGAGCAGCAGTGCCCAGGTACCATCATACCTGCAGGGGTGAAACTGTATAGCCCTGTAGTAGGGGCTTCGGAGGCCATCTGTGCTGCCCCCAACTTTCTTATCCTCTGGTTCTGCAATATTAGGATAATATAGTCAGGCAGCTGTTGATAGGCTGAGAGCTTTTTTTGGTGTGGCATTGTGAATATAATATTATTCACTGTGAATTAATCTTTTATATTAATTATTATTTTTATTTTTTTTTTTTTTTTATTAGGTACTGCAAAAAGAGAGGCTGGATTAGGTCAACCCTCATCATGTCCGTACCCCAAACTAGCACTTCAAAGGGGAATGTGATGCTTAAAGAATACAATGGGCGAAAGATTGAAACAGAGCATATTTTCAAGTGGATAACAGCCCATGCTGCTTCACGGGTCAAGACTATTTACAATTCTGAAAATCTAAGAGAAGAATGGAACAAAAGCGATCAGTATAAGGTCAAGCTGTACCTATTTGCCAATCTTGATCAGCCTCCAGCTTTCTTCTCCGCACTGAGTGTTAAGTTTACTGGCAGAGTGGAATTCATATTTGTTAAAGTTGGGAACTGGGATAATACCAGTTACATGGCAGAAATCGGCATTCACAGGACTCCATCTTATGTTCTTAAGACTCCGGAAGGAATCTACAAGTATGGAAACAATACAGGAGAATATATATCCCTCTGTGCCATGGAGTCATTTTTGCGTTCACTGCAACCAGAAGTCAATGATTTGTTTGTTTTAAGCTTAGTCCTGGTGAATTTGATGGCCTGGATGGACCTGTTTATCACTCAAGGAGCTACCATAAAAAGATTTGTGGTTCTAATAAGCACTTTAGGGACGTACAATTCGCTCTTAATTATTTCATGGCTGCCCGTGTTGGGGTTTCTGCAGCTACCATACCTTGATAGCTTCTATGAGTATAGCTTGAAACTACTCCGATATTCGAACACGACCACTTTGGCTTCTTGGGTAAGGGCAGATTGGATGTTCTACTCTTCACATTCTGCACTCTTTCTAAGTACATACCTGGGTCATGGTTTGCTCATTGATTATTTTGAAAAGAAAAGGCGTCGTAACAATAATGCAGATGAAGTAAATGCCAATAACCTGGAGTGGTTATCAAGCCTTTGGGATTGGTACACCAGCTACCTGTTTAACCCCATAGCATCATTTCATCACTTTCCCATCCATTCTGATTGGGATGATGATCCAGATCTGATACTTGAGCGATTTGCTTTCCCAGATTTATGGCTTCATCCACTGATTCCCACAGACTACATAAAAAACCTACCAACATGGCAGTTCTGCAGCACTAATATTCACACACAAGAGGAAATAGCCAGAGGATTACAGGAAAGTGATGGTGATTCTGAAGTTGAGCATAACCTAGGATTTAGTTGTGAGAAACTCACATCCACAGATCAAGCTCACTCCACTTATGGAATGAGTGAGCCCTTGGCCGAAAGCACCAACGACTCTTGCTCATGTGTTAAAGATCAAAATAATGGAAGTAGATGTGAAAGGAAATGTGGTTTGAATGGATCCCACGGCACAAAGGAGAACACAGAACCAAACTGGTCTTCTTGGCCTGACAACATGTTGCACTGTACTGAATGCGTTGTGTGTTTAGAGAATTTTGAAAATGCTTCATTGCTTATGGGCTTGCCATGCGGTCACGTTTTTCACCAAAATTGCATTGTAATGTGGTTGGCAGGAGGGAGACATTGTTGTCCCGTATGTCGTTGGGCTTCCTACAAAAAGAAACCTCACACACATCAACAGTTCATGTCAAGTCCTTCCCCTTCCTAGCACCAAGATCATGTGTTCCCTTGCCTGTAATTGCTCGTATCTGTTAGAATCTTTGGTGGCTTGATGTCTCATTTAAATTGTAGTACAGTGGATTAATGCACATGATGTTAATGTTCATTACTGTTTCTCTCTCTCTCTCTCTATCTCTCTCTCTCATTAAATGTATATGTAAGAAGAAGAAAAAAAAATATTTTTATGATTTTCACAAAATTATATTCCTATTTAAGTGTATATTTTTAAGATTGGTCAAATCTTCCATTTTAATTCTAATATAAAGATAAGCTGATTTATTTTGAAGAATATATAACATAACATTAATTTAGCAGTGTTTGTCTTGTCCAAGATTTCTTGAAGTATAACAGCTGCTTAAATGTAATATATTTGATTGCAATCATTATGTAGAAATCAATACCATTGCACATTGTTTTGATTTAAGAGGGATCCACTGTCTACCTGTTTTGTATGTTGTCTCATTTTCTGAAGTGAAAGCCTACTTTTTGTTTTCATTTTGCTTCGGTTTCCTTTTTTTAAATTATTTTTATGAGGGGTGACTTACGGTGTTCAATCTACATTTCCCTTAGATCTGTTTTATTTTCCAATTATTCTTTATTTCCAAATTATGATTTAGTTGCCAAAAGTGTTATTAGCCAATCTGAATACAAACTTAGATGCAATGAGCCATGTTACTGGGTTTCTCCTGGAGTCAATCAGTAAGCGGGATGTGGTACCACTCTAATTTAAGGCTCTACGTTTGGATGTGATTCAAGGTGATGGGAACCTATAATTTTTCAATATTTCTGTATTTACCTTCTCTCTCCTCTGGGTTTTCAAAATTTAAACTTGATGCTTTCATTTTTTTTAAGCAAATGGGGGGGGGGAATGTTTGTTTATTTTATGTCCATTTACTTTTTTCCTGCAATAGACATATTAAATGTATCTTATGCATCTACTAGTTTTCTTTTTATTTATTTATTTTTTTTTTTTAAATATATATTATGGGTGATGCTATGGGTCTTCCTGGGTCCTTTTTTTTTTATGCCTGACAATTAAAAGCGTAACTCGTAGTGATTTGAAATGGTATGATGGTAAAAGTATGTAGATATATTGGTAATTTGTGTGCTGGTATATAGTTGAGCCCCAGCACACGTGACTTGGGCGGCCCAGAATTCCGGGCTACTGAATGTCAATTCTGTGCATAAAATACGCCTGTCATCAGCACGTACAGCGGGAAGCGTTTTTTGGGTTTTTGTTCTCCTCTCACTCCCAATAAAATCGCTGGTGATACTGCAAAGCCACCTGTGATGTCAGGAGGGGCTTGGAAGTCAGTATACAGCAAGTGATGTGGGGGGGGGGGAATCTTAGTGCCCAATAGGGCATGTTACACAGAAAAAGTCCCGTTCTTCAAATGGTTGGAGTAACCCTTTAACACAACAGAAATCTACCATAGAGCTCCATTGTGCATTAATAGATGGCTGACTCTGTATATCTTTTCTTGATAAATACATTACCATCTCTCTAAAGTAAAAGTGCAGAAACCATTCCTATGCTAAAGGATCAAACAAGGAAAAAAATTGTTCTTACTAATTTTAAATTTTTTTTAAAACGCTCCAGTTATTTGTAACATTCTCAATAAGAGACTGATCGCCCATGAAACACAAATGTGTCATTAATGTAAATGCACTAAAACATATAAACAAAATCTTAAACTCCATGCTCCTGCAACAGTGGATCTGTCATATATATGTTTAGTCTTTGGCGTTTCCAGGAAAATCTAGACTTGTGGTTTGTTGTAAGGTTGTTCTTTTCTTTTAAAAAGTCTGTCCTTATTTCAAAATGTGTAACTGTTACAAAGTTGCTTTGTAAACCATTGGTTTAATTTCTAGGTTGCAATACCAGAATGTTAGTTATACATCTCTACGGGATTATTTACTAAAGGGAGCATTGAACATTATTCAAAGTGAATTTCAACACTACTTTCAATATAATAACTTCCATCAAGTTTTAAAAGGAAATTAATTTTTTTTTGTTAAATTGAAGGAACCCTATAGTGTCAGGAATGCAATGTGTATTTGTGGCGAAACCGGCCTCGCCACGTGTCCTTGGAGGGGGCTGCTTGCCCGCCTCTTGCCTTTGGACTATGGACCAGACTTTATGTGAATGTGTTAACCCAGATAGCTATGCCATGGAGCCCATTCGTGTAGTTAAAGACTTCGGCTCCATGGCAATTGAACTGTGTGAATAGGATCTGAGCGCTATTCGGTAGTTTTGTGCGCTCAGATCCCAGCTATCTGGGGATATGTGACATGTCTGTGTTTTATGTATAAAATGTGACTTTGTGTATTTTATAATATTTTAATGCTTTGTGCTCACCATGTGCAAAATGGAGTCTTGTGTCTGTCCTGGGAGATAATTGAATTACTTCTCAATTCAATCTCCAGGATAGAAGACTCTGAAACTGGTTTGGGCCAGAAAGCCATGCTTCATTTCGTCACAAAGGACTTTCCCTTAACTTTTGAACCCCTGGTCTGATTCGTGCCATTTTTTAATATGTTGTTCCCCTGAATGGATTGATTATGAACATGTATGTTTATGTTTGTGACACGTATATTTTAGAAGTTATAAATATTGTGTAAAAACTGTATTCCTCTGCCAGTCATAATGAGATTACCCATTGTGTTCAGTAATCATATCACAGGCAGAGGGGAGGAGTTTGTGTGGGAGTGTCTGGGTGTATTGTACGGATTGATTGGTTGTTTTGTAACGCCCTATGGGCTGTACTATGTTTGTGGATTGGGAACAAAAGAGACTGTATGTGACAGTACAGGGTGTTCCTGTTTTAACCCTCAAAGTGAAGTGTCGTCTCATTATTGGGGGAGGGATTTATTGTATGCTGTTCCAGTTTGACTGCTAGGAGAGTAAACCTATTCGTATGGTTCCTATTCAACTGTCTACAGCATTCAAATGCTTGGGAGAATTTATTTGTTTCTCCGGTTTGGTGATTGTGGTGTCTGCCAGAGTGCTTGGAGTCCTCAGGAAGCGCTAGGAGCATCCTTCAATGGAGGTACCCGGTCGGGGTGCCAGGCGATCCGTTACAGTATTCCTGGCACTATAGTTCTAATAGTACCGTTTAGGTTTCCGGACCCCTTTTGACCCAGTTAAAAGGTATTTTACTTGCCTTATTCTAGTGCTGTGTGGGTGTCTTTGCAGTTGCCTATGCTCCGCCTTCTTGGCTGAAATCATCAGTTTTGATGATCTCAGCCAATCCAATGCTTTCCCATAGGAAAGCATTTGGAGGCTTTTGCGCATGTGCGACAAAACGCTGCTCTGCGCCAATCTGTATCTCCTCAATATCTGAATCCTCAAAAATGATTTTTTTATTTTTTTTTAAATTTATTTTTAATCTTATGTAGGCTATGCGAGTCCCTATCAGGGGAGGTGTATCTAGAATTACATAAAGCAAAAGTAATTGTCTAAATGGCAGAGAACTATGCTGGGGCATGATCTATACACCAGAACTGCCTCATTAAGCTAAAGCTGTTCTAATGCCTGTAGAGTCCATGTAAGGATTCACACATTGTTAATATACTTCAGGTACTCTGTATATGGATAACAACTATTTCTTACAAACTATTTACCGTGCAGCACTGGAAATAAGGTAGGTTTTCAAAATCACAGTAAAATCTGGGTTAGTTAGTAGGATAAATTGCATTCTGGGTTACTATCAAACCATTATTTTTGTGTTATTTGCTTTTTTTTTTTTTTTATTAAATCAGTTTTAGTGATTGTTTATACCAATACCTAACCCAACACTTAATCATTGACCAAACTTTATCTGGCTATGAATACTGAAACTCAAAAAATGTAAATGTTGCCAAGTGAGCATGTATGTGTGTGTCAGTTAGCATGTCTGTAGTGAGCATCTTTGAGTATAGCAGTGAGTTTGTCTGTAGTAAGCTTGTGTGTGTGTGTGAGAGTTTGTACTAAGTTTGTGTTTTTCTGTAAGCTTGTCTGTGTTTGTCAATGAGCGTGTGTGTGTCAGTGAGATTGCCTGTCTGTGAGCCTGTGTACCAGTGAACTTGTGTCAGTGAGATTGTCTGTGCCGGCATGTGAGTATGCTTATTTTTTATTTATTTTTCTGAACGGACTAATATTTATAATTAAAAAAGGAACATACCAATAGTGTGTGTGTTTGTGTGTGTGTGTGTGTGTATGCCAGCCCTCTAAGCCACGGTAGTGTGTGTGTGTGTGTGTGTGTGTGTGTGTGTGTTCTCTCTCCCTCTCAGAAGGGTTAGGCTGAGATTGTTGGGGTGGGGGCTTTCAAGAACAAAAGATAAAAGGTGGTGATCTGAGAGAGGGAATGGAGTGTTACATAGATTAAAAAGCATACATGCATCTAAGAAAATAAGATCAAGAGTATTGACTGATACATTCTTGGGAGAATTTCCCTACTGGGATAGCCAAAGGGAGGACCAAACCTCTGTGTCCACCAAGTCTGGGTACTTTCCAGCCGCATAGCTGACCTCTCACCTCACCGCAAGCTTCCGGGTCAAGTCGTTTGTTTCCTGTACCAGTCAAATCCACGAACCGTGAGTCTGCCTGTACGGGCCAAATCCATGAACACACAATTGTTCACACGTTTACGTCCTTACATACCGTCCATTCTGGACTTTTTCCCGTTCAGGACTTAAGTCAGTTCACCTACTCCTGCCTGCTCTTTGTTCCATTCCTATTCGCTAGTTTATTTTCGTCAAATTTCTACCGAACTAGTCTCCAGTCTATCTCAGTTACATGCTGCCATCTAGCAGCCACCACAATCATAGTACCAATTCGTTAGTTTTACACTATTCCCTGATACATGAAATGTCCAGGTTCTTTTTTGAAAGTATTTAGCCTGCTACTAGTTATCCTTACATGCCCCCTGTATTTCGGGTATGTTTGCTATGTTTCTAGTTATTATTTACGATTGTGCACGGATATTGTCAGTTTCCCATTACTAATTCAGCTCTGGTAAGCGTTTAATATTCTCTACGTATATAGCATTACCATCATATATCGGATAGGTCTTATTCTATCACTCATGGACTTGGTACTGTTCTGAGGCAGTCATCATGTTCACATTTGTTACCATGTGTTATGGCCAATCTGTATACTTGCTCCTTGATAGGTATATTACTTATCTGGAGGATGATCACTTATTCGCTAAACCTTTTTTGTAACACGCCACACTCCTATGTTCAGTATTTGTATCGTCATGTACCAGTAGTGTACCAGGCTTTACCATACCATCATATGTTCCCCCTGACTTTACATCAAAATAATCACGTATTATGCACTAAAGGTTATTTACTCATCGCTGCTATATTCTACTCAAGCAAGTTCGTCATCCTTACCGACCCTTGCTATTCAGGCATAGTATCACCAAACCTACAGCAACTCCACTCTAACTGTTCTATGTTACATCAGCTAATGCTGGCACGCAATTCCTCCGCCAACCCGTACACAGGCCCACGCCCGGGGATCCTTAATTCCCCACACATACACCCCCCTTCCCATGCTGGCATGACATTAATTAAATTTTCTAAGTCCTACCAGGATAGCTCAAAACTGCCCTCATAGCTTGGTTTTCCATATCCCCCTATATTTATTTTAGCTACAGAAGTTACAGGACCAATTAGCGGTCACTCATGACTCTGCCTATCCCCCATTATTGTCGCAGTATTGGTTACACTCCCCATGGTCTCTGGTAGTGGCCTAGGAACCTCACCCTACTCACTTATAGGGATATTTGATTTATGTCCTATGAATCTTGTACCCACCATCGAAGGGGCAGGATTCTAACAACTATGTCCTTAGGTTACCTATTCATAGACCAGCCTCAAGAACAACCACTCTTATTATACAGGCGTATTTTGTTCACAGTAAGTCAAGCCCAATTCCAGTTCCAACTTGCCTCCCACCATCATTTCCCTTTAGGTTCTCCAATATCTCATTCCTCTGGCAAGGAAACCACATTCTACCCCAAGCAAGGTATGTTTACCCACCTCGCTACTACCAATCACCCGTCCCATTCTCGCATCTGGTATGTCAACTGTCGGCCTGGTACCCAGCTATGCCAGTAACTAGCCTCATCATTATCAATTCCGTGAGGCCAACACCCATCTTCATCCGCATATGGAGGTATACGCCCTCGGCCCAACACATAGCTAACTCCTCACATTAACCTCTCCAGGTTACGAGTTAGGGCCTGTAACGGACCGTTTTGCACACCAGGGGTAAAAACCGTTTAGGCGATCGTCCCCCTTTCCAGTGATGCAGGCACAGCTACTGCAGAACACCAAACTCCCGAACTGGATACAAAATAGCACTCCAACTCCCGAACTGGAACCTCCCAAATAGCTGCTAGCAGACGAACAGGAAAAGCAGACAATCAGCTTACACTCCTGGCAATCAGTCTCTAACAGCATACAGTGAATCCCCCCAAGAACGAGACAAGGCTCCGTGTTGAGGGTCAAGCAGGGGTCTGAGATGCTGGCACACCCAACCTGGTTTTTATTACAGTCTTTTCAAATACAGGACCGCCCACAGGGAGGTATAAAACAACCAATCACATATCAGTTACATCCCACATATTCCCTCCCCTTATCCTGAGAGGAAACTCAATTACACATACAGTTAAAACATACTTTCTACCCAACTTTCATAACTCTAAAACCATACATCACATTCACATAAAATTACATATTCACAATCAATCCATTCAGGGGAACAACATATTAAAAAATGGCATGAATCCGACCAGGGGTTCAAAAGTTAGTAAAAGTATCTTTTGGGCCCTGGCTGGCACATGGCTATCTGGCTCAAACAGGTTTTACAGAGCCCTCTATCCTGGAGACAATGGGGGAAAGTAATCCAATTATCCAGGGATAGAGGCAGACTCCAATGAGCACATGGTTGCAAAAAGACATAAAACACTTTAAAATACATAAAGTCACCTTTCACACATAACACACAGACATTTCACATATCCCCAGATAGCTGGGATCTGAGCGCACAAAACTACCGAATAGCGCTCAGATCCTATTCACACAGTTCAATTGCCATGGAGCCGAAGTCTTTAACTACACAAATGGGCTCCATGGCATAGCTATCTGGGTTAACACATTTACATAAAGTCTGGTCCATAGTCCAAAGGCAGCAGGTGGGCAGCCAGGCTTCTCCAATGCAATGTGGCGAGATTGCTGTCGTCACAGGGCCTCACCCAGTATGGCCTCTTATATTGACTCTTTTTCAGTCCCCGAGAGGCCAATGTTCTTGCCACACCTTTCAGTGGCCCCTGCCCAGTAGGCCAAATCACATGAAGTCAAATAGTTGATATCCACTCTACTTGCCTCCATACATAACATCAACGATGGACTACAGAGACTGGAATCTCCACAGGCACTGACGCACATCCCAGCCACAGGACTCCCAAATCCCTCTCATGGTTTTGTTTTCCTTTCAAATCCCGCCCCTAGCGCATCGGTTTACATTATTACTCCCTCATACTTTGTGTCCTTGACCATATACAGAGACATCTGGAAAGGTTAATTTTAGTCTCCTTACTGATTGCCTCCCACAATGTTTTAGAGTACAGTCTTACTACTACGATGATCTGTACGTCGTTCTATACACTAGAATCCCAGACTCAATCAGAAACTCACTATCCCAGATTTCATCCTAGCCTTCAGACTTTCGTGACGTAAGTGGTTCTACTTCTCCTCACCATAGAGAAGGTTTGCATCGACAACCTGTAGTTTTACCTCTAAGCACACCCTTTCCGTCACTCAGTTGACTTCTACATCAAGGTTTCCACACACCAGTTCCACACAGGTCTGGTCACACTCCTGTCCGGTATTCACGAGTGTCAGAACCTTCAGTCTGCATTAATAGACCCTGCAACACAATCACGTTGCTTAAGAAGGTATTTGACAACCATATTAATTACCCACCCCTGGCCTCATCTCATTGATTTCCTCTAAGGAATTCTCCCAGCACTATGCCAAAGTGGTTGACTGGAGCTTGGGTGGGCAAGACAGACATTTCCTATGCCTCCAAGCTTCTACCTATTCAGCCATCCCGAGGGCATGTTCGTGACATTTTATGTGGGGATTGTCATGACTTTCCCACAGGTGTAACTTTTAGAGCAAAGAGTAACCCCAAGCTGTTTCTTATTTGCTAACACACTATGTTGTCTAACACTCAATATTAGCGAATGTTCTGCAGTCACCCGTTATCATAGATAACATCCTCGCGATAGAACGCCCTCACTCCGCTCTGGTTAGTATTCACAAGATGATGGCACTTTTCATCACTAGGGGTTCCACTTCCACAAACTGACCTTCTTAGGCATTCATCTTGACACAAATACGCTACAGAACATGTCCACCTACAGAGAAGGTACAGCGCATCAGAGTCCGGGGAACCTTTTCTTCTGAAGAACACGCGGGGCGGGGGGAATGGATCTACAGTCCTACTGGGCACATTGAAGTTCGCCATGAGAATTATTCTGCACATTTATTTCCTGACCGCTGAGTCTTCTTCCCACCGACAGTTGTATTCCGGCACTAGTTGTAAGCAGACCTACACATATGGCTCAGGTTCATACCACACTGGAATAAGAGGCCAGGTTATTCCCGCAATTTCTCATCATTTCCCAGTAACATGGACCAATGTGTCCGCGCACACTGATTTCACAACCAATTTGGTGACTTTTGGTTCTGAGATGCCTGGCCAATTGAGACTCTTGAGGAAAAAAAAATAAAAACAATCTTTCCTCGTCAACATTTCTTTGGAATCTACCCCATAGTGGCCGCCTACAAGGCCTGGGGAAGTATGAGTGGATAGGGGAACCTGTCAAGTGCTTCTCTGACAATAAACCGATATTCGTTCACTAGTCACCATTGCGACACTCCTCTACTTTTTACCCACACAATTTAAAAATCTCTCTTAACACTACAAAACTTACATGGCTGGAATATAACACCATATCTTAAGTGCCTATCCTAGTACCAAACCGTTTACATCCTCTTACTATATGTGAAAGTACTAGTACATAAGGACTATCCTACGACAATAAGGTGCCGGTCAAAATGTCAGACCTTTACAGGTTATCACTCACTGGACCAAATCTCAATATGCCCCTATTTAACTGCAGGACAAACCACTCACTACAACTAAATTCATAATGTACCTCAGAACCCTATTAACTAGGCGGGGACTCAACCCCAATGCCTTTTTCGGGACATTCCTCCAGGATCAGGAGAGCATCAGCTGCTCCAGACAAATGTCCCTGCTCACACAATAAACATTAGGACGCTGTAAATCAACATTATATTACTAGATACACACCACAACCAGAGCTAGAGTTGAGTAAGACAAGCCTTTACGAATCTTGCAACGTAAAGATATGTAATAAGGTATCTTATTCAACTTTTTGCCCTCTTTTATTACAGGCCTACCCGATACGTCAGTTTCGGCACACCACAACCGACTTCCTCATATATCTAACTTATCATGTATACGGCTTTTGTCCCCGACTACAAATATATATATATATATATATATATATATATATATATATATATATTTATATATATATACACATACATACATAGAAAGGATACATTCTCCGGTCTTTCAAAGTTAAAAAAGTATTTATTCCATCAAACGGTATATAATAAAGTGATCGACATTTCGACCCATTCGGGTCTTCCTCAAGATCTTGAGTGCCCTGAGTAGTGTGAGGGGTTAAGGCCTAGCGTCATCAACAACATTCTAATATATAGCATGAATTTGCTAGTCGTGAGGATGGTGCCTTGTAAGGTGGGTATTGGGAGATTTGTAGGTGCTTGTAAATTAGACAGAAAGGTATCAAAAGTCTTAACGGGACACCATTTATTAATGGTGGGATAATAAGGTATTGTGACGGTTTGCCCTGGTTGCGTAGTTTTTGTATGTAACAGTGAGAGGAGGAAATTGTCTACCTGTTTAATTAGCTGCCCAACGTTCAGACCGGATCTAGCGTCGGTAGTAAGGATTGTGGTAAATTCTCTAGGTCTAAGGAACCCGTAAAAAGCTAAATATATAGCTACATTTAAAGTTTGATTTGTTTTGGGCTCGAAAGGAGAGTTATCCAATAGGTCTGATAGTGATCTAAACACATTCCCTGTAGTAGGCAGTCTTTGTAGTGCCAGTGTAGAACTGCTCCTCTGAATTCCTTTTAATAATGTCTTAATTTGGTAGGAGGAGAGGAAGGTCTGTCTGTTTTGAAATAAGGTTAACAAGTGGTGTTGTAAGCTTGTGAGGTAGAGTTTTATTGTATTGTAAGATAGATGTAAATTCAAGTGGCAAAAAGAGGCAAACGCTACCAAAGTTTCCATAGCGAATACATCTGCCACCTGGAAGTCCCTTGTGAATTTTACAAAAACATTAAGAGCTCTTTTGTATGTACGCCTGGAGTTTTCAGACAGAGCTCTCTGTGATAGTAATCTGCCATGCTCAGGGCCAGATTAAGAGCCCAGTGGGCCTGGTGCTGACAATTAGGACGGGCCTAATTACAGAATCATATCGACCAAAAACAGTAAAACACTCCCAAGCGTCATGTATTTGATGGAGATGGTGCTGGAGAGAAAGAAAACAGCAGCTATAAGAAAACACATACCCTAGGCTAATCTCTCTCTAATTTATGTTTTTATCTTTCAAGTAAATCCATAACCCCCAACAGCAGTGTCCAGTCAAGCAGGAAGTCAATGGGCATGGTAAAAGGGTGTGACACTGACACAAATTACGTAACCTGCCAAAAGGGGCGAACATGCCCAAAAAGAGGACATGTCTGCCCAAAGAATTAGAAGGCCAGCTGCCTGCCAATCATGCAGCTGGCCAACTAAGGGCATACTATGCAGACAGCACCCTGAGCGTGGCATAAATGCATCTATTGATGCGCTTGCTCAACGCTTTCTAAGGACTGTCCCCTAGCACTCGCTGGTCCACTTGTCTCCTTACCTTCTTACTAGCAGGCAGAAGCTCCTGGTATATAGTCTAGGACAGAGAAAAGCTGTATGTAGTGAGTGTAGAAGAAAGGGAACATGCCACAGTGTTAGAGAGACCAAAGTCAGCATTACCTTAAAGGATCACTATAGGGTCAGGAACACAAACATGAATTCATGACCCTATAGTGTTAACACCACCATCTAGCCCCCCTGGGCCCTTCGTGCTTTCATAAATATAGCAAAATCTTACTATATTCAAGCCTGAAGCTGTAACTCTGAATGCAGTTAGACTCATAAAAACAAGCAGTCTGCTGACATCATTAGAAGTGGTGGCCTGATCCAATCACAGTGCTTCCCCATAGGATTGGCTGAGACTGACAAAGAGGCAGATCAGGGTCAGAGCCAGCATGATTCAAACACAGCCCTGGTCAATCAGCATCTTCTTATAGAGATGAATTGAATTAATGAATCTCTATGAGGAAAGTTCAGTGTCTGCATGCAGAGGGAGGAGACACTGAATGTTTGGATGCATTTTAGGCAGCCATGACCCAGGAAGGATCTCTAACAGCCATCTAAGGAGTGGCCAGTGAAGTTATCCAGGGCCGGATTAACATAGGGGCTGATGGAGCTGCAGCTCCAGGCCCAGGCCCATGGAATAGGCCCATTGATTTAAAAATAAAAAAATTTTTTTTTTTTACATTTTTTTTTCTCCACACACTACTCTTAGGGATTCCACCTGGCTTTTATTTTATTGGCACAGCCAGTATTTGAGGCTGCCTGGCTGGTGCCAATATTGCAGTGATACTGGCAATACAAATGCTGGTATTTTTCTCAGTATAAACTGACTATTACTATGCAGTACCAACACTGGCCAGTAGGGGTCGCTGTGTGTGGAGACAGACAGGGATAGGAAGTTCCAGCATATCCCTCCATGCCTATCTATACTCACTGATCTGCAGGGGAGCAGCTACAGAGAGTCCAGACAGCAACTCCCACCCTGCAGAGACAGCCTACAGCTCAGGGAAGTAATGGATGGGGGGAAAGGCTGCAAGGAGACATGGGGACACTGAGACACTAAGGGACATTGGGAGACAATATGACACAGACACATGGGGACACAGTGTCCCCATGTCTCCCAGCCAGTGTCCCTGGTGTCTCGGTGCCCCCTAGTCTCCCAGTGACCCCAGTCTGCCAGTGTCTCACTGTCCCTATGTCTCCTAGTGCCTCCATGTCTCTCAGTGCCTCAAGTGTCACAATGTCCCCATGTCCCCCAGCCTGTGTCTCTATTGTCTGTGTCCCTGGTGCCTGTGTCCCCATGTCTTCAAGTGTCCCCTATTTTCCCATTGTCCCAATGTGTCCCAGCCAGAGTCCCCTAGTCTCCCAGTGTCACTGGTGTCTACATGTCCCAAGGTCTCCCCATGTCCCCAGGTCTCCCCATCTTCCTAGTTACATGGGGACAAAGGGAGACATGGGGCATTGAGACACTGTGATACATAGGATCATAGGATCACTGGGAGACCTGGGGACACGACACTAGGAGACACTGGGAGACATGGGGCACTGAGACACTGGAGTAATCGACACTTGGGGGCACTGAGTCATGAGGGCACTGGGAGACATGGGGGCACTGGGAGGAATCCATCTATACAGCAGAATCAAACTAAGTAGTTTTTTGGTGATTTTACAGAATTTTCTCTTATATCACTCCTTGTGATTTACATGTGATGTCACCCATACATATTTAATTATGCAAATTAGTAAGGCCGGTATGTTTTTCCAAGAAAGGTGGTAACCCTAACTACTTTTCACATACTCTTACTTAAGTATGGAAACTTAAGAGTGAAGTATGGGAACAAAACTTGTGTGGACTGGCTGACAATGAATATAGTTAAAGGGACACTTTAATCACCAGAACAACTACAGCTTATTGAATTTGTTCTGGTGAGTAGAATCATTTCCGTCAGGCTTTTTGCTATAAACACTGTCTTTTCAGAGAAAATGCAGTCTTTACATTACAGCTTAGTGATAACTTCACTGGCCACTCCTTAGATGGCTGTTAGAGATCCTTCCTGGGTCATGGCTGCCTAAAATGCATCCAAACATTCAGTGTCTCCTCCCTCTGCATGCAGACACTGAACTTTCCTCATAGAGATTCATTAATTCAATTCATCTCTATAAGGAGATGCTGATTGACCAGGGCTGTGTTTGAATCATGCTGGCTCTGACCCTGATCTGCCTCTTTGTCAGTCTCAGCCAATCCTATGGGGAAGCACTGTGATTGGATCAGGCCACCACTTCTAATGATGTCAGCAGACTGCTTGTTTTTATGAGTCTAACAGCATGCAGAGTTACAGCTTCAGGCTTGAATATAGTAAGATTTTGCTATATTTATGGAGGCATGAGGGGCCCAGGGGGGCTAGATGGTGGTGTTAACACTATAGGGTCATGAATTCATGTTTGTGTTCCTGACCCTATAGTGATCCTTTAAGGTAATGCTGACTTTGGTCTCTCTAACACTGTGGCATGTTCCTTTTCTTCTACACTCACTACATACAGCTTTTCTCTGTCCCAGACCATATACCAGGAGCTTCTGCCTGCTAGTAAGAAGGTAAGGAGACAAGTGGACCAGCGAGTGCTAGGGGACAGTCCTTAGAAAGCGTTGAGTGAGCGCATCGTTAGATGCATTTATGCCAAGCTCAGGGTGCTGTCTGCATAGTATGCCCTTAGTTGGCCAGCTGCATGATTGGCAGGCAGCTGGCCTTCTAATTCTTTGGGCAGACATGTCCTCTTTTTGGGCATGTTCGCCCCTTTTGGCAGGTTACGTAATTTGTGTCAGTGGCACACCCTTTTACCATGCCCATTGACTTCCTGCTTGACTGGACACTGCTGTTAGGGGTTATGGATTTACTTGAAAGATGAAAACATAAATTAGAGAGATTAGCCTAGGGTATGTGTTTTCTTA
>OW240917.1:35089992-35135952 GCA_933207985.1 Pelobates cultripes
TAATTATTTATTACCAGTGAAACCAATATAACATCTCAACATTCACAAATATACATTTCTGACATTCAAAAACAAAACAAAAACAAATCAGTGACCAATATAGCCACCTTTCTTTGCAAGGACACTCAAAAAGCCTGCCATCCATGGATTCTGTCAGTGTTTTGATCTGTTCACCATCAACATTGCGTGCAGCAGCAACCGCAGCCTCCCAGACACTGTTCAGAGAGGTGTACTGTTTTCCCTCCTTGTAAATCTCACATTTGATGATGGACCACAGGTTCTCAATGGGGTTCAGATCAGGTAAACAAGGAGGCCATGTCTTTAGATTTTCTTCTTTTATACCCTTTCTTGCCAGCCACGCTGTGGAGTACTTGGACGCGTGTGATGGAGCATTGTCCTGCATGAAAATCATGTTTTTCTTGAAGGATGCAGACTTCTTCCTGTACCACTGCTTGAAGAAGGTGTCTTCCAGGAACTGGCAGTAGGACTGGGAGTTGAGCTTGACTCCATCTTCAACCCGAAAAGGCCCCACAAGCTCATCTTTGATGATACCAGCCCAAACCAGTACTCCACCTCCACCTTGCTGGCATCTGAGTCGGACTGGAGCTCTCTGCCCTTTACCAATCCAGCCATGGGCCCATCCATCTGGCCCATCAAGACTCACTCTCATTTCATCAGTCCATAAAACCTTAGAAAAATCAGTCTTGAGATATTTCTTGGCCCAGTCTTGACGTTTCAGCTTGTGTGTCTTGTTCAGTGGTGGTCGTCTTTCAGCCTTTCTTGGCCATGTCTCTGAGTATTGCACACCTTGTGCTTTTGGGCACTCCAGTGATGTTGCAACTCTGAAATATGGCCAAACTGGTGGCAAGTGGCATCGTGGCAGCTGCACGCTTGACTTTTCTCAGTTCATGGGCAGTTATTTTGCGCCTTGGTTTTTCCACACGCTTCTTGCGACCCTGTTGACTATTTTGAATGAAACGCTTGATTGTTCGATGATCACGCTTCAGAAGCTTTGCAATTTTAAGAGTGCTGCATCCCTCTACAAGATATCTCACTATTTTTGACTTTTCTGAGCCTGTCAAGTCCTTCTTTTGACCCATTTTGCCAAAGGAAAGGAAGTTGCCTAATAATTATGCACACCTGATATAGGGTTTTGATGTCATTAGACCACACCCCTTCTCATTACAGAGATGCACATCACCTAATATGCTTAATTGGTAGTAGGCTTTCGAGCCTATACAGCTTGGAGTAAGATAATATTCTAATTTGTTTTTATTTACTCCTCATGTAATATTATCCTCAGATACTAAAAGAAGAGGTCCGTTTGAAGTATATTAAGGGTATTTATTCTCTGTAGTGATTGATTGATTGATTGATTGATAGGTGCTTTCTCTGTGCCTATTTTTTGCATAATGAATTTATCCCTAAACTTTCCATCTACCTTAATGGTGTTTGCCACAGTCCACACACTCTTGTTTCAACTGCTAACTCTAAACACTAACTAAAATTTAGCCAGCTGAAGATTCACCTAACATCAAAATGTACCATTCCTCTGTTAGCATGCAGACATGAAAGAGACTCTATAGTTACCCTGACCACTACATCTCAATGAAGAGTCTCAGTGCCATGCCCATGTCTTTTTAACCCTGCAACTGAAAGGCAATGTGTCTATTGCAGGATAGACATGCCTGTAGTGCTTCAGGAATACAGCCACTAGAGGCACTCTCACAGCTATAATCAAGTTAAACTCGGTTTAGATCAAATGACTCTCCTAGAGACCATTTGGTTGGTTCAGCGCATGCACAGTAGCCTCCCATTGCTTCCCTTTGGGATTGGATTGGCTGAGATCATCAAGGCTGATGATCTCAGCCAGGGAGGTGGAGCAGCAGCACAGATATCAGCATGCCACAGGATGTAAGGTAAGTAAATCTTTACTGAGGAAGGGACACCGATATATGTAGAGGAATATGAAAGGGTATAGATATGGGTAAGCACTAAGCGATCAACAATATGTAAGTAAAACAGCAAACTCTGTTAGGTAAGGGGACTTCCTTTATCCCCTTATATCAAGACAAAACAACAAGAAAACACAGTTTGCACGAAATCACAGCAAACATAAGAAAATTGGCTGCCTGCCTGATACATTGAGCTTATGTTGCAAGCTCTTCCTTTGTGAGTGCATAATATATAATTTACCTGACTTTTCACATATATTTACAATTTTACACTATTGGCTCGTATTTGTCTCTACTGAGAAACATATCACGTGTTCACCATAGATCATTATCTGGCTGTCATCTATCAAGGACTCATATGCATCATTGGACTCATTTTATTGCATGCTACTAAGATCAGAGATGATTTCAAGTTCTTTTAAATGTGAGTGGGCATTTGCAGGTATAATCCTATTTTATATGTACCTATGGAGTGGAGTCCAACTATATTAGGAGCTACAGAATTGTAAAATGAAAATTGCGTACCTGGTGTGGGTTTGCTGTGATTTGGCACAGCCTGCATTTTTCTTGTTGGTTTGTACAAGTTTGTCTTCCTAAAGTTATAGTGTACCTTTATTGCTTCCACCCACCCCCAAATTGCACTATAAGTGATCAGAAAAATTTGCACAGTTGCAGTGCATCGTGGGAGCATAAATGACATTTAAAGACCCACTCAATGTCCCGTAAGAAATGTTTAGGGAAAGATATAATCTGACCTATAAGTATACATTCCAAACTAATGTGGGTTTTATTATCAGTGCCTGTAAATGACAGGTCCATTTTATATGTACTATCTGCTGTGTCTTAACTATGAAACTTACACAATACCATAGATTCCATAAAAACTGTATTTGTCATTGCACCCTGACAGCGAAGACCACCCTAAAAGCTGGCACAGGACAGAGCTAGCCTTTCCTGACCTTCTACTCAGGTTTCAGATTAAGTAAATGTCTTCGACGTCTACCAGCAGACAGACTGTGTGGGTATTTGTGTTAGATGACTTGTGCTCGCTCTTGGCACTCACAGAATTACTGCCACTTAGAGGCTTGTTATTTTCTTTTTTTTTTCTTTTTGTAAATAGGGAAAATCTATAAATCACATGTCGGCGCTGGGGGGTCAATGGACAAGGGAAAGCTTTGAGACTAATGACAGAGCAGTAATCACAATAAATTTATTAACAGTCTATATTTCTTTGCTATTTCAATCTAGAAGTAGAGTATTTAAGTTTATGGTGCATAGAATGTTGTGTCTATCAGAGTCACTACATAGAAGAAAAGAAGGGGTATTTAACCCCTTAAGGACACATGACATGTGTGACATGTCATGATTCCTTTTTATTCCAGAAGTTTGGTCCTTAAGGGGTTAAACTATGTTCTTTAGAATAACATTTTTAAAATTTTGATTAAAAAGTACCCAATCAAGTGTGATATAGTAGTGTACAAAATACTAACAGCATTACGATGTTACTATAAAATTTCAGTAGATAACAAATATAAGATACACCTTTCAAATGAGTACTGGCTGAGGATGATTGGATTTATAGTCTCACAACAGCCTGACAGCTGCAGATTCTATACTGCTGGTATACAATGTAACACGCTACAGCCTGACCATGAATTGCCTGTGATTTTAACAGATCAGGGTTTAAATTATTATACTGAAGCCCATGGAGCAACGAAGTAAGGGGAGTGGGCCTTGACAGAGCCAGGAGTGGCAGGTGCAGTCAGTTAAGGGTGGGTTTAAGCTAATGGAGCTTGGGGGCGGGATTAAAAGGGGTTAAAATAACGGCCATCTTAGAGAGTGGCCATTTTAATCAGAACTTCACTTACCTGTTAGTTGTGACAGGTCTGTGGGGTTTTTCTTTTTTCTCTTTCTGCAGGTCCATGGCGTCCCTGGATGAGATCCTGGCCGGAGTGAGAGCAGCAGTGAAGGACCGAGGGCTGGCCTGGCTGCACGAACAACTGGGGGCTGCAGTTCCCCCTTCCAGCACCAGCGGAGCGCAGGACGGCGCGAAGAGCACGGCCACCCCAGCGTTTGAGTCCGGGCATGGCGCCCGCTCCACGGCGGCGGAGGAGCCCGTCGGCACCCAGCCAGGAGGCGGGAGGGTCGGACAGCACTGGAAAGCAGCCGGCGCCGCCTGTGCGACGCGGCGCCGGTCAGACGAGGACGGCCGCAAAGCGCGGGCCTGCCGGAAAACGCGCCCCACCCAAGATGGCGGCAGGCAGCACAAGTACCCCAGAGGAGGGCTCCAGCACGGCGGGAATGGCGGCCGGGAGAGCGGAGGAGCACGTGGTCGGCAGCACTTCATTGAGGCGTCCCGGTGAGTCCACTCTGGTCACTGAGGGGCAGGGGGCGGGCGGGACGCGGGATGCTCCTGCGCAGGCGGCCCCCCAGCTACCCATGGGTGGCCTGGTCAGCGGGATCAGCTCGCGGGCGGCCTTAGATGTGGCCAGGACGGGTGATAATGCCAGGCATAGGGGTGAGGGGCGGCAGGAGGACGACAGGATCGGGCAGAGAGCGGCAGAGGTTCCAGCGGGCTGCCAGGGGGTGCGGGGGGCCTCTGAACCAGGCGCAGCGGCCAGCGGATGGCCAGGTACAGCGGAGAAGGGTGACCCACACGGTACAGCGCGGGATAGGGAGGTCAGGAGCAGTAGCAGTGGAAGGATGGGCCCCTCAGGCTGCTCTCACCGGGGGCACCGCAGCGGGACCATGGAGAGGGGGGATTACGGACGGGAGCGGCGCAGCGGTAGCGCCAGGCCCAGCAGCAGCAGGAGGTCAGCCGATCGGCAGTGGAGCAGGGACAGGAGTCCATCACATGGCAGGCGCAGTGGTTCCAGGGCCAGCTGCAGGGTGGGGAGGAGGAGGTCCGCTTCCAAGGACGGTCGGGGGCGGAGGCGGCGCAGCGCATCTGGGTCCTCGGGTGACAGTGCGCTAGGACAGCAGCGGGTCGCCAGGAGCAGGGAAGTTAGGCCAGCAAGGCAGTGCGAAGCTTGGAACCGCGGAAAGGAGCGTAGGGAGGAAGGGCGGGTAGGGTCCCAGCAGTACAGACTACCCAGGTTGTCTTCTCCTTACAGGTCGCGGAGCGCTACCCCTACGGTCCTAAGGAGGGATCAGGCGGATGGGAGTCGGCGTCAACCGGATGCTCCGGAGCCTGAACGGGTGGACGGAAGGTCGGCATCCCCGGGGCCTGGCACGGCCGGGGTCTCCAACGGTGAGTCCATATCTGCACAACACTCCGGACAGTTATTGGGCTATTTAAAAACACTATTGGAGGCATGGTCAGGGAGGGGGGAATCACCATTGCAGTTCGGAAAAGTATGGTCCCCTGACACGGCGGTTAAGGCACTGGGGGCGGTGGGCCAACCAGCGAGCGGTGGCGAGACAAGCGAAGCGGTGGTGGCGTCCGGTGCGGCGGATGGGGGGGCCGAGCCGGCAGTCGGTTGTGGCGACATTTCGGACGCGGCACGTCAAAACGTACACGTATCTTTTGCGGGCCCCCTAGGTTGTCACCTGAAATTAGAGGTCAAGGAAAAGATTTGGAAGGGGGAGTTCATGGAAATTTTCTCCTTGCTCCCTTTGGAGGAATTCCTAGACTTGAAGGAGGAGGATAAGAAGGACGCCAAGAAGGAGGAAGAGGAAAAAAGGCGGAGGTATCGTAAGATACCGAAGACTTTTGGGAATTGGCTGAGGGCATTCTGCATCCTGGCTAGTGTAATAGGGGAAAAAAGGCCGGGGAGCTGTTCGCAACTGTTCTGCTACTTGGATGGGATAGGCGATGCGTATCGGACGTATGGGGGCCTAGCATGGTGGAAATATGATGAGCAGTTTCGGCAACGCTTGGCGGCCAACCCTACCATGCGGTGGGACCAAATCGACCTGCCGCTATGGATGAGGATTATGATGGCGCAGAAGGCTGCACCCTTTCTCGGGGCAGCTGGGACAGCCTCAGGCATGGCTGTGCCAGCGGGACAAAAGAAGGGCCTATGCTGGACATACAACGAGGGTCAATGCAAGTGGGGTACTTCATGCCGATTTAGGCACGAGTGTTCGGGCTGCGGAGGGAATCACGGCGCCAGCAGATGCTTCAAGAAAGGTAAGCTTAATACAGGGGGGGGAACCGCAGGGGTGGCGGCCACCTCGGCTGCAACTGGGGGCGTCCCCAGTGAGGTTAGGCGCGATGTTGCCTTGGCTAAGGCAATACGCTAACCAGGAGGATGCGGCGTTCTTGTGGCGGGGTTTTAGGGAGGGCTTCGTGATCCCCTTCACGGTCAAGGAACCAGGGGCGGTTTGTGCCAATCTTAAATCGGTGCGGGAACGCCCGGAGGTAGTGCGGGACAAGCTGGCTAAAGAGGTCCTTTTGGGGAGGATGGCGGGGCCGTTCCCGTACCCGCCTCTAGCGGAGTTGCGGATATCCCCACTTGGAGTGGTCCCCAAAAAAGAGGCTGGCAAATTCAGGTTGATTCATCACTTATCGTATCCTAAAGGGTCATCGGTGAATGATGACATCGACGCGGCACTCTGTTCAGTATCTTACACATCATTCGACAGGGCAGTCGAGTTGGTACGGAGAGCTGGGCGGGGAGCGCTGATGGCGAAGGTGGACGTGGAGGCAGCGTTTCGGCTGCTTCCCATACACCCGTCATGTCATCACCTCTTGGGGTGTTGTTTTGAAGGGGGCTTCTTTGTGGATCTGTGCTTGCCGATGGGTTGTTCCATCTCGTGCGCCTATTTCGAGAAGTTTAGCACTTTTCTGGAATGGGTAGTGCGACGGGAATCGGCCGGGGGCACGGTTGTGCACTACCTGGACGACTTCTTATGTGTCGGCCCTCGAGGCTCAGACCGGTGCAAGCAGATACTACGGGTGTTCCAATGGGTAGCGCAGACGATGGGGGTTCCTTTGGCGGAGGACAAGACCGTGGGACCCGCCACGTGTCTCAGTTTTCTGGGTTTGGAGATCGATTCGGAGATCGGGGAATGTAGATTACCACAGGACAAATTGCACAAACTGAAGGATTTGGTTCACACGATCGGGAGAGCACGGAAGGTGACGCTGAGGGGATTACAGTCTCTGGTAGGGAGCCTGAACTTTGCGTGCAGGGTCATACCCATGGGGAGGGTTTTCTGTAGATGGTTGGCGCGGGCGATGAGCGGGATACGGATGCCGTCACACTACATCAGGGTTTCCGCGGACATGAAGGCGGACTTAGAGGTGTGGGATCGTTTTTTGAGGGACTTCAATGGCAAGGCCTTTTTTCGGGAGCAAGTGGTGTCTTCGGAAGCAGTAGGGCTGTTTACGGACGCTTCGGGCAGCGTGGGGTTCGGGGCGTATTTTTCGGGGCGGTGGTGTGCCGAGGCATGGCCCGAGGCATGGAGGGCGAACCCATTGATCAAAAATCTGGCATTTTTGGAACTCTTTCCTGTGGTGGTTGCGGTAGCGTTGTGGGGAGCAGAATTAGCAAACAAGCGAGTCGTGTTTTATTCGGACAATATGGCCGTGGTGCAGGCAATCAACAGTTTGTCGGCATCTTCGCTTCCGGTCTTATGCCTACTGCGGCAATTGGTGCTCCTCTGCATGTCTTCCAATTTAGTATTCAGGGCTAGGCACATTCCGGGATTCTCAAATGTGGTGGCTGATGCGCTTTCTCGTTTTCAGTGGGATCGTTTTCGGGGAGCGGCTCCAGAGGCACAGGAATACGGGCAGGCCTGCCCAGACGAGATGTGGCGACTCGGGACATCGTGCTTGGGGAATACATAAAGAAATCCTTGGCACCGAGCACGTGGTCATCTTATGCTAAGGTTTGGAAGGAATGGGAGGAAACTGTAGAGGAGGTAGGTGGGGACCTTTCGGTGGGCCATAGGTTGGATGTCTTTCTATGGTTGTTGTGCCGTTTGTTTGCAAAGGGGGCTTCGCCGGCCATGGTAGACAGGCATATGTCCGCCTTGGCTTTCTGGTTTAAATTCCAAGGGTGGGAAGATTTGACAAAGCATTTCTTGGTTCGGCAGGCGGTTCGGGGTTTTCGGAGGGGAAAGACGTCGACGGACGTTAGGAGACCGGTGTCTTTTGCGGTCTTACAAGGTTTGGTGGGAACGTTGCCGGGGTTATGTTCCTCGCCATTTGAGGTGGTCCTTTTTTCTGGTGCGTTTGTCTGGGCGTTTTTCGGGATCGGGGAGTTGGTTAGCACCAACAAGGCGGGAATTGGTGGCTTGCAGCGCGGTGATGTGGAAGTTAAGAGTGATCGCGTGCAGATTAGGTTGGGCCGATCGAAAACTGATGTTTTCGGCAAAGGCTGCTCCGTGGTGCTATTCGAGTTGCCGGGGTCAGGGTTGTGCCCGGTGGCCTGTGGAGCAGGGTACTTGGGTATCCGTCCTAACGTCAGCGGTTGTTTTTTCTTGCACGCTGACGGCACGGCGCTGTCACGGTTTCAATTCATTAGGATTTTTCGTTTAGGCTTAGTGAAGCTGGGCCTGCAGCCCATGCAATTCGGGTCGCATTCGTTCCGTATCGGTGCGGCTACGGAGGCGGCACGCTTAGGTTTTGGTGATGAGCGGATCAAGAGGATTGGAAGGTGGGAATCCGTGCGGTTTCGCTCGTATGTGAGGCCCGACGGGATGGTGGAACTTTGAGGGGACAAATGGCCGGGACTGGGGGACACTGGCATTGCGGTGTAACTAATTTTGTCTCTTTTCAGGTTGGAAAGTTTGGTTGTTGGGACACTCGTTCGTCTATTGGGCACAGAAGAGGGCTGCAGTTCGGAGACAAGGAACACAGCTGGGCTTTCCTCTGGAACGGGCGGTCTTATCCTGGTTTGGTTTTCGAGGTTTTAGTTGGCAGAGCTTGAGTAATGTCTTATTTAGAAAAGTGGCAAGGGGTCCGGTTCCGGATGTGGTAGTGGTGCACGGTGGGGGGAATGACTTAGGGCTGATTCCCCAACGGGAACTGTTGCGGCGAATGAAGAGGGACATGGATCGGCTGCGGGAGCTGGTCCCTGACGTGGTGGTGGTGTGGTCCGAGATGGTGCCTCGTTTTACATGGCGGCACGCCAGGGACCCTGCTGCGGTGGCACGATGCAGGGGGAAGATTAATAGGTCTATGGCAGTTTTTGTTAATCGGATGGGGGGAGTAGTGGTGAGGCATCGGGAATTGGAGGGCATGTTGCCAGGTTATTTTAGGAGGGACGGAGTACACCTGTCGGAGGTGGGGTGTGACTTGCTGAACTTGGGGTTCCAGGAGGGCATAGCCCGAGCCCTGTTTCAGTGTGGTGGGGGTCGCACATGGTCTTAAGGGGTCAAGACAAGTGCTGTGGCGGAACAGGGCGTGGTTAAGTTGGAAGTTATCAGGGAATTGGAACTGTACAGGCCAGGGCCTAGGCTGAAGTAGGCCAGACGGTGTCATGGTTGGTAGGTTCTAGCTCTTCGGTGGCGACGAACCTGGGGGTGTAGGGGTGTCTGGGTACACCCCTACAGTTATCATTATGATATGGGGCCT
Source organism: Pelobates cultripes (assembly GCA_933207985.1). Classification (NCBI taxonomy): domain Eukaryota; kingdom Metazoa; phylum Chordata; class Amphibia; order Anura; family Pelobatidae; genus Pelobates; species Pelobates cultripes. The sequence continues at coordinate 35,099,473 of OW240917.1, forward strand.
CGTTGGTAGGCCGGATGTTTACAAGTTTATTGGTAATTGATGTTAATTATTGTTCATGTGGTAGGGTCATTGTCAGGGGATTGTGCGGGGGGATAGTAAATAATGTAATTTATGACAATGACCCTAAATATGTTAATTTATTCATATTAATAAAGCTGTGGACGTTATACTCCAACAGTATTAAATGTGTCCGTGTATTATTAATGTTAAAGTTTATAGCACATGCCGAATAACGACAGTGCAAATGTCATGAAGCCCATGGAGCAACGAAGTAAGGGGAGTGGGCCTTGACAGAGCCAGGAGTGGGCAGGTGCAGTCAGTTAAGGGTGGGTTTAAGCTAATGGAGCTTGGGGGCGGGATTAAAAGGGGTTAAAATAACGGCCATCTTAGAGAGTGGCCATTTTAATCAGAACTTCACTTACCTGTTAGTTGTCCCACCCACCCTCCCTGTTTTGAGGTGAATTTCCCGTTTTGTCACAGCGGCGGGAACAGGGCGTGGTTAAGTTGGAAGTTATCAGGGAATTGGAACTGTACAGGCCAGGGCCTAGGCTGAAGTAGGCCAGACGGTGTCATGGTTGGTAGGTTCTAGCTCTTCGGTGGCGACGAACCTGGGGGTGTAGGGGTGTCTGGGTACACCCCTACAGTTATCATTATGATATGGGGCCTCGTTGGTAGGCCGGATGTTTACAAGTTTATTGGTAATTGATGTTAATTATTGTTCATGTGGTAGGGTCATTGTCAGGGGATTGTGCGGGGGGATAGTAAATAATGTCATTTATGACAATGACCCTAAATATGTTAATTTATTCATATTAATAAAGCTGTGGACGTTATACTCCAACAGTATTAAATGTGTCCGTGTATTATTAATGTTAAAGTTTATAGCACATGCCGAATAACGACAGTGCAAATGTCATGCGGAATGGCATCAAGTAACAATCATTCAGTTGATGTTACCCTGAGCACCATGACCACCTCAATAGTTTAAAGTGGTTATGGTGCCTGGAGTTTGTATGTGCAGCGTACAGATACAAACAGATACATCATTGGATCTTCATTAGATATTCAATGCCGCCCCTGTCAGAGTGTTGCCTGGAGCCATGGCTTCAGCGCGGTCTGTGGACAGGACGGCCCTGCCAGGTGGCGCGGACCATGGTACAGGAGCTTCTGTTTCCTGTACCCAGCCGGACTGACAGGAAGTGCTCACTGAGTGGGTACAGGAAACAGAAGTTCCTGTACCGCGGCCCGCGCTGCCCGGCCACGCTACATTGAGTGACTGGCAGGAGGGAGCCCTGTGCTCTACCCTCCTGCCGGGTCACCCAAATATGGCGCCCCCCGGCCGGTGCACCTTAGGCAACTGCCTAAGTTGCCTATAGGATGCGCTGGCCACGCAACAAGGGCAGATTTTGTGTGCATCTGTGTATTAACCTGTGTTTATGTTAATGTGATTGCGCTGTTTAACGGTATAAAACCTGGCATATAATGTATTTTTTTTTATTATATAAAATCTGTCAAATATACTACAGTCATGAAATATAAAACATACTAAAGAGTGGTTAATGCATAATAAGAAAATTACAATTTGTGACCTTTTCTCTCTCTCTCTCTGAAAAAAGTCAAATAGATCATTACGAGCTTTCCTAGCTTGTTCTAGCGCTTGGACAGGTACAGTTGTATTCTAAATATATAACTGTATTTATATAAAAGGAGACAGTTTTTGTAACAAAACAAATTCTGGTAGTTTATATATTGAGTGATTTTCATGCCCCTGTGAAAATAACTCATTTGATACAAAAGTAATCAAAGCTTGTCGTTGCTATGTGCAGGCTCAGTCGTGCTATGAATACTGTGAGGTATTTAATGACCCATCAAAGCGTATTCTAATCCTGCATTAGTCTGGTTTCTTCACAGAGATTTAAACCAGGATTATTCTTCTTAGTTAAGGAATGTGTTTAACTTACCAGATGCCAAAAAGGAGCGCAGCAAAGTGTGGTGACTCGTTTTGGAAGCCAGGTATTGAACATATTGCCAACTGATGCCAGATGTAACCAATAAGAGGCAGAACCAGAATTCCTTAACCCATTTAGGACCAACAACATGCCCAGACGATAATAACAAGGGATCTGTCTAATCCTCTTCTGGAAGGATATAAAGAGACATGATGTTAGGCAGGTCATGATTTTCTACAAAAGGTCAGATTTGGAAGCTTGGATATATATGTAAAGATTAGGAAATTTGCCTATTGCTTCATCCTGCAGCTTTGAGTTTAGAGAAGGCTAATAGACGTTATTAGTTTAATTTCAATCCATTTGGCAACTGGCCACAAATTAAACTCACAGCTTTATTCCAGGATACTTAAATCCTAATTGCTGAAATGTATCTTATAAATTAAGTCAGATGTCTCCTACAACACTAAGGGAATCCCAAACCATTACTTGGCAGAGAATGATGGGATTTGTAGTTCAAAACTATCTGAGTGCCACATTGTGACACACCTTACTTATATGCCTCTGAAGACAGGTGTAACACAGAACAGTTCAGGTTTGATTGTTTGAAGAATTTGCACTTCATCAAACATATCAGATGGTTTTCAAATATGGAATCATATCGAATTAATTGCTCAAACTCTAAACTTCTAGAAAATGTTAAACTGTTGATCTGTTGAGCCCAAGTATACTTTAAATGGGCCATAGAGGACTATTTCACCTCACAAGCAGAGATTTGGAGGACTAATTTTATTTTCTGTACATTTAATTCAAAATCTGTGTCAGAAAACTGGCCCCCGAAAGTGTAACGCAAGCGCATCCTTAGACAGACGCACTCAGACAAGCACTAGCAGGCCACCTTATTTAGCAAGCCGGCCTGCTTGACTGACAATTCTTTGTACAATTCTGTCTTTGAGGTTGCACATACCATAGGAACCACAACTATATATGGACACAAAACAATAGAGAAATTGGCTAAATTCTGTAAAAAAAATTTGTGTTTTAGATCGCTGGTCCCTAAGCACAGACATGGAGCTGCCACTCCAGTACCGCCTACGTGTATCTGGCCCCGAAACCTTTCTTTAAATTGATCTGGAAAATGGATGAAAATGGATGGATGCACAGAACAGCCATCTACTTGACTTCAACTTGACTTAGCAACCTCTCTTGAACATAGTAATATGCTTCCACCAACAGCTAAGGCAGCAAGAAAGATTCCCATTTATTGTTTCAATAAATCTGCCTGCGGCTTTTACACTTTAAGTGCCTGAGAATCTTTCTTGCTGCCTTAGCGTGTTGGGATTGCTTTTCCTGTTCCGGAGCAGCAGTGGCCACTGGGAGAGAGTGTGGTTCCTATGATTATTTCCACCAACAGCTAGGCCAGATAGCTTAATCTCGGATATACAGGATACAAACTTACTATTCTAATTACCAGGTCCATTAGATAAAATATGGACACCTTTCAACTCCATGCAGCATGCAAGGTTTTATAAAGCTTGTCAAGGTCTCAGATGATCTTGAAGTAATGAGAAGATAGGCAGATTTCATATAGATCAGAGAAACTCAGCGAAGGCACCAAAACTTACCTCCATGTCTGCCATTTATGGCATTAAGGTGGAACTGCCACTGTCTGGGAACCTTTCATAATTTGCAAAGACCCCCAATGGTGACTAGAGAGGCAAATGTGAATATTTCCTAACAGAACCTGCCCCTGGTCCATCATCTTCCTGCTGGTCCTCTTCTGCTTCTCGTGCTTCAGCTGCCATGAGTTGACGTCACTGCTGTACTCTCACGTAGTACAGCAGTGAGGTCTATGGAGGATCCCGTGACTCCACTGGATCCTTCGCAGATAGAGCTTATTTTCCCGGGGGGAGAAATGACACGCGTTTTTTGTCCAAAAATATGAAATCATTTGAAAAGCTTGTCCAAAAATATTAAATCAATAACCAAATTGTAAAAATCCTAATAATATCCATTTGAAAGGGTTACGCCAAGCACCCATGACTACTGCAGTGATTTGAAGTTGTCATGGTGATTGAAACTTGTATGAGCATCATTTCGCTATGAAATGTTGCACATACAGAGTTTTACCCCTGGGCAGACAAAGGTGTAACTGCCTCTCAGGCAGTGTCATTGGAGTGTCATTAGCCAGCCCAGAACAAGAGTTCTGGGCTGGCTCGTGTTAATTCTGGGCATATTGGACATCTGTCATCAGCATACTGACACCAGGCTTCCTCCCCACAGCTCCGTCTATCCCGACATCCCTTCCCCTGCGGCGAGGGTGAAGTTATATCAGTGGAGGATGAGGATTGGGTTGCCTGCAGAACTAAGCCTCGTTGTTGCAAGGCAAGCATATTTTAGTTCTATTTTTTTTTAAGTTCAAGATTATAGCATTACAAGACGTGGAAACATCCAAAGAGAGTAGATCTTAAGCATGTAGCTGTACCAAGGTTAACTCATTCATCAGCATTCGTTTATAGGTTCTGGACATTTTGGGTGCTTTATTTGTCTTTTTTTTTTTAAGAAACGTTTTTCTAGTGAAATAAGGAAAACATAGCTCACGTTCTGAGTAAAAAGAGAGATATAAAGAGAACTTGCAACCGAATAAGAAAAAAAATTCCATATATATTCTGTCTTCTGTTTCTCAAACTTGTGTTTAAATGATAGAACAACTGGCATATTCCACATATTTTAAAATATATAAAGAACAAATTATAGGGTAATATGTCTATAATGGCTACTTCTGCTGCACTTAATGTACTCACAGACATATATTCAGACAGGCTTATCGCCACATCTTGTGGAGTGCTGGCTATCTTTTTATAATAAATCCAAATGTTGCCATTGAAATATGGAAAGCAGATTTAAATATGCACAGCAGATAGTACAGACCAATTTTGAAAATGTTGCCAAGCTTATTCCATAAAATACTACTCACAAACACATGTGAACAAAAGCATATGTGAACAAACGATCTTTATAATATTTATTTAGAGCTTTTGAGTCAGATGAATGAAAAGTCTTGGGTGCTGACTGCTCTACGAGGTATTTTTTCATGGGAAAGAGGGTGAGATAATGCCATGACTTTTACATCCTCTCTCACCAAAAATATGCAGACATCAACACCTGCATTCGGCATCTAACGTCTTGATGTTCTAGGGCTAGTTTCAACACAATATCACAGTTCTCTGCTGGTCCATGTTATCCATCTAATATTATCTAACCATTGTGGTTGGTGTTTGTTTTGCCAATATAACATAGTACGCAACATGAAGACTTTTCTACCACTTTAAGGAACTTAAACTTCCAAATGACACACGGGTGACATCTATACTTCCTGCATTGTTCACTTTATCAGGTGCTTCTAGACTCCTGGACATCTCTCAGTTCCTACATGCTCTCCTCTGGTTGTTGACTTGTTTTTAAATGTCACTAGCACTAATCTTGGATCATCTACCATTGCTGAACATGAACTACCTGCCCTAATGACTGGATGGTGTACTCTTGCCAATTCTCTGCTGCGTGCCCTGACCATTAGGCTGCGGAATTCTTGCATGCTCAAATATTCTTCTATTCATTCATTTGTTCTGTCACATCATAGAGGACACATTTTACCCAAGGACTCAACCAGAGGAGACAAGAGGGTGCTTAGGTGATGACCATTATTCTTCAGTGACAATACACAACTGCAACACCCTTTCGTGATGGAGATCCACCACCTGCATCTTTCAGCCAGTGTGATGCCCATCCATCCAGAGTTCAATATTGAAAAACTAGCAACTTTTCCAATGTTGACATCAGCACTGACGATGCACATTGAAAAAAGAAACAAACGGTCACGTGTCTTGTGGTTAACTGTCTGACAATAAAAGGTCAATGGATTATTTTATAGGTGGAGGGCATTTTCATCATGTCCCCGGACAAAAACCAACTGGCAGTGAATGTAACGCGTAACTGTAATGTGCCTGCTAGATCACTTAGGATTTGGTTAAAAACAATGTCTCAGATAAAGTGATAGGAGTGATATAATTTGGGAGTGTATGGCTTTCAGTGGTTGTAAAACACCTTGCAGACTGCATCCATCAGGAAGTGTGAATCACGATGAATATAAATATTTTTTGTTATGTACCACACGGAAGGATATCTAATCTAGTTTGGCCTTGCTTGCTCCCACATTTGGTAAGAAAAAAAGAGTATTCAGACGTGAGACGTGCCAAAAAAGTAGGAGTGGTTGATTATATTTTCCAGTAACTCAATTAGAATGAAGCATGAGAACAGAACATTATTCGAGAGGCGAAGAAGAGAATAAAACATGTTTTTGTGGGACTTGGACTTCTATAGTCTTCTAAGAACTAGAAGAATTTAAAGTTATGAAAAACATTATTTTCTGTAACCTATTATATTATAAATTGTAATGTCTTTACAAGCAACCAGGGATTTATGGAGACGTGCTATTATCTACACACGAGTGGGAATAAATTTAGCAATGAGTGGGTAGATACACGACTTTATTGGATAAACCACTTTTTTTTTTTTTCAAAAATATTATAAATAGAATACATTAAAATCAAAACATATTTATAACAAAATAAAAGAGAAGGATATTCATATTTGAATAGCAATAATTTAAAAGCAAATCCTTGGGCTCAGATCCTCCTCCATTGCTTTATCATTCCAAAGTGGAGATGTCTTTATTTTTCTGACAATTCAGGTCCTTCCATAGCTTTCTATGGTAAAGATGTTTATTTTCCGTAAAATGAACGCAAACCACTCACACAAAGTGAGGATTTCAGCTTAATTTGTTACATTCTTTTTTTTCTTTGAATGATAAGTTGAAGGCGTCTCTCTTTGTGGTGGGGTTCTTTTTAGCTGTTCATTAGATTGTAAGCTTTTTTGTGCACCCACTGTTCCAGTATGTCAATCATGTTTTGTTTACCTATTGTACAGCACTGTGGACTATGTTGTCGATATATAAATAATTGTCATTCTAAACTGTAATGGTCTCGCCCCTTCATGGAAGGTAAGGACCCGGCATTGGAGGTATTTGTATTGCTTGCAAATGTTACTGCTATCACTCCAAAATATCCAGAAATATTGTTTTCCATTATTGAGTTGTATCAGAGGAACATACTGCCATTTCTGCCTTGAGTGCCTCTTGAAAAGTGGCAAATGTTTGCATTGCGATTGAAAGTGACTCAAGAGTAGCTCTTACTCGCGAAAACCAAATGTTAACATTAATAACCAGTGCATTCAAAAAACCTGTAGTCTTAACATGTTCTCAAAATGGTTCAGCGATATTAAGTTTATATTTTTTTAATTTTGTATTTTTTTATTTTGAAGATATCAACGTATACATTTACTCAGTATATGAGGTTCTGTTATCAACATAGTTATGCAGTACAATCAGTAGTACAACAAATTAAGAATGTGGTTATTCCTCAACTCTGTATTACTGTCTATCTAGCACCATAATATGGCTAGTACTGTGATTTGAGTAGTGGTGCCGTCCATGTAGGTATTTTGCATAATGACCACCTCTATAATACATTCCTGACAATGCAATATATTCCCGACAATGCAATTTGTTTGAGAGAGCGCAGCAGGGTTAGCAGCACCACATGTGTATAGTAATGCCTATTATGTATTTATGCAGTATCTACAATGAGGGCCTGCGTTAGAAATGCAAAGTGTAGTCTACGTGGACATTTATTCTAGACATGCGAGTATGCGTTGTCATAGTTAGGTCATATGCTCAGTAGTGTAGTCTCTTTTGCTATGTGGGATTATAGTTGTACCATGTATTTGGCAATACTCTTCTCTCTGCATATACATTGTGTAACTTAGCAAGGTAGTTATGCATTATGCGGGGCAGTGTAGGATATAGAGTGGTGTAGGATATAGAGTAATGCAGCCCTTATGGTTATGCAGCATCTCTGGCAGCACATTAGCTCTGATAATACAACAACACAGTTAATGCAACAACTCTCGTAGTGTGACAGCTCTGGTAATGCAACATCTTTGGCAAATTAACATCTCTGGTAGTGCAACAACTCCATTAGTGCAACCTCTCTATTGATGCAACATCTCTGCACTGCTACATCTCAGGTACTACACCATCCCTGGTTCTGCAACCCCTTGATTATGTAACATCTCTCAATATGCAACATCTCCAGTAATGTAATATCCCTGGTAACATTATATTAGGTAAATCTCTATTATGGTGGTGTCATAATACATTAGCCTAAGAAATTTAGTATCGCAGTATATATACTTTCGCTTCGCCAGCAGTTAGGCAGTCCATTCAGTCATGTCACTTATTAGTAATGCCATGTATGTAGGTGGGCGTGTGGGTCTCTACGTGGTCGTCCATGGAGAGCGTCCACTGGGCAGGTGATGGGGCTTCAGGTGCGTGTCCTGCTTGTCGCTGTGTCGAAGTGTATGGTCGGTGGCCGGTGTTTGTAGGTCAACAGATTAAGTCCGGTTACCAAAGGAAGTCCCTGTTAGTGGTGGTGTTCTTTCGGTCCTTCTTCTCGGACGGTCTTGTGTCTGCGGCTCTGTGTGCAGGAGTCAGTCTCTTTATCTGAAAGTTGGGTGGTTTGCCTTGTGTGAGGTCAGCCCCACTGGGACTCTCTGGATGTTCGGGGCTCTTGGCTATCGTGGGGATGTCCCGTGCCGGGGGCAGACCCACTTTTTGCAGGAAGGGCTCCGGGTCATCTTCTGATGTCAAGACCACACTCTCTCCCTCTATTTACGTTAGGAGCGTACCCTCCACTCCCCAGCGGAATCTCATTCCTGAGTCACGCAATTTCTTGGCTATAGGTGCCAGCTTTCGCTTCTCTGTGAGGACGGCGAATGGTATATCAGGGAATATAGCCACTCTGTGTCCTCCATAAATGATTACCCCCATTTCACGGGAACGTGCCATTATAGCTGACCTTATAGTGAGTATTTTTCAATATCCACCTTACAGTCTCCTCCTGATTGGCTGCCTGTTTTGTACATTTAAAAAAAAAATGTTGAAAATAGTGAGAAGTAGTTGAGTGTCCAGAAATCAGTGCCATAGTGAGTTTCACAGGAGGTAGAGTGCAAATATCCACAACATATGCAATTCTTTAAGAGTGTAAACCTAATTAAAGTACCATAATCACTTCAGTGATTTAAAGTGGTCATGGTGCGAGAAGTATAAATGTGCAGCTTCTCAGTATGAAAAGCTTCAGATATAGAGATATTTAGGATAGCTGCCAGAGATGTAACTCCAACTCCATCAGTCATTAGCCAGTTCAGAACAAGAACTAGCCGGGCTGGCTGATATTAATTCTGTGCATTTTTCATTACATAGACACATTTTCAATGGCTCAGGGCACCCAGCTGATTCTTTAGGCTTTTGACACTCTTGGCCATTAAAAGGATGAGCATCCCACTTCTGTAACTTTGCCGAAGTCGTACGAGGTACAGCCACCATTGTTTGAAGCTCCCGGGTTGGCCCCTTACCAGGGAAGTGTGCCTCGATATTCCTGGCATTGTTACCATGTTATTATTCATAGTTCGCCATCTGTGCCTCCTGGCATTCCTAACGTATGACATTTAATACCGGTCATTGTCACTTTCTGTGCAAATAACATTTTCACTCTGATGCCTCTGTATTGACAATTCTAGGCACCCACTTATTTCCATCTCCTGAGTTTGTGCCAGTCTGGGCTTGCACGTTTCTCTACACTTTCTTGTCTAATTAATGCAAAGAAAACATGAGCTGGGAAGAATAAGATTAGTTAATGAATAGGTTATTTTAACACATGACAACACCCAAGTTAGATCGGGGTGATTGCATTCCTAGGCATGAGATTTTGTAAGTGTAAGTAATTTTGTAAATCAACAATTGTTTCATTTGAGCTACAGCAAAACCTGAAAGAGTTCCTTTCCTAAATTATTAAAGAGACACTCAAAGTACCATAACCACTACATATGTGTGCATAGTTTATTTTATCAGTATGAGTGCAAAGAATCGACAGTAACCTTAAAAAAAATGTTTCGAGCATTTTAACAAATAATAGAGGATTCACTGCGCACAACCCAGTTGTCACGACCGTACTGCAACCCTAGACCCATCCTAGTATACAGGTCCTCCATATACATGCATGCCTGAACATTGGGAAGTATGGATTCAGGGCACAGGTGGGCAGGCTTTGGAGGTCACAATGGGCAAAACCCACCTGGGAAATAAATAAGCCCACCCAATCTGGCATCAAACACTCCATGCTGACAGGCAGCATGTTCCTATTGTCCATAGAATGAGCTTGCACTCTGCTGATCGAGGACAATTTCCTCGTCCAGAAACAAAGATCACACATGTCCGTGATACGGACAAAGAAACAAAGATCATACATGTTAGAGATACAGACAAAGAAAGAAAGATCATATATGTCCGTGGTACGGGCGTACGGCCAAAGAAACAAAGATCATACATGTCAGTGACACGGCCAAAATCGTGGCAGTTGGAAGGCCTGTAATTGGTCTGTATCATGCAATAACCTTAAGAAGTGCCACCTACAGATATGTATGTATATGCATGTGTGCATTGCATGTGATTGCTTAGAATTTGTGGGTGAATGTGTATGTGTCACATGTGTTTGAATCAGTTTGTATATATATGAAAATTGTGTGAATGAATAAGTAAGTGATTGTAGTGTTTTTGTGAATGAAATGTTCATGTCTGATTGCATTATTTAATCCAGAGATACTGTATTTACCTTTGACCTTCAGCTGTCTTTAAACTACATCTCCCATGATGCTAAGCCAGGATTTAGGCCTGCTGAGCTCTAGATATTGTTTATAGAATTAGTGAGTGCGTTCCTCATTTAGTTCAAGCAACCTAAAGTCAGGCTAAGTATCCTCCAGAGTATAGTGTATAGTGTACTGCTCACAGTACAACAAACCTTCTGTACTATCAATTCAATGCTACTTTCTTACATTTCATCTATCTCCTTTACCAAGCAGAGTTACTACTTTCCTTCATCGCTCATTTTCTATTTTGCAGCTTAGTTGCAAGAAAGATTGATAAATTATATAAAAGTTCTAAACACTTTTCCTCCTCCAAACACTCAATCCTCCACCTTGTTTTCCCCAAAGTCTGTTCTTATCTGGTAGAAAAACTGGCTACGTTCTCAGCACCTCTGCTCTAATCCATATATTTTGTTTTGATGACTTTTCAAGTAACTGAAGAAATTTGATGCCCAGTATTTTAAGTGAAGCCACACGTGAATATACCATAACCACTTCAGGCACAATGCCCAATGCATACAGCTAAGACTTCCAAACACAGAATCTGAGTTTTGTTACTGTGTTGTTTTATTGCAAACCTTTTGAGTAAATTAATATATTCTGCTATTAGAAGGGGATTCTGTATTTTTTTTTTTTGTTATTGTCATTTATATGCAGATTATTAATGGTTCTGTGGTGCATATCTCACCGTGAAGTAAAAGCAGAAATTATTTTTTGTGTAAAAAATTTGGAGGAACTATTTTTTTAAAATCACTTTTTGAGAATTATATTTAGGCAGAGTGTCAGTATGACATATATTGACAACAAAAATAAAGACAAAATAAAGAGTGACTTGAATAATGTGAAATGTATATTTCAGTGAAGGGGATCTTCATCCAGGAAAGGTACCTGTCCAAACATGATTATGTCCTCCTCTGTAGTAATCGCTATGTCCTGTACTACAGACCTCTGTCATCAACTACACACATTAACACTGTTTAAACTGACATTGCCCTCCACTTAACATGTTGCAATAACACATTTCCTTAGACCTAAAACACAGCCGTACCAATATGGTGGTGCTTCTGCTAATTGTCCATATACTATTATGACAGGCCAGGTGATATATACTACATAGTGCTGAAAGGCCCTTATTTTTAAGAGTTATCAAAGACATTTAGAGATTGTTTAGAAACATGATGGTCTTACTATTCTACATGAAACCTTATTAACACACAACTTTTTCCCAAGGGCACAACACATTTGACCTAAAGTCATAACAGCCTTTTTTTCTTTAGGTACTGATTAGGCTAAATCACATTGCTAATAGGGTAATTGATTGTGTTTTGTATTGGGAATGCCACCCAGAGTGAAACTACATCCAGGATCAAATTCAGTTGTATTCATTTTGATACTGCATATTTTAAGATATGCATGTTTTTCTATATGCTGATCCTTGGAACGGTCCGTCCCTCTCTCCCTCCGTTATTAATTCAATAATCCCCCACCCATCCCTGATTCCGTGGCATCTATTCTCTGTGCTGTGCCAAAGATCATACATTCATGGACCACAAGTCATACTTGTGAGGTTAGATCAAAGTAATTGAGCCCTCAAGATGACAAAACATTTATGTCAGGGGGCGAGTGACCAGCAAAGTGAGTGGACACAGATTTTCTGGGCTTCATTGCAATCAGCTAAAATACTTATTTTTTTGCTATCAAATTCAGCATTTTGATATACTACATATCAGGGCCGGACTGGGACAAAAATTCAGCCCGAGCATTTAAAGGCAGAGCAGGGCCACAACCCAAAGGGTGTATGTTGTATCATCACCAATGACCTGATTGCCTCTCTAAAGTGGGCATATCTGTTTAATGCCACTCAGGGCAGCTCACGTGTAGTGTGGGGGGATAGGGGATGTGTGGTAGGGGATGGGTGATAGGGGATCGCGGCTAACTGACATCCTGAGCGAGCGGGCGGGCGGCGCTGGCAGGCGGGCGGCTGGCGAGGGAGCTCTTCCCCTGAGCTGACTGCTCAGCTCCCTCGCTCGCCGCAGAGTGAGGATGGGAGCCGGAAGATGACCGGCTCCCAGCCTCACTCTGCAGCTGACGCGCGAGGGAGCTGAGCAGTCAGCTCATAGGAAGTGCTCCCTCGCCGGCCGCCCGCCCGACCTGCAGCCACTGGGCCACCGGACCACCAGGGAGAGAGACCCCCCACCCCAGCACTTGCAAAGGTAAGGAGGTTGGGGGGGGGTTTAAATTTTTTAAAAAAGTGAATGTGTGTGTGTGTGTGTCTGACTGTGTGTGTGTTTGTGTCTGACTGTGTTTGTGAGTGTGTGTTTGTGTCTGACTGTGTTTGTGTATGTGTGTGTGTGTTTGTGTCTGACTGTGTGTCTGACTGTGTGTGTGTGTTTGTGTCTGTGTATGTGTCTGACTGTGTGTGTTTGTCTGACTGTGTGTGTGTGTGTTTGTCTGACTGTGTGTGTGTGTGTGTGTGTTTGTGTCTGACTGTGTGTGTGTGTATTTAGAAGGTGGGGCGGGGGGAAGGGTTGGGTGGGGGTGGGGCGGGGGGGTGGGGCGCCTGAGTTTTGTCCTGCCTAGGGCAGCACAAAACCAGGATACACCACTGGATGGTGGGTATGCTGGGTAAACCACCCTTCTTCATTGAAGCATCACCTATATCCTTCTTTCATTACCTCTGCAGATCCATATTGCAGTTGCTACAATCTCTTCATACTGTCACCAAAACCTCATAGCTCTCTGCTATAACATACCACTGGGCCCAGTGAGATCACTAGTAGCAATTAAAGATGGGGTATAGCTATGTTCCTGCAGAAACTGAGACTCTTTTTGCAACCTGTCTAAACATTAGAGACAGCTAATCAGGGCCGGACTGGCCCACCGGGATAGCGGGAAATTTCCCGGTGGGCCGCGGCACCTGGGGGCTGCTGCCACATAGGTGGCAGACTGAGAGGGGACCGGCCGCGTTCCAGACTGGAGCCGCTGGGCCGGGTGGCAGCTTCGCCGGTCCGGCGGCACTCCAGTCACTGATGGTTGAAGGAGGAGGAGCCTGTCTACCATGCTCCCTCGCGGTTCCCACAATTCCCAGCACAGGAACCGCAAGGGAGCATGGTAGACAGGCTCCTCCTCCTTCAGCCATCAGTGACACCAGTGACTGGAGTGCCGCCGGCCCCCTGCCTTCTCTAAGGTAAATTGGGGGAGAGACAGGGAAAGGGGGGAGGGAGGGAGAGGGGAGAGACACAGGGAAAGGAGGGAGGAGAAGGGAGAGACACAGGGAAAGGGGGAGGGAGAAAGGAGAGACACAGGGAAAGGAGGAGGGAGAAGGGAGAGACACAGGGAAAGGGGGAGGGAGAAAGGAGAGACACAGGGAAAGGAGGGAGGGAAAGGGGAGAGACACAGGGAAAGGAGGGAGGGAGATGGGAGAGACACGGGGAAAGGGGGAAAGGAGAGAGATGGGGAGAGACACAGGGAAAGGGGGAGGGAGAGAGATGGGGAGAGACACAGGGAAAGGGGGGAGGAGGGTAGAGACACAGGGAAAGGGGGGAGGGAGAGAGATGGGGAGGAGGGAGAGACACAGGGAAAGGGGGAGGAAGAGACACAGGGAAAGGGGGTGAAAGAGGCAGAGGGGGAAGAGAGAGACAAAGAGGGAGAAATGAGAGAGACACACAAGGGGAGGGGAAGAAAGAGGCAGAGGGGGAAGAGAGAGACTGGGAAGGAGAGGGGAGACATTGACACATACACACACTGCCCACACACACACACACACCATACACATTCACATACTGCCCCCACACACACACCATACACATTCACACACTGCCCCCCACACCCACACACTGAACCTTTCACACACCTTGCACCCCTCACACATTACACCACTGCTCCTATACCCTACTACAGCCCCATATCCCAGCAGACTCCAGACTCTGGGAGGGGGTGCCGACACTCCTGGCACCATAACCACTACACAGAGGAGTAGTGGTTATTGTGCATGGAATATTTCTTTAAATAATCTACAAGTGCCCCTCCCGGGCTCAGGCTCTGAATCCGTCACTGGTATATGACATGTATATTAGTTATATATATATCTATTATATTTACACATATTAATGTACATTTATATATGCATAATACACAGAGAAATTTCATTAATATGTACCATATGTAATGAGCAGATATTGGCCCAGTCTTGTTGCTAGGTGCATACCCCAGCACAATAACATATTTAAAGAGAAGAGCACACCCACAGGACTTCAAAATAAAAAATTTTTACAGTTGTGCCCTACATACATTCACCATTTCAGTCCCATTAACAAGCTTTCCTTAATATGTCAAGGTAGTTGGACTGAAACATTGATTACATGCAAAGGCACGTCTGCTTAAAATAAATCTGCACTTGTGTTTATTTTGAAGCCTATGAGTGCGCTTTTTACGTTGAAGTACTTTTTAATTTTAAGTTATCTGTTCTAACTCTGTATCTGCACACTATGCTGGCGCGACGCATTATGGGGCTGGTAAATATTTTTTTTCCAGGTCTGCTTTTAATTCCCAGTCCGGCCCTGCAGCTAATATCCCCACTTGGCAAATGGACACCATAGTTCCCTCTGTTCCCTTCTGGACAGGCATGTTGAAGGTTGAGTGGCAACTGGCTTGCATCCAATTTTTATGTCTTTTGGACATCTTCAAATTACATGTTTAGTTAGTTTTTTGCTCTCTTATATTATTTTCAGTTATTTCTGCTTATGTTATTTTTTTCCTTCTCAAAAATGAGCTGGCTTTTAAGCCTTTAGTAATTACTAGGGCTAACTGGAAAATTTTCACCCTTTTCCTCTCCCTCCCATTTCGTACCTAGGGGTTAGTGGGTCTTTCTTTCTCTCACCCTTAACAGTTTATATATACTGTTTGTGCTTGGGGCACTGGCTCTTTTCCCCTCTCTCGTAACCTTGTATACATTGTGATATTGTGCATCCATGACCTGCCTAGCCCACTGGTGCCTCATTATGTCTGGCTATTTTACAGTTCTATATTGTTTTGGTTCTATGTCCTATTGGAAGAACTTATGGAATGTTTAATCCTTGTTTAGTAAATCTACCGTAGCTGCCAATAGGGTGTCATTGTATTATATATATTATCAGTTCTTGCTTCTGCATAGCCATAGTAGGACTCAACCGTATAAGTAAAACCCCTTTTTCTAGTGGCTCTATATGGTATGGATGTCTTAATTAAAAAAAAAAAAGGAGAAAAACGAACCGCATTCAAACCACGTGAAGATCCTGGTGCTAAACTGGACCAAGGGCCAGCACCAGCCCCAGGGAGTAGATATCAGTGGTAGAAAGAGGATACAGGCACTACAAGTATCTTCAATTGTATTTATTAGGACAAATGAGACACCTCACTTTCTTCCTTTGATACTTACTTAATTTTAGGCTGATGTTCCTTGCCGTATCATGGTTTGTATTGTAAACACAGTACTTAATGGACCACTATAGGCACCCAGACCATTTCAGCTTAATGAAGTGGTCTGGGTGCCAGGTCCGGCTAGAATTAACCCTTTCTTCTATAAACATAGCAGTTTCAGAGAAACTGCTATGTTTACCTATGGGTTAATCCAGCCTCTAGTGGCTGTGCCATTGACAGCCGCTAGAGGGGCTTCTGCGCTTCTCACTGTGATTTTCACAGTGAGAAGACACCAGCGTTCATGGGTAAGCATTGAGAATGCTTTCCTATGGACTGGCTGAGTGCGCGCGGCTCTTGCCGCGCATGCGCATTCAGCCGGTGACATCGGAAGAGGGAGGAGGGCTCCCTCGGCGCTGGAAAAAAGGTAAGGGATTAACCCCTTCCTCCCCTTCAGCACCACGGGAGTGGGGGCACCCTCAGGGCTCTATAGTGCCAGGAAAACAAGTATGTTTTCCTGGCACTATAGTGGTCCTTTACATAAGTTGTAAAAAAACATGAAAAAAAACCCACAAAAAAACATTTAGATCAGGTTAGAGAAGGTAGAGTGGTTGAAATATAATAAAGCAAAATTTACAATTCCAGAGAAATAGTATTTACTGGGATGAATAGATCTTATTTACTTCTGCTACACAACCACATTTCAGGGGATTTGCTACCCCATGAAGCTTCAGAGCCACTTTTTAGCCAGCATAGTATGTACATTAAAATGTAAAGAAAGAAGAAAATTATAAAAAAAAAAAAAAAAACCCACACTGACTTTTAGTTAGCTATTTGGTTGTTCTAAAAGTGAAAGAAAGACAGTGTCTCTTCAAGAAAACTGCTTGCCTATCATTGAAAGAATCCAGATTTGAAAATATCTTTAATTGAATGTGTCTGATGTGTGCCATCTCAACATCTTTAAAGTAAGCTGTTAATTTTCTGTTCTAATTCTGATACGACACGTTGTTCACTTTGCATGTAAGAATTTAAAGGCTTGTGCACATGCACAGGACAGCGCGGTCCTGCACCAACAAATGCTCTATGAGAGTCCTTTGATTTAATAATGAGGTCTGACTCTGTTATTTAGCTGAAGCACCCTCTATTGGCTGTCAGGGAAGACAGCTCTCTATACGCTTATTAACCCTGTAATCATAACATTGCTCTATCTACTAAAAGGCAATGTTTTTACATAACGCAGGCTAAAACCCTAAAGGACAGGCGGCTCTCTAATTAGCGTGGCTGGGGCCTAAACTGCATGTGGCGAGGCCGCCGGGTCCTCGGTCAATGACCGAGGACCCGACGCCTGGGGGAGCTAGGCGGGCTTGCCGGTATGCGCTGGGTGTGAGGCCCCTGGCTGCCGGTCAGCACCGCCAGTCACCACAGACGCGGTCTGCAATGGCCACCGGACCACCAGGGAGCCCACTGGACCAGAGAAATTAAAAGGTAGGTTCTGTCTCCCCTCACCATCACCCCACACCACCCACCAGCCTCACCCCCACACCCCCCTCAGAATCACCCCCACACCACCCCCCTCACCACCCTCAGCATCACCCCCCCCACTCCCTCAGCACCCCCCACCTCCCTCACCTCCCTCAGCATCCCACACCACCCCATCACCACCCCCTGCCCTCAGCATTACCCCCACTCCACCCTCAGCCTCACCACCCCCACACCACCCAAGCAGCACCCCCTCACCACCCTCAGCCTCACCCCCACGACCCTCAGCATCATCACCACCCCACCACCATTAGCATCACCCTCCCTCCCCACCCTCAGCACCTCCATCCACCCACCCCTCAGCATCACCCCCCACACCACTCTCCCCCATCACCCCCACCATCAACCCCCTCCTTCTCACACCATCACCCCTCCCTCTCACCATCACCCCCTCCCTCTCCACCATCACCCTCACCACACCATCACCCGCCCTATCCATCTCACCATCACCCGCCTCTTCCTCTCATCACCCACCTCTCCCTCTCACCATCACCCCCTCTCATCATCACCCCCCCCCCTCCATACAAACAACACACTTCAAGCAGCTACCCCATACACATAGGGTCTCAGACAAAAACGCAAACATGCTCACAGAGACAAATATTCACATACACAAGGATACTCTCTGTCAGACACACTCTCAGGCACATACACATGTAAACTGTGCATCAATGTGTATATGTGACACTTTTTTGTTAGTGGGGCCTCATCTTTGAGTTTCGCCTAAGGCCTCATAAAGTCTAAAGCCGCCTCTGCTAAAGGACCACTGCACACAGACCACTTCATTGAGATGACATGGTTTGGATGCTTCTAGTCGTATTTGTTTTGGCCACTTATATCTCTTGAGCTGTTTATAAACCTGCACTCCCATGATCCTCTACCAGCCAACTATTTCAGTTGTAGTTATCAACAGTTAATACAGTGATGGGCTTAGCACTTCGGAAGATGTTTCAGAACCACATTAACCATTACCTTCAGCCAGTCTTAACAGTGGCTTGGCATCATGGGAAATGTAGTTGACAAAGACTGTGAAGCCACCTCTAGCCATTACCAAGCTAGAGTATCAGAGGGTGCATTTTGCTTCAACGGATTTCTCACCAGTAAAGAATCAAAACACCACACAAACTGTTTAAGATAAAAACCACATAATCACATAAGATTATTGATATAATTCAGGACAGGCAGACTGACAAACACTGGAGCAATGAAGAGTGGCTAAAGTTACAAAAAAAAAAAATTATTATATAAATTCAAGCTGAAATATATCCTCCATATGTCAAATCAAGTAATTCTAGTGGGCAGAAAGCTAGTCAAATAATCATAGTTACACAATAAGTCCAGAATGGCACCTTGAAGAATCGATTTACTGCTTTATAGCTGCACTGTCACCGTCTATGGACTTAGCATAATTTGCAATGACCCAATGACGGTGACATCGCGGCTAGGGGTCAGGTGGCCGGTGGGGGCAGGGCAATGTGAGATTTACTTGCCTGAATAGACACAGCTAATATCTCTGCAGACGTCACAGGTGACGGCTGGGAGATAGACACTTCTTGACAGTGGTAGGTCCGCACAGTGTCTAGGTGTAGGAAATATACTGAGACAAAGTAATGCCTACTTTGTCTCAGTATATCTCTTGAAGGGTTGAAATTTCAGTGAAATTCCAACACAGTCAGTCTCATTGAAGGAATCAGGAAAGAAGTGGGGCATTCATTTTAAGTTCTTTGTATTTATACACATTTTGTTCTGGTGAGAATAATCATTTCCTTCAGGCTTTTTGCAGTAAACACTGCAAGTGTCAGAGACAAGACAGTATTTACATTACAGTCTAGGGATACCTCCAGTGGCCACTCCTCACATGGCTCCTGGATGTGTTTCCTGGGGCCGTACTGCACAGTGTGCAGCACAGTCAATCAGTGTCTCCACTCTAGCATGCAGACACTGAACCTTCCTCATAGAGACGCATTGATTCAATGCATTTCTATGATGAGATGCTGATTGGCCAGGGCTGTGCTTGGCTTGTGCTGGCTCTGCCCCTGATCTGCCTCCTTGACAGTCTCAGCCAATCTTATGAGGAAGCATTGTGATTGACTGTGATCAACACTTCTGATGTTGTCAGCCAAGGAGGCAGATCAGGGGCAGAGCCAGCAGCAGCAGACTGAAATAAAGGTAAGATTTTATTATATTTTAGGAGGGCAAGAGGGGGCCAGATGGTGTTTTTAACACTATAGAGTCAGAAATACATGTATGTGTTCCTGACCCTATAGTGTCCCTTTAAATAACAAAATAACTTACATACGTTTAAATCATGCCGAACTATATAAGCAAATGCACGAGAAAATATCACCTGATTTGCACTTACTCATATTACTGATGCAAGCAGCGGCAGCTAGACATTGGGGCAGTATACCCTCCCCCCACACCCCCAAATTCTTAGTCTCTACCTATTTAAACCCATATGATGCCATGCTCTGTTGAAAACCAGCTGCATCTCAAGTCATCAGGGGTTAATAGAAATTGCAGATATATTCATGACAATTACTGTGCTTTCTAACATACACTTATCACTATCACTAGTCCTTATAATTCTCCAAATACTTTTCTTTTCTTTTTTTTTTTGCAACAAAACCTGCAGGGTCCGTCTACTGCCCCATTTGCCCCTATGGACTACTCCTCACTGGATGCAAGATGTGCAACTGTATGACGATAAGTTGCAGGACAAAAAACAAATAAACTAACCCATTTTATATTTCAAATTAAAGCTGCACTGTTATTGGCTAATTGAGATTTTCAACCAATCAGAAGACCAATGTTATTCAATCACATGCACTGACCAGCAACAGAGAAGAATAAACTAATGGAGGCCCCCAGGATTAAAATTTTATAAGATAATAAAAGTAAAAGTAATCGCATTCCATGACTTTAATAAATAAATAGAGGTGAGCCAACAGCTATCATAAAAGTAAAAAATAGATCTTGCAATAAATGTAGTATGAGCATAAATATTTAAAATAATGTGTACAAACGCAATATGCAGTAAAAAAAATAAAAATAAAAGAATATTGCAAATAGTCTGGCACAACAACTAACTTATTCCATAACTTGCTCCGTGACTGTGCTCTATTTTTTATATAACCCAAACTTTAATTGAAGCATGATTGTTCCTTTAAGTGTTTCAAATCTAGAAATTGATTTTGATTAGATTAAAGAATATTTCAAGGCCATCTTAATTTTATATGATTACTTCGATTAAATTAAAACAAACGTGTGTTGCTGTTATAAATTAGTTCTTTTTAGAACAGGAACATTTTGAACAGAAAAAGATCAAATTTAAATCCTTGGATGAGATAAACAAAATATCACTGCGATGGATTTACAAGTTTTTATATCATATTTGTCGCAGTCTAGAGTCAAATGTCTCCAGTTTAAGGACATTCAGGTGTTTTGTTATCTTTGACCCGACTCTAGCTGCTTCTGATAAGTAATGAAAAGATTTTCTAAATTTCACAGCCCTATGACTCCATGAAGCTAGGGGATCTTTAAACATTTTCAGCTCCAATAATCCGGCACGTATTGTAGAGTCTTGCCAAATCTTACATCACAATATGCTGTGGGACCACAGCTCTCATGATGATGGGCCAGCCTTTAGAACGGCAAAGCATCATAGCAGTTGCAAATCTAAAGCATCTGGGGATTTACAGTTAAGGTACCCCTGTTCTAAATATTCTGTGCACTTCTCTTGAAAAACTACATTTGGGATATAGCTATATTGCAGGGCGGCAGCTTATACATAATTTCCCAAGTGATGAAAGAATGCAATTAATATGAAATAGCTCCAGTATTCTGTCTTTATGCTCTAATAGACAGTAAAAGAAAAAAAAAAGCAACACATTTATACATATGATAATTCTTTCTCTTCGCCTACCATTGTCTACAATAGCCCGTTCATAAACCTAGCCTTGCGTGAAGACCATGATAAAAGACATACTACAGGAGTATATGGTATGCAAGTACATCATCAGTAGTACTTACATTTTACATGGCTGTCTAAGAATTATGGGAGTTATCGATCAATATTAAAGCTGAAAAGCCACACGTTCTATGAACTTGGACTATAGTAAATAATTATGTCTATTGGGTTTGCGCATTTTAGCTAAAATACATCAAAGTGTAAATTTTTAGAGACTCCTCTGAACGGGTATGCAGTCACTGTGATGAACATGAAGCCTGGGTCATGCCATCAGGAGCAATTAATTGAATCCTGTGCATACTTTCTTTGGCTCCAAAAATACGAGCACATGGAATGTAAATTGCCTCCTTTATGGAATTTTGGCTTCATTGCCAGAGCTCACCTGATACCATCTCTGTCTGGCACCGAGAGCAAGCGGTTTATCAAGCAGCCCAGGGCACGTAGGCACAGCAAGTGTATATATTCACTTGGCATTGCGTAGGATGGTGAACAAGCCGTCTCGCTTTTTATTTTCAGAGGTTCACTTTGCTCTGTGATTTATGCATAAGTGATAGCTGTATAGAACCAGATAATCTCAAACTGGCATGCTGATAGACGAATCTGAGATTCGGACACACTACAGAGCACAGGGCTACATTTTGCTATTTTGTACTTAAAAGTACACCACATGGAGCGAGGTTTTTTTAAACGTGAAATATGAGATAGCACTTGCTATGTTGCAATAAAATGTGTAAAATAAAAAGCATTATCTAGTTATCCAGACACTTTAAATTAACCTGTGCTAAATACTAGGTTTCTGGACAGAAGTAAAATTCAGATCATTTGAGGAATGAGTTGGTTCATCCGAATCTCATTAAAGAATGTTTTTTGTTAATGAAATGACATCGCCCACTATTAACTGTTTGAGTGCCATAGGATGAACATCTCTAGCTAATTAGAAGGGAGCTGGGTATATAGGCATTGCTTTCCAAAAGTTTTCATTTGTATCAGTTAGATGGCCAAACTAGCAGGATGCAATTGTCTTTTAAACCACCCAACGGGCCATCTGAGGAGTGCCCATTGATGTAAAAAACTAAGAAAATCAGAGCGTGGGAGCAGACTTTGACGACAAATATGCTCCCATTAAACAATGTAATTTTCTATACGCTAAATGAAAAAAAAATGTCAGCTGTCAGACATTTAATATAGATAAATATGTAATTTCTCACAAAATAATATGTAATTAAGTATTATTTGTCTTTCCAATTATATTTGTACATCTTCTAGCTGAAATGTAATTGTTCTAAAAGCTACGTGGACTAGGTAACCAACACCTTTCAAACATATTTTGATACTTGTCATCTTTCTCAATGTCACGGCACAGCCTGAGCCCTGCAGACAGCAAGGAATGGACACCCCTTTAAGAGACCTGGCTTTGAACTCACAGCTCCAGCATCCCAGGCAGGTTCTCTGCCGTGCTGTCCACCATGGGGCTTCAGTCTCTGTTTGCATTTTTCTGCTTCCTGACCACCTTGCCCTGGATTAAGCAGCACTGATCCACCTGCAGCCCTTTTCCAATTACAGTCAGCTGCACCTAATTAGCATGCTGTAAACGCCAGCCCTGCCTGAGCCCTAGTATCTGGTCATTTTGCCTGTTTGGTGTTTCCTGCTGGATCTTTGATTTGCTACTGACTGATTTCCTGGATTCTGACCTCTGCCTGATTTACCGACTTTGTTACTCCGCTGCCAGCCCTGACTTCTGCTTCTCATCTGACCCTGCCTTTGGATTTCCCCTTAATCTGTACTGTGTTTTGGATTTTGCCTCCTCCTGTGTCATCTCCTGCAACTAGGCTCCAACTCCTGGTAAACTGTTCCATAAGTCCCCTCATGACTGTTACACTTAAATAGTAAATAATTTGATTTTAAAAGCTATACTATCACCCCCAGTCGTCTCACTAGACTAGTCCCAACAATTTCTCCACTTCCTACACCAATGTAACTTGGGCTGAGAGGCCTAATTCACTGGCTAAAGTTTAATAAAATCGGCAAATAAAAAGTGCTGATTCTTTAAAGAAGAGCTCTGACTTAATGGAATATTTCTTATTATAAATTACTTATTCCCTATATTTAGAAAATGTGTGTTTGTGAAGAATCAAATGTAGACATCCTGATCCAAACCACCATATTTAAATCTATCTTTGAACTGGGTGCCTCCTTTTTGGATCCCTGTCATCCTTAGTATAAATGTAATAAAAGATATTGGTTTTTTTTTTTGTTTTTTTTCAAATGTGCCATTTCCAGAGAAGTGATGATTAATAAAGGGACACCATAGGCAACCAGACCACTTCAGTTTATTGACGACACTCTGTTGGACTTAGTGATGCAATATAAAAATTGCAGTTTAAGAGAAACTGCAATGTTTACATTGCAGCACTAAGTCAGCCTCTAGTGGCTGTCACTAGCGACTGTCACTAGCCACTAGAAACACTTCTGGAATCATACCAGACTTTAGGCCCCTAACTGATACTGGACGTCATCACGCTCTGCATGAGGACATCCAGCGTCAGAGAAATCCCCATAGGAAAGCATTTATTATTTATTTATATTTATTTATAAAATATTTTACCAGGAAAGATACATTGAGATTTCTCTTGTTTTCAAGTATGTCCTGGGTCCACAAATCATTGCATTGTTACATTAGGTACAACAAAAACAAAATTAATACACAATATATACAAAATTTAACATAGAACAGGCAGGAAATATATAATCAACCATGACACGTGCATTCTGTTTTGAGGTATGTAGAGAGGGATCTCTTAAATTACTTTAGGCTTAGGAAGATTTTAAATTGTGCGGAAGGTCGTTCCACAATTGCGGTGCTCTATAGGAGAAGGAGGATCGGGCCGCTTTCTTTTTGTATTGAGGTAGACTAAGTAAAGTGCTTGTACTGGATCGGAGCTTATAGAAAGTGGGAACAGCTGGGGAAAGCATTTTGTTCATGTAGGGTGGGAGTTTCCCCAGAAAAGCTCTTAAAAACAAGGCTGGAAAGATGAAGGGTGCGTCTGGATTCCAGCGATAGCCAGTTTAGTTCTTTTAGCATGTCACAATGATGGGTCCTGTAATTTTATTGTAGCACAAATCGGCAGAACGAGTTATACAATGTGTTGAGTTTATTAATGTGGGATTGCGATGCAGATGCATATACTACATCCCCATAATCAATGATTGGCATCAGCATTTGCTGTACAATCTTTTCCTTTACTGTAGGGCTTAGGCAGGCTTTGTTTCTGTACAGGGCACCTAATTTTGGATAAAGTTTAGATGCAAGCTTTTTCTATGTGCAGGCCAAAAGATAGATTGGGGTCTAATATCATACCCAAGTATTTGAAAGAGTGGACTGCGGTCAGTGTGCCATTTGAATTTGTTTTGATGGATAGGTGGGAATTGTGTAATTTGTGTAATTTAGGTACTGTTCCAAAGATCATTGTGACAGTTTTGTCAGTGTTCAGGAAGAGTTTGTTTTTTGCGATCCACTTTTCTACCTCTGTAAACTGGTCTTGGAGCACAGCCTCAAGTTGCGGTAGATTGGATTTGCTCGCATAGATTACCGTGTCATCTGCGTACATGTGTACATTTGAGGATTGGCAGACATTAGGCAGATCATTTATAAATAATGTAAATAGTAGGGGGCCGAGAATGGAACCCTGGGGAACACCACACGTGACTGGGAGAGGGAGGGAGTCACTGTCAGAAATGGACACATATTGCGAGCGATCCGATACATACGATCGAAACCAGTTTAGAGAATGATCACCAATACCTGATTTTTTATTTATTTATTTATTTTTTGGAGTTTGTGCAGTAGAATGTCATGGTCTACTGTGTCAAAGGCCTTAGCAAAATCAAGGAAAATAGCTCCAGTTAGGGCTCCTTGTTCCATGCCAGTTTGGATGTCATTGCAAACTTTTAGGAGGGCAGTTGTAGTGGAGTGATTCTGGTGAAAGCCCGATTGATCAGGGGTTAGATAGTTTGATTGTTGGTAGTACTCACAAAGTTGCGTATGGACACATTTTTCTAAGATTTTTGGCAATGATATTGGGCGATAGTTAGAAACCAAAGTAGTGTCACCACTTTTATGGATAGGCACTACTCTCGCAGTCTTCCAAAGTTTGGGTATGTATCCAGACACCAAGGATTCGTTAATTAGAGTTGAGACGGGTTTAGCAATTGCCGGCGCACTGAGCTTCAACAGCATTGCTGGGATTTGATCCGGTCCGGACTGGTTTTTCATTTTTAGATTAAGATGTTTTTTAATGACACTAACAGGTACAGGTCTAAAAATAAACTTGTCTATATCGGGCCTTTGCAAATTTAGTGTGACCTGATCCACATTTGTAGTTTCAGGATGCGTGTCATTTATTAGCTTGGCAATCAGGGCAGTAGAGCATCCGACAAAATAATTGTTAAAGGCATTTGCTACATCTAAGGGAAGTTGCAGGGTTTGGTTACCCACTTTCCCAGTGGAGGGTTGGGAGTGGATTGGGGGAGTTTGTAGTTTATTTATGACTTTCCAAAAGTTTCTAGGGTTTGAGATGTTACTGTTCAGATTTTCATAGAAATATTGGGCCTTGGCCAGTTTTGTCTGTTTTGTGCATATATTTCGCCATTGTCTATATGCACTGTGATCATTCATAGAGCCAGTACGCTTAAACTTTGACCACAAAGAATCCCGAAACTGGTACACTTGGATGAGGTCAGCTGTGATCCAGTTCATATGTGCTCCTTTTACCCTCACCTTACGCAGCGGGGCATGCACATTCCAAATTTGTAGGAGTTCAGACTGAAAGTATTCAACAGCACAGTCTAGATATGGGATAATGTTTAATCTGTGCCATGAGAGATTCTTGATGTCATTTAAAAAGGATTCAAGATTACATTTTTTGAAGGACCTAGTTATTTTAACCTTGGGAGAGGATTTAATAGCCTTTATTTTGCGCACGCAGTACACTAAACAGTGATCACTGAACGTGTTTGGGAGAACACCGGCCTCCTGGATTCTATCAGGAGAAGTGGAGAGTATCCAATCGAGCAGGGTATGGTTATGGCTTTTAATGTTTATGCGAGTTGGGGAGGAGATTAATTGCGTTAGCTGCAAAGTCTTAAACAGTGTGCAAGAACTATTATTTTTAGGGTTCATCCAGTCAATATTAAAATCTCCAAAGACCAACAGTTCACTTTTGGGGTTTTGAGCTATGGTTTCACTAAGGAGATGGGCTATGTCAGAAAGGGAATGCACAGGGGAGCTAGGTGGGCGGTAGATTCCTGCAACAATGATTGATTTACTGCATGGGATCTCAATTGTGCCAGAAAGGAAATCAAAGGTGGCAGGAGGACTAAGGTTTTGTAATGTAGCCCCATGTAGCCAGAGCGCAGCTTAGCGGAAAAGGGCCTTGACAGGAGTTAGGAGGCGGGCATAGGAGGGACCAGTAGGTCTGTGGGATTATGGGATGGGGGCTGGCTATTTAATAGGCAGCCATTTTAAAAATGTGCACATTAATTTCTGCCTAGCTGTGTTTGTGGTGCCTCTGGTACTCACTGACCTGCTAGGTAGGGTTTTCTTCTTTTGTCTCCTCTGCAGGGCCATGGAAGAGGTTGAGCGGATCCTGGATGGGATTCGGGCGGCGCGGCAACAGGGCCCAGGCTGGGCGAAGATGCACCTGGGGCCCCTTCTGGCGGCGGCTGATGGCGGCGGTCGCCCCGGCGCGGGCTAGGAGACCTCCAAGGCGGTTGAGTCTGGGCGCAGGGCCCGTGACTTCCTCCACCAGCGGTACTGCGGCCGTGGGAGAAGGCCGCGACAGGCCTGGAGGCCGCGCGGTCGAGGTACCACCTCCCGGCGGCCGGCCAGAGCCTCGGCAGGCGGGCTCGCGGCGGGCTGCGGCCCTGGCAGCAGACGGCGCGCCCCCTGGACCGGTCGGGGCGGCGCCGGGACCGGAGGAGGCGCAGGCGGTGAGGCGGCCCTGCCGGGAGTCGGGCAGGCGGGCCGGGCGGGCTCTTCCAACGGCGGGAGCGGCGGACGGAGGAGAGCGGGCCAGAAAGGCACGGACCGGGCCCAGGGCGGAAAAGGCAAGTGCAGGGGGCCCCCTTGGCGTGGGGCCCAGCTTAGGGGTGCAGCCTGGGGGTGGTAGGCTGGTGGCTAGGGGTGGGAGTAGTAGTGGGGCTCAGGTGTCTGGGGGGGGGCCCTTCTGGAGGGATTCAGAGTTGCTCTCAGGGCCACAGAGTGGGGTGGAGCGGGGGGGGCCCCGGTAGGGGTTGCTGGGGCATCGGGGTCCCTTGGAGAGGGGAGGTCAGCTGGTCGGGTAAGGGAGGTAGGTGTTGAGGTGGGTAAGGAGGGGGTTGGTCAGCGGGCGGTTGAGCATAGGGGGCGGGGGGTGTCTGGGGGCCGGTCACAAGGGCGGGGGGGTGCAGGGGTCGGGGGGGCTATGCGGGCTCAGAGGCCGGGTCTAGTGGGTCAGGGGGTAGTGGACCTGGTGACAGCTCCGGGTCGGACTCAGGCAGCGTTGGTTCTTCACCTGTGAGGGACGCGAGGTCCCTCAGGGCGCGGGGGAGAAAGGGGATCCGGCGCAGGCGCTCTCCCTCGGGAAGTTCAGTAGAGTCTAGGTCAGGGTCCTTGGGGCGGGGACGACAGGGGAGGGTGGCGAGGGTTGAGGGTAGGAGTCGGAGTCCTCGGGGCGGGGGGGAGCGGGCTCACGGGGGTCAGCGGGTGAGTGGCGCAAGACGGGAGGCCTTGGTGGCAGGCAGGCACTCCCTGGGTCGGGACGGGAGGGGAGCCGGTGAGCACTACCCCCTGCCCAGGATGTCTTCTCCTCATTCTAGGTCTCCGAGCCGTTCATCGTCTACGTTTTCGAGGCACCAGGCGGGCTCCCTGGTTGGCGGGACGTCGGCGGATGTTGCGCATCCAGGTCAAGCAGCGGTTGACAACGCAGCCCCGGGTACGGACGGATCGAGGGGCTTGGCCGGTGAGTCCACTGGCCCTCTAGGGTCTAATACACTAGTTCACACACTTCAGTCACTGCTCCACTCATTGGGGGCGGGGGGTGGCACTTCGGGCGACGTAGGTCAGGTTTGGACGCGAGGGACCGGCGAGGCGGGGCATGGTAGCGGGGCTCCTGTGGTGACCGCGCCCAGCGGGGGGGCGGGTGTGGAGGCCAGTCCGGGTGAGGTGGGACGCGAGCGGGCGGAATTGTCGGGGGGAGTGTCAGACGCAGCTAGGCAACATGCGTACGTGTCATTCGCGGGCCCGCTGGGACGTGCACCTCAAGCAGGAGGCGAAAGAAAAAATTTGGAAGGGGGAGTTCTGTGAGATATTCTCCCTTCTTCCTCTGGAGGACTTCATTGACCTCAAGGAGGAGGACAAGAAGGACGAAAAGAAGGAAGAGGAAAAGCGGAAGCGGTATCGGAAGATACCGAAGTCCTTCGGGAACTAGTTGAGGGCGTTCTGCGTCCTGGCCAGTGTGATAGGGGAGAAATCGCCGAGTTCTTGCTCTTCCCTATTCTGTTATTTGGACGGGATCTGGGAAGCGTACCGCACCTACGGCGGGCTGGCATGGTGGCGGTACGACGAGCAGTTCCGGCAGCGCTTAGCAGCCAATCCGGGGATGAGGTGGGACCAAATGGACCTGCCCCTTTGGATGAAGCTGATGATGGCGCAGAAGGCTCAGCACGCGGCTGGCGCAAAGGGACAGTCCGCCTCGTCGGCCGCCTTGCAGAAGGGCTTATGCTGGTCGTTCAACGAGGGTCAGTGCAAGTGGGGGACAGCCTGCCGCTTCAAGCATGAATGCGCGGGCTGTGGTGGGACTCACGGGCTCCAGAGATGCTATAAGAAAGCTAAGTCGGGTGGAGCCGGAGCTCCTCCCGCGGCCGGGGGCAGTGGGACAGCTTCTGCCCCGGGGCCTAACCCCGGTGAGGCTCGACGCGATGGAACCCTGGCTAAGCCGCTACGGTAAAAAGGGGGACGCAGAGCTGCTTAGGTCGGGGTTTGGACAAGGGTTCTTCATCCCCTTCCAGGCGAGGGGGGGGTTCGGTTTGTACGCGTAATCTGAAATCGGTGTGGGAATTTCCGGATGTCGTCCGGGAAAAGCTCAGTAAGGAGGTGCGGTTGGGCAGGATGGCGGGTCCATTCTCAGCCCCGCCGCTTGAGGGCCTTAGGGTGTCACCACTAGGGGTGGTTCCCAAGAAGGAGAGCGGGAAGTTTCGGCTCATTCATCACCTGTCCTATCCTAAGGGTGCGTCGGTGAATGACGATATCGATGGGAACTTGTGCTCGGTCTCTTATGCATCATTCGACCAGGCGGTCGAGCTGGTTAAGAGGGCCGGGCGTGGGGCTTTGCTGGCCAAGGTGGATATTGAAGCTGCTTTTCGCTTGCTTCCGGTTCATCCGGCTTGTCACCATCTACTGGGGTGCTTCTTCGAGGGAGGTTACTTCGTCGACTTATGTCTCCCGATTGGCTGCTCCATTTCGTGCTCCTATTTTGAGAAGTTCAGTACCTTTCTCGAATGGGTGGTGCGGGTGGAGTCAGGGAGCGAAGCGGTGGTGCATTATTTGGATGACTTCCTCTGCGTGGGGCCGGCGGGTTCTCCCGCCTGCCTGCACCTGTTGCGGACGGTTGAGTGGGTGGCGGGCCACTTTGGGGTGCCATTGGCGGCGGACAAGACTGAGGGCCCGACCGAGTGCCTCAGCTTTCTGGGTTTGGAGATAGATTCGGTGCTTGGGGAATGCCGGCTGCCCCTGGCTAAGTTGGGCGGACTGCGCAGTGCGGTGACCGCGGTGCAGCGGGCACGTAAGGTGACCCTGAGGCAGCTACAATCGTTGATCGGGATGCTCAATTTTGCCTGTAAGGTGATACCTATGGGTAGGGTGTTCAGCCGCAGCCTGTCGGCAGCCACCGCGGGGGTCGGTTCTCCACATCATTTCGTTCGGGTCTCTTCCTCGATGAGGGCTGACCTGGACGTCTGGAAGGTCTTTTTGCAAGACTTTAACGGGACGGTGTTCTTCCGTCAGGAGAGTGTGTCCACGGCCAAATTGGAGCTGTTCACCGACTCATCGGGTAGCGTGGGTTTCGGGGCCTACTTCGGGGGGAGATGGTGTGCTCAGAGGTGGCCGGAGGCGTGGGGGCGAAGCCCCCTCATACGGAACTTGGCTTTTCTGGAGCTGTTCCCGTTGGTGGTGGCATTGGCCCTGTGGGGGGACCTGCTTCGCGACCGCAAAGTGGTCTTTTTCTCTGACAATATGTCAGTGGTACACGCCGTCAATAACCAGTCGGCAGCATCCAAACCAGTGGTGAAGCTATTGCGGCGATTTGTTTTGCTGTGCATGTCCCTTAATGTAGTTTTTCGCGCGTGTCACGTGCCTGGGTATTTGAACGAAGTGGCTGATGCTCTGTCTCGCTTTCAGTGGTCCCGGTTTTGGGCGGTGGCTCCGGAGGCTCAGGAGACAGGGCAGGCGTGCCCGGACGAGATGTGGCAGCTCGGAGCATCATGCTTGGAGGACTCGTAAGGGCTTCGCTGGCACCAACCACCTGGACCGCATACAGTAAGGTTTGGGGTGCCTGGGAACGTTCCTGGGAAGGGCTGGGCCAGGGGCTGCAGGTGGAAGCGTCGCATGACGCCTTCCTGTGGTTTACTTTTCATTTGCTGGCAAAAGGTGTGTCCCCCGCAATGGTTGATAGGACCATGGCGGCGATGGCCTTTTGGTTTAAATTCCACGGGTGGGAGGACCTCACGAAGGCGTTTGTCATCGGCAAAGGGTATCGGAGGGGCCGGAGGGCGCCGGATGCTAGGCGCCCGGTCTCGGTTCGGGTACTTGGGAACTTACTCCGGGTGCTGCCCGGAATCTGCTTCGACGGGTTTGAGGTAGCCCTGTTCAGGGCAGCTTTTCTCTTGGCCTTCTTTGGGGCATTCCGGATAGGGGAATTGGTGAGCGCTACTCGGTCAGGGTCGGGGGGTCTGCAGGTATCCGGTGTTCGCATGCTCGCTGGGAACTTGGTAGTATACCTGGCTACGTCCAAAACGGACGTCATGGGTAAGGGCCGGGACGTGACGTTGGGTCCCCTGCCCGGGTCTTCACTGTGCCCGGTTGCGGCAGTGGCTCGGTTCTTGGAGCTGAGACCGGCAGTTGGGGGGTCTTTATTGGTTCATGCCGATGGCTCCTCGCTCTCTCGTTTTCAATTTTCTAAGGTGTTCCGATCGGGCCTGGGGGCGTTGGGGTTGAGTGCTGCTGCCTATGGGACTCATTCCTTTCGCATAGGGGCGGCCACCGAGGCCGCGCGCCTGGGCATGGGGGACGAGTTAGTCAAGAGGATCGGGAGATGGGAATCCGCTCGGTTCCGCACGTATGTGCGCTTGGGTTTGTTGGATCAGTGATGCAGGCTGTATCGGACGGGGGGAGTGCCCCGGTCTGGGTGTAGGTGTTTTACGCTGTTTTCCTTCTTCCCCAGGTTATGTCGCGTGGATCGTGGGCCATTCCTTCATCGTCTGGGCCGGTCGGAGAGCTGCAGCTCGAGCCAACAGGCCAACAGCTGGGCTTCCCAAAAGACCTCCTAACAGTGCGATGGCTGGGTTTTAAGGGATTTGGCTGGGGCGACGTGTGCGGAGTGATAATTTGGATGGTAGCAGGCGGGGCGAGGCCGGATATGCTAGTTCTACACGCAGGGGGCAATGATCTGGGCCTCATTCCGCAGCGTAGGTTGGTTAAATGGATGAAGCAGGACCTGAACAGGTTGTTCGATCTGCTTCCTGGGGTGATGCTGGTGTGGTCTGAGATCGTTCCGAGGCGTCGGTGGCGACACGCGAGGGATCCGATAGCCATCGACAGATGCAGGGGAAAGGTTAACAGCTTGATGGCAAGCTTCGTGAGGAAATTGGGGGGCGTGGTAGTGAGGCACGTAGAATTGGAAGGCGGGCTGCCAGGTTATTACCACACGGACGGCGTCCATCTCTCAGCGGTGGGTCTAGATTTGCTGAACTTGGGCTTGCAGGAGGGGATGCAGAGGGCTCTCTTTCTTCGGGGTGGCGGAGCTCGATCGGCTTGAGGGGTCAAGGTCCGAGCTTGTGGCGGGATAGAGAGCTAGGGAAGGCAAAAAATAGGCTCCCCATGAGGAACGTGAGGAACATGAAGAATTGTGGTCACTGGTGGATGGTGGGTTTCGAGTCCTGGAGGTGGCTCAGAACCTGGTGGGGTAGGGGTATCTGGGTATACCCCTACCGTGGTTACTTATGGTTGGCACTTAAGTCAGTTCATGTTGGACTGAGGTTAAAGCGTTATTTATATATATTCATGTGTTTCTTATGTTGGGTCATTACCCTGATATTTAATGAAGGTATAGATGCGAGGGCGGAGTATGGGGGCAATGACCCATGTTTTATATATATGTTAATTATTAGTATCGTTACTATGTTTGTTAATAAAGCTGTGGACTAATTTTCCCATATCCCTGTGTCAGCGTGTTATTGGGGATAGGTATGTGGGGTGGTTGTTGTCAAGGTTCCGACTGCCCATATGGCGACTATACACCAGTCAAGGGGTAAACTTTATTGTCAACATAAATAACAATGCCTCCTCCTCTCTTTGCTCTGTCATTTCTAAAACCTGAATAACCCTGTATTGCAATGGTGGTGTCTTGTATTTTAGCTGTTAACCATGATTCTGAGAGCACAATGATTTTTGGTTTGTAATGGGAACACCAGGCTTGCAGTGCATCCAGTTTTGGGAGTAAACTACGGATGTTGCAGTGCACAAAAGAGAGGCCTTTTTTAGTGGGAAGATTAGGACTAGAATTAGCTGGGGGACCAGGGTTAGACTCCACATCATTTGCAAGGGCAAGTAACATAAGGAGTAGGAATTTGGACATCATCTTTGTTTGGCCATATAGTGAATGGGATAATTTATAATTTTGTGAGTTTGGGTATAGCAGTGAGTATTCAATGCTATGGAGAGAGCCTAACGCACTAGTGGCTGGGGATCTACCTTTGACTTTGAACATCATAATAAATATTTGTTTTTAACCCCCAGGCAGACATTAGGAATTATTATCTTGGGTTTATTTTTGGATTAGTTATTTAAAACAATTAGGGTGTTTTCAACTGAATTATCACTGTAAGAGAATATATATATGCAAACTGTATAATGCATAACCTTTAACCCCTTAAGGACACGTGACATGTCATGATTCCCTTTTATTCCAGAAGTTTGGTCCTTAAGGGGTTAAAGGATATAAAAACCCAAGCCATTTGCTGTGCCCATTTACCTTATAAGGTTGTACTTAGCAGTGATGTCATTATGGCTCTTACATCATAATAATAAGCTGAGGGAATGTAACAATTGCTTGCACTCTCTGAAGCCAGTCAGTGTTTAGCTGGGAGGACATCATAAACAGGAACTCATCAGGTGTTACATCTAATCAGAACAAACTGAAACCTTTAGGATAATACTGGACAATGCTAACATATTAATGTCTTTGGTTTCCTAGAATGAAGTCTGTTAAGCAGTATTACTGCCGCATGGACCTAAACAGGATCAGAGGAGGATGGTGATGTATAAAGGGATGGGGTGATGGTAAATGATTCATACGAGATCAATGTAATACAGATCCAGAGACTGATTTGTAGCCGATCGCCTTAATATGGGGTCAGGAAGGAATTTTTTACTTGGACATTTTACTAATGGAATGTCCACTTTTTTTTCGCCTTCCTCTGGATCACTAATTCACTAACCTTTAAATTGTAGCAAACTAAAATCTTAGAGTTATTCATTAAACACCGAATTTTGTCCAGATGGTTTTCATATTTTTGTAACCACTGTAAATTATTAATAATTTAAAAATCGCTTTAAATGTTAAATTGTTTGATAGATAGCTTGGTAAGCATTTATCAAAGATAAATAACCTAAATAAAATTAGATTTAGTTACTTTAATAATACAATAATACAAGGAGAATAGGTGTCCGGCTTTTACGAGTCTGGGCCTGAACCTTATATATTCCAGCTCTCTGGCAGCATTTGCTCCAGTTGAAATACAGGCAAAATTCTAGTTCATTTGGAGCCAGAATTGCAAAATTCAGACAATATCAAATCTTACAAAGAATGCCCTTATTTTGCTTTCTGAATGGCCCCGTACACAACCATATTGCTTTGCCCCATTTTGTATGTGACCACAGGGATTTAAATGAATAATCAAATTTAGCAAAAACAGTTGTGACTAGTTATTTTTCCTACATTTTGCCATCAGATTTTATTGTGCTACAGTTCAGTCTTTGGCAAATAAACCTGTTCATCAAGGTGTGTGTTTTTTTTTTTTTTTCTCCATTATAAATAAATAGAGAAAAATAAAATATTTTGCCTCTGTCGCATTCTTTCATTGCTAAACTCCAGCGCTCATTCACATTTACTACATATTAAAAGGTGCTAGGAGTGGTTATGGTGTTACGAGTTCCGCAGCTCCAACCTAATATAAGTAGTCAAACCATTAATCAGCTGATGCTCTCAGCCAACGAGCTGGCCCTGCACCGTTTGGCTTAGCTCAGGGGAGGTAACGGGACTTTCAGCTGTTGAATAAAAAGTGGAGCCAGCAGACCCAGGTAAGACGTCAAACCAATTTCATACAGTTTAACTACTTACCATGGGAGGGGTCTCTAGGGCTTCATGGCACCATAAATACTGCAACACGCTGTAGTAGTTATAGTGTTTCTTAAAGGGTTAATTTAAACCTATTAAAAATAGAGTTAGTTAGAAGTAACCCTTTACATTAGTCGCCGGTAGTCACAAATGGGACTGTCCTTCATTTAAATGCTAGGGCAAATAGGAAAACATAGTCTTTTTTACAATATTAAAAGTAATGGTCTGAATATGATGCGCAGGATAGGAGCAGCACAGAAAGCAAATGGCGTCACGGGCTTGTTGGTACAAGGAGACAAATTTAAAAATAAACAATGCCATAATGCAGTGCCTGCCTCAATTCCTATTTCCAACAGTGACGCTTCTCGTCTCACTAATAACTCCAGGTGATCAATATCCCAACTAATGACTAGTTATACCCTTCTGGTCATTCCATTGGTTGATAGAACTGGAACACACTCACAAACCCAAGTCTCATATTTGTGGATTATACTTGACATAACTTGGGTCGTTACTCAGACACCCGGCGTTTGTTTCACTTTGCTGGGAATAAATCCAAAGCATTGTAAACCCCTAGAGTCAAATGGCTCTATAGCCTGTCTCTTCCTCCCTCTTCGTCTACTTTTATTCACATTGTGGTACTTTACCTTGATGCTTTACCATGCACTAGACATATTTTTTGAGAGACACATATTTAAAAAAAAAAAATTGTTATATTTATGGATTTCTACACAATCGTTTCAAGATTAGTCTGGGAAGAGTGCCAAAGAGCAATACCTTCTACCAAAGCAGCACTGGCAGATATAAAAATATATATAGTTAGATGGTAGACTAGCGAGGCATCATACTGATTCGCAGGAGGCTCTGTTCCTACTTTTGCCTCCAATAACTTTATTTGGAGGCTTCTGAATGGAATCTTACTGCACAACCAATGTAACAATAGATAGTATTATATTAATTACTCAAGGATTTTAATATTTTTAGTGGTTGTGGGTTCCTTCATGTTTCTATGTAGTGATAAGCATGCATAAGATTTGGTAGTTCTGGTATTTTATTTATTACAGATTTTTTTTTTTTTTAGGGAACTGAGGGTACTGGGTATATTGAATATATTAAACAAACACAGACAATACATGAGAACTCTAAGGACGGACAAAGACTTAGA
>OW240917.1:35136052-35169267 GCA_933207985.1 Pelobates cultripes
CCTGACAATTCCTTCTCCCCCCCCTTCCCTCCCAATTTGTTCTCCCCCCCCTCCCTCCCTACCTCTCTGTAGCGTGGCCGAGCCCAGTATAGTCGGCGGGTACAGAGAGCATCTGTCTCCTGTACCCGGCCGGACTAACAGGAAGTGCACACAATGTGTGCACTTCCTGTTAGTCCGGCCGGGTACAGGAGACAGATGCTCCCTGTACCCGCCGACTATACAGGACTCGGCCACGCTACATAGAGGGAGTGACAGGAGGGAGCGCTCAGCGCTTCCCTCCTGTCAGCCCCTCTCCTCAGGCTGCGCCCGGGCGGTGCGGTCCGCCCTCATGGACGCACCGCCCGGGCAAAGCTGCAGCCGCCCGAGGCTCTCTACAGAGCGCTCGGGCGGCTGCAGCATGAGCGGGGCCGGCGCTCCTGGCGGCGCCCCCTCCCAAAGGGCGCCCTAGGCGGCTGCCTAGTCCGCCTTACAGGTAGCGCCGGCCCTGGCCTTAGGCCTTTAGGCGCCATGAGTGAAAAATCTTTACAGCGCTGCCCCCCCCATCCATGTATGATGTAATGTTTGTGTTGTCTGTCTGTGTATGTGATAGGTGTGATGACTGTGTGTGATGTGTATGCTATGTGTTGGCTGTGTGTGATATTTGTAATGGGTGTATTAACAGTGTGTGATATGCGTGTACTGGTTGTATATGATATTTGTGCTGGGTTTATTGGTTGTGTGTGATAGTTATTTAATTCAGATAAAAACATGCATTTAGGCCTGTCTTTGAATGCAGGTGTATATTTTTGCAGAATTATGTGTGTGACGAGAGCAACCTCGCCACATTGCATTGGAGAAGCCTGGTTGCTCGTCTGTTACCTTTGGATTATGGCCCCATGTTACAAGACCCCTTTTTATCTGCAGAAAAGACTTATTCGTGATTTACTGCCCGGTGTTCGGTAGATTCAATCTACCGAACAACCGCACGAATGACTGGACCACCTGGGAGCTGGAGTGTGCCGGCAATTAGCCTCCCAGAAGCTGCGGTTAACCGCAGCTTAATTGACGAATACTGGGTGGCCGCCATTCGTATCACGAACACGAGGTCGCGGCCATTTTAAACATGCGAACGCACAGCGGTGATCGACACCTAACTCATGAAACTAAAAACGGACACAGTTTGGCGCGAACACCGCTGAAGCCGCTGACCTCCCTTCTTGTTCGGCGGGAGTGCACTAATGGCCCGGTGTTCGGTAGTTTTACCTGACTGTATTATACCCCAGATAGGAATCCCATGGAGCTCATTCTTATGAGAACTGACTTTGTAAAGACTTTGGCTCCATGGCAATTGAACTGTATTCGTGTGGTCTGAGCGCCATTCGCTTAATAATGTGCGCTCAGACCTGAGCTATCTGTGGATATGTTAAATGTATAGTTTTAATGTAACATGTCCTACATGGTGTATTTTAATAATAATTCTTGTTTTAGTATCCCCACGTGCATAATGGCGATTTGCCTTTGTCCTGGGAGATAATTGAATTACTTCTCAATTATCTCCAGGGCAGAGGGGAGGAAGCCAGGATGCATTGTGGGAATACAATGTGTCTGTGTGTCCTAAATTGATACTTGTCTGTCTTTTGTCACAGTCTCCCATTTGGTCCCCTAGGGGAGTGTAGCGGAGCGGCAATATTAAATCCCACAATCTCCGCTGGTTAAGAAGGTAATCCACAGTCAAGCGCTGAAAAGTAAGGCAATATCCCAAATCTCCCAGTAACCTGACGAAACACAGTTCTGAGGGTCAACTGAGGCTTTATTCACAGGCTCCAGAATTTATACAATTCCCCATGCAAGGGGTTTCCTGAGTCACATCACAGGGGCATTACAGGAGTGGACTACATGGGAAACTTAATATACAGAGCATTTCTCCCATCAGGCACTGCTGCACGAGAGGGACACTCCCACTGGAATGTACAGTTAAGTGGATTATCCCTCCGTGCAGCAGAACCAGCAATTTATATTAAAATGCATAACTTTTCGAATATTGGGTTGATTTGCATGAATGGACGTTCGGTAGATAGCTGGGGTCTGAGTGCATAATTCGTGAGATTACCGCTCAGATCCCAGCTAAAACAATCGAACGAAAAACATATTCATCAAAACATGCATTCAAAAGACCGATTGGCATACGGGGAATAAAATACCGAACGGCCCGGAACTCCCGAACGGCCTGGAAGTCCAGAGGCGTTCGCACGTCAAGTCGTTTTTAGTACCATGCGCTCGACGACCAAACACCGCTGGAGGAACAAAGGATCCAAGATGGCCGACCTCCGCGTGGTCGGTAGTCGAACGATGGCCACCTAGGAGAGCCTCTAATTACCGATTGCAACATTGTTGCAATCTGTTAACAAGCGCCACACGTCTCTTAGTGTGTGGGCTATTGCAGGATAGTTCATTCGGTTCACGAACAGCCTGCAAAGGCGCTGTTCGTGAAACGAAGGGAAATCCAACTATCTGCTTTCGGCAGATAGCCCATACAGGCAATGCAAGCATACGGTCGCAGTACATTACACTCAGGAACATATAACATTACAAGAACTACACAGGCAACCCTTAAAGCCATAGTACCGTGTTTCCCCGAAAATAAGCCCTACCCCGAAAATAAGCCCTAGCTGGATTATCGGGGTGGGCTGCAATATAAGCCCTACCCCGAAAATAAGACCTAGGCACTGCCTCACCTCCCCTTCCCTGCAGCGTGGCCGAGCGCCTGTCCGGTCCGCAACCCGCCCGGACTGACAGGAAGTGCACACTTGGTGTGCACTTCCTG
The DNA here is from genome assembly GCA_933207985.1 of Pelobates cultripes. NCBI lineage: Eukaryota > Metazoa > Chordata > Amphibia > Anura > Pelobatidae > Pelobates > Pelobates cultripes. Next base: position 35,138,856 of record OW240917.1, read on the forward strand.
TCAGTCCGGCCGGGTCGCAGACTGGAGAGGAGCTCGGCCATGCTACAGGGGAGGTGAGGAGAAGATTGGAGGGGGGGGGGGAATATTACAGGGAGGGAGGGAGGGGGGAGAGCATTACAGGGAGGGAGGATAGTATTTATGAGAGAGGGGGGGAACATTACAGGAGGGAGGGGAGGAGGGTGAATATTACAGGGAGGGAGGAGGGGGGATAATATTACAGGGAGGGAGGGGATAATATTACAGGGAGTGGAGGGGGGGGGATAATATTACAGGGAGGGTGGGGGGGATAATTGGGAGGGGGGGATACATTACAGGGAGGGGTGGGGAACGTATTACAGGGGAGGGATAATATTACAGGGAGGGAGGGGGGGATATTACAGGGAGGGTGGGGGGAACGTATTACAGGAGGGGGATACATTACAGGGAGGAGGGGATATTACAGGGAGGGAGGGAGGGGGAGAAGACAGGAGGGAGGGAAATATTACAGGGAGGATATTACAGGGAGGGAGGGGAGAGTATTACAGGGAGGGAGGGGGATAATATTACAGGGAGGGAGGGGGGGATAATATTACAGGGAGGGAGGGGAGAGTATTACAGGGAGGGGGAGGTGAGGGTCTCTGGGGGGGTTACACAGCGCGGACACCGGCTGACAGACTGGCTCTAAGCCCTACCCTGAAAATAAGCCCTAGTGTGTTTTTTGTGACTAAAATTAATATAAGACCCGGTCTTATTTTCGGAGAAACACGGTATATTGTCCAAGTGAGCATAAATGCTGGGCAGGTAGCCCTCATAAAACAGACCACTGCTTGCCCCCCAACACGGAGCCTTGTCTCGTCTTTGGGGGGATTTACTGAATGCTGATAGAGACTGATTGCTAGGAGTGTAAGTCGCTTGGATGCTTTTCCTATTCGTCTGCTAGCAGATATTCATATGGTTCCAGTTCGTGAGTTTGGAGTGTTATATTGTTTGCAGTTCGGGAGATTGGAGCATTCCCTTATTTGCGGTTAGGAAGTTTGGTGTTCTACAGTAGATGTGCCTGCATCTCTGAAAGGGGACGATCGCCTAAACGGTTTTAACCCCTTGTGTGCTGAAACGGTCCGTTACAATTGGTGGCAGCGGTGGGATCGTTCCTACAGTCAGAAGGACAGCTACAGGAGACACCATATCTATGGATTTTACAATTTGAGGGCAACGCATGTCCCAGTACAGCGACCCTGACAGCCCCAGGATGGAACCAGCAGTGGAGTATGATGAGGGTGTCATGGATGACCGGGATGCAGTTCGAAAAGGCATCTGGTACCAGGCACTGGGTATTGTGGAGTACCAGCAGGGCGAGAGACTCCCCAAGGAAGACCAGCGACTGCAGAAGCGACTAGCCCTGCGGATGCCCTTACTGGGAGAGCAGCCCCTGGATGAATGGGTGAAGGAATTGGAGCTCCGGGTATGGCAAGAGATGTGGCTGGAAGATGCCTACCAGGCGCTCTGGTGGCATGGGGCACAGTACCTGCCCTGGACAGCCGAGCATGACAAGCCAGAGGGAGAGGAGTTTGATGGTCCTGGCTTGTTATGGGAGTCTTTTTCAGAGCCTGAGTTTGGGAGTCCTACACAAGCCCTGTTCAGTGATCTCTTGGAGTGGAGGGAGAGCAGGTATGACTGAGACGACACTCAGGAGATTGAGCAAGACCTGGTCCACCTAGTGACCCGAGAGATGGAGCTTGAGCAGGGCTACCAAGATCTATTCCACTCCAGTGTGAAGGCTCAGCAGGGAAGCGGAGACTCAGATCCAGACGCATTCAGCTGGGCAGATATCGCAGAGGAGTACTGGGAAGAACCCCAGATGGCTGGTGGAGATGGGACCAAGGTCTCTCCACCGGTCCGGCAGGGGATTGGGAGCCCAGTCTCCATTCCCCAGCGGGAGATATTGCAGGGAATTGGGAGCCCCAGCTCCATTCCCCAGCGGGAGATATCGCAGGGAATTGGGAGCCCAAGCTCCATTCCCCAGCGGCAGGCTGAGTTACAGGGGGCAGAGACAAGTGGTCCTGTCCCCCAGCAGCAGTGTACCTTGCAGGGAGAGGAGAGCAGCGTCCTCCCTCCCCAGTGGCAGGGTGAGCTACAGGGATGCTGGGCAGTCGGCTCAGATCCCCAGCGGTAGTATGATTTTTTGGGAATTGGGAGCCCAGTCTCCATTGTGGCAGTACGAATTATTGGGCCGGCCATGGGACAGCTCACACACCCCTAAGGCGGGCCCTGTGCGCACCTCAATTTCTGAAACCTGGAAGCTGAAAAATGTTTTTGCTTGTGAATGTAATGCGTATTTACAACTATACAACATTGTGCTACAATGAAAAGGTTTATTGCCATTTACCATAGTAACACTGATGGTATTTCAATTTTAGTGTTACAGGTTTAGTCTATTCTTTCTTAAGCCCTATTTCAGAAACAAAATTTGCCTGTGTGAATTCGCCATGAAATCCGCTTGTGGGAGTGCACCAGTTTTAATTCAACAGTTTTCATTCGCCCATGTGAATGCTCCCGTTTTAATTTAATTTAAAATGTAATAGTTGAGCTCCACACAAAAAAAAAGAGGGCAAACTCTTCACAGATAAAGATTACTGGAGTGTCTTGCTGGAGTTGACACCTCCCCCCCACACAATACTATAGAAAGCCTACCCTTACAGTACAATGCAAACAGCAGCCCCAAACACAATATCACAAACACTACAAGCCACCTTTTAAACACACATTGAACATCACACACAGCTCACATACACACACAGCTCACACATCACACACAGCACACATACACACACAGCTCATACATCACACACAGCTCTCACATTACACACTGCTCACACACACACACACAGCTCACACACACACACACACAGTTCACACATCACACACAGCTCACATACACACACAGCTCACACATACAGCTCACACATTACACACAGCTCACACATACACACACAGCTCACACATTACACACAGCACACATAAACACAGCACACATACACACAGCTCACACATCACACACAGCTCACACATTACACACAGCTCACACATACACACACAGCTCACACATACACACACAGCTCACACATTACACACAGCACACATGCTCACACATTACACACAGCTCACACATACACACACAGCTCACACATCACACACAGCTCTCACATCACACACAGCTCACACATTACACACAGCTCACACATTACACACAGCACACATGCTCACACATTACACACACACAGCTCTCACATTACACACAGCTCACACATTACACAACACCCAAGGCAGCCTCCACGCAGACACTATAAACTATCTCACACACAGCCAGGACTGGCCCCCAGATTAGAACATTGATCAGAGTGTGGGCGGAACAGCCAGCCCTCTGCGTTACGTCAGAGAGTGGGCGGGCCGGGCTCGTGACGTCACACTAAGGGCGGAAGTAGGAAGTGCAGCACGGCGGAAGTGGTGCGAGTGGGCTCCTGCTGCAGAGATAGTGGTTGTGGTGGACACAGATATGGGATTATTCGGGAAGACCCAGGAGAGGCCGCCTAAAGACCTGGTGAGGGAGCTCTGCGAGTGCCGTCATTGGGAGGGGGTTTACTAATGGGGGGCGAGACAACTTACTGAGTACACCTGGGCACTAATGGACTGTCTAATAGAGTGTCTGATGTGTCAACTGTCTAATAGAGTGTCTAATGTGTCAACTGTCTAATAGAGTGTGAGTGTCAACTGTCTAATAGAGTGTCTAATGTGTCAACTGTCTAATAGAGTGTGAGTGTCAACTGTCTAATAGAGTGTCTAATGTGTCAACTGTCTAATAGAGTGTGTGTGTGTCAACTGTCTAATAGAGTGTCTAATGTGTCAACTGTCTAATAGTGTGAGTGTCAACTGTCTAATAGAGTGTGTGTGTGTCAACTGTCTAATAGTGTGTGTGTGTGTGTGTGTCAACTGTCTAATAGAGTGTCTAATGTGTCAACTGTCTAATAGTGTGTGTCAACTGTCTAATAGAGTGTCTAATGTGTCAACTGTCTAATAGAGTGTCTAATGTGTCAACTGTCTAATAGAGTGTCTAATGTGTCAACTGTCTAATAGTGTGAGTGTCAACTGTCTAATAGAGTGTGAGTGTCAACTGTCTAATAGTGTCAACTGTCTAATAGAGTGTGTGTCAACTGTCTAATAGAGTGTCTAATGTGTCAACTGTCTAATAGAGTGTGAGTGTCAACTGTCTAATAGTGTGTGTGTGTGTGTGTGTCAACTGTCTAATAGAGTGTCTAATGTGTCAACTGTCTAATAGAGTGTCTAATGTGTCAACTGTCTAATAGAGTGTCTAATGTGTCAACTGTCTAATAGAGTGTCTAATGTGTCAACTGTCTAATAGAGTGTGAGTGTCAACTGTCTAATAGAGTGTGTGTGTGTCAACTGTCTAATAGAGTGTGTGTGTGTGTCAACTGTCTAATAGAGTGTCTAATGTGTCAACTGTCTAATAGAGTGTCTAATGTGTCAACTGTCTAATAGAGTGTGTGTGTGTGTGTCAACTGTCTAATAGAGTGTCTAATGTGTCAACTGTCTAATAGAGTGTCTAGTGTGTCAACTGTCTAATAGAGTGTCTAGTGTGTCTAATGTGTCAACTGTCTAATAGAGTGTCTAGTGTGTCTAATGTGTCAACTGTCTAATAGAGTGTCTAATGTGTCAACTGTCTAATAGAGTGTGAGTGGACTGTCTAACAGAGTGTGGGTCTCTGTGAGTGGACTGTCTAACAAAGTGTGACCCCAGGTAAGTTTTGACTACTTATACTGAGGGGTGCCATGGCTCTTCTGGCACCATAATAATTACAGCAGGGTAGGTGGTTATCGTGTTTTTCAAGGCTCCTTTGATGGTAACAGAATGTTGCAGTAATTGTCTTGTACTGTTTTTGATAGCAGTAAATTATTCAGGTGACATTTTTTGTGTGTGGAATTTAAACATAGGTCTATTATTGTTAATGCTTAAAATACAAGTCATAATATAACAATATTGTAACGTTTTTTTTCAGTCCGAGGCATTAAACATATCTAGTGCTGAATATTACAGCAAGTGAATAATGTTGAGAAATTTCTATAGTTGCTGGTTAAGAAAAGACTGAATTTGATCATCTGTGTTATTATAGGTCAACGAATGGTCTCTCAAAATACGGAAAGAGATGCGTGGGATTGACAGACAGATAAGAGGTCAGTCCAATAAACAGTAATCTGTGTGTATATGTAGCACTAAGATATTCCGCAGCACTGTACAACAGGTAAAGAAGACAAACTCTACATCCCAACAAAATAGGTGTGACATATGGTAACAAACTCGCAATCTAACACAAACAGTGTTAGGATTTTTTTGTTTTTTTTATAAACTTAACGGACGGGAAAAACGTAGACATAAAATAGAAAAAAATATGGTGTTCCTTGGGCAAGTGAACCAGAACAGAAGGCTCCTCCCCCAAATCATCCTGTATTTTTATTTTTTTTCTCATCAAATTATGCGTGTTGTCAACTTGTTGCTGGCAGCATTTGTGACCTGCAGTTTGTCAGGGTAACGTATGGTGATTAAATGGACACTATAGTCACCAGAACAACTCCATCTTATGGTTTTGATGTATACTACCTGTTCCTGTAGGCTTCTTAATGTAAGCATTGTGTTTACATTGCTGCTTAGTAACACCTCTAGTGGCCACTCCTCAGAAGGCCTCTTTAGCTTCTTCCTGTGTCAGCAGCACTGATGTTCAGCATCTCCACGTTCTGAAGATTTCAATGAATCTCTGAGGAGATACTGATTGACGCTGTGCATGCATAATAGCCTCCCAATGCTTTTGCATGGTACAGCATTGGATTGGGCGAGATTGTCAAATTTGATGATCTCAGCCAAGGAGACAGGGTGTAGCCAGCCACGACGAGACCATGGCAGCGCTGGAATAAAGGTAAGTAATCTCCCCTTTTAAAGGGAGGCACGGGTAGCCGGCCATGTTAATAGTGTTTTTACAACTCAAGTGTCAAGAATACATGTTTGTATTGCTGACATTAAGTGTTCCTTTACATATGCATAATTATTACCTGTCTGACACACAGCTGTGTAACATTTTATCAGCGAATCACATAGCAGCAGGTAGCTACACCAGCTAATCCCTAATAGATACACCAATCACAGTTCTGTATATATTCTTTGTTTGGTGGCTTCAAATTAGAACTTGACAAAATGCAATTTGTGTCCCTTAGCTCAGCTGCCAGCAAATCTGTTATCTTCGCCTGTCAGTTATTCTGCGTGAAGAAAAAAATATTTTAGAAATTATGGTCAAAGTAGCTGAACGGGTAGGAAAGCTGACTTGGATAATTTTTCTCGTTTGGTTATTTTTACTTAAAATTCTAAATTCTCTTTGAATTCCCAACAATTCTCATTTCAATAAATAACCCTGTTTGAGTGCAGTCCCCGCTAGGAGCTTACCAACAAAAACCAGAGGGACTAAACCCATAGACTGCTTACACCATAACCACTATGAAAGGCTTATTTTGGTTCTTGAGGCGTCATGTAAAGATAAAGTTGGGATCACATTGTTTTAAAAGGGCATTAAAAGTCGTAACCACCATTGCCTCTGCAGTAGTTATAGTGCTGTCAAGTTTATGACGCTCTGCCACAGTTGTATGTTGTACCTTTTTCAAACAGTTTGAAACAGAGAGCCCCCATGGGTTGTCCTCTTGCTCATCGCATTGCTTATACAGAAGTATAACGCCCAGATTAGCAGTGTTGGTTTGGCCAAATGTGAATGTCATTTATAGGCTGAGAGTGTTTCTCCCTCCCTCGCCCCTGTGTAATGTGCCTTCGCTGTGCCAAGACAGAATTGGATTGTGACATAGTTTGCTAAAACTTTAACACATGTGTAAAATGAAGCCGCAAATCTGTTACCACAAACTATATAGGTGACTTGATAGTTATTACGCAGTGTAATGAATACTGGACTTGAAATGCCACATGCTGTTTATTATAATTATTTTAGTTGTGTCCTTTTTGGTGTTTTAGATGGTTGTGAGACCACTTTTTTAAAAGTATACTAAACTGTCAATAGCAGTTTACAAAGTGATAATGCGTCCCCTTTAATATCCATGCCTATCTGGGAGTTCTGATTAATGTATATACTAACATACAAGATTAAGCCCTGCGCTCAAACTCCTACTACTCCTGGGCAGCAACAATGGCTATAGCACACATCAGCCCCAATACATGCATTAAAGACCAATGAAAAAAGTTACTTGCGCACTATCCCAAGTCCCTATGCACCTTTAAATAACTGGAAACTTTATAGTACCACTCCAGTGGCCGTTAAAGTGTAAGCTCATCTGTCACGTCAAGGCAAAACCCCCTAGGTGGGTCGTACACTAACAATTTACCTTGCTGTCTTCAGCTATAAGGCAGAATCTCTGAGATTTTTCTAAAGCAATAACCGCTTACTAACCCTTAATAGGGAACATGGGGTGGACAGCAGCACTGTAACATGTAACATTTTTCTTTGGCTTGTTTACATCCTATGTAAAAGGGTTTTATGAGAGTCTCCTACAATCTCCGATTGTAATACTTCTTTGTTGGATTGGGGTGTCATATTACCTCCATTGATACGAGTAGGTCCTGTGACTGCTCATGTGACTGTTTCTTTGTGTCTGTGCTATAAATAGTGTGATTAGGACACCTTATGCCTATGTCATTTGCCAACACTCCCATTGCTCTCCCCTTAGAAGTCTCCGGCAATCTGAAAAAGGAATTAATCATTGTTAATCTAGCATTTCATTTTGTAATGTGTTTATGTATTCAGTGAAAATGTATGAATAATGTGAATGCATGCAAACTGCCCTGATCACTTTAGCATGTTTGTTTTTAATTAATTATAAAAATTATAAACAATTTCTGTGTTTATGTTTACATGTTTTATCCAACACTATTAAGTAATTTGTGTCCATTGAACCATGTAAGATTTTATAACCCTAGCTGTTCCCAGTGTACTGATTGATATAAAGCCTTAACTATTGGTGGCAGAACTCCCTGTGTGTGTTACTTCAGTCTGTTACTGGGCGTCTGGTGTTGGATGTCCTTGTCTCAAGTATGTCCATCGTCCTCTCTCCTTTTTGCCTCTTCATAAAGCTGCTGGCTTTCTTACCACCAGAATCCTGCCATCGGGGATATCACAATGGAAGTTAGTGAATATAAAATTAGTTTCTTTGCAGCTGGTGTCTTGTCAATCTCTCGCCTCTCTTTGCGGCACTTTATAGCAATTGTTCAGACTGTGAGACTCTCAACATCAGATGTCACATTGTTACTATTTTAAATGGTGCTGTTATCTCTCTATAGCACATTAAAGGGACACTATAGTCACCTGAACAACTTTAGCTTAATGAAGCAGTTTTGGTATATTGAACATGCCCCTGCAGCCTCACTGCTCAATCCTCTGCCATTTAGGAGTTAAATCCCTTTGTTTATGAACCCTAGTCACACCTCCCTGCATGTGACTTGCACAGCCTTCCATAAACACTTCCTGTAAAGAGAGCCCTATTTAGGCTTTCTTTATTGCAAGTTCTGTTTAATTAAGATTTTCTTATCCCCTGCTATGTTAATAGCTTGCTAGACCCTGCAAGAGCCTCCTGTATGTGATTAAAGTTCAATTTAGAGATTGAGATACAATTATTTAAGGTAAATTACATCTGTTTGAAAGTGAAACCAGTTTTTTTTTCATGCAGGCTCTGTCAATCATAGCCAGGGGAGGTGTGGCTAGGGCCGCATAAACAGAAACAAAGTGATTTGACTCCTAAATGACAGTGAATTGAGCAGTGAAATTGCAGGGGGATGATCTATACACTAAAACTGCTTTATTTAGCTAAAGTAATTTAGGTGACTATAGTGTTCATTTAACATCAGATTGGCCTCCACACACCCATTTTATATAATGATATCTCTTTAAACAATTTCTTCTTTGGAATAACTAGCAGTTCCCTGGTTGGGTCATCCGTATGAAGCAAGGACATCCATAAATGTCTACTTTTTCTGCTCCCTACCAGCCCTTTTATTTATTTTTTTCTCTTTTCATGGCACTTTTTTATCATTCCTCTTGAAGAAGCCTTGCTCATTTTACACCCTGAGGGAGAGTGCGTGGGGCACCTGCACAAACATTTTAGGGGACCCAATGAAAACTTGATCTATTTAGCCTCAACATCAGTCTTGTGCTATGCGATTGTGGGCAGTAAGGGTTCTGTCATCATGTTTGGTAGCAGGGCAGTGAAATCATTCCATCCTCACCCTACTAAGAACAGACTATACCTTCTCTCAATTTACACGCAGTCTACATAGCAGCTTGTTTGTGTGTCGAGCGCTTAGAAAATCACATCCACTTGTCTGCAGCAGGTCTGCATAACACACTCTCTGCAATATAGAAAGGGATATAGCCAAATTCACAACACCATGGATCCCTGTTGCAAGTTCAGGAGCCCTGTCTACACTTACATTCATTATCCCCTCCCTAGCCACCTTCTAAAAATGTCATCTATTCACTGCTGAGACACATACAAGGACATGGATACCCCTTAGGACACCCACTCTCATCTCTTGTTTCTTAAAATTTTTTACCCTCACATGTTTTTCATGTTCAGATGATTTTATCATGTTACTGCTTGCTTATTTTTATTGATTTATTTATGCATTAATATGAGCAGAAACTGAAGCACGCACTCTAAACACCATAATCCCTGCAGCCGAGTGTGCCCTTGTACCATCCCAGAATAAGTAGTCAAACTGGTAATTTTATTGGGTCCCAATGTGGCCTACCTACAGAAGACGTAGAATGTTTCCCATGGGCCTGCATGACCTACCACAAGGAATCTGTCATTTGGTGAGGGAGCACAACTGATGCTTTCAGCCAATGACAACAGCCCTGCTTAGCTCAGTGGAGCTAACTAGGGTCCCCCTGCACAGGTGCCTGGAGGGATGGACCCAGGTAAGTTGTCAAACCATTTTTAAAGTTTGATTATTTACCTTGGGAGGGTTGTAGTGGTTATGGTGAGTAGAGCTTTCCTTTACTGATTACTATATGGAATGTTTTGTGGAGCAGAAATATCCACACTGATACTCATCAGGTATATCTACACTGGTAAGGCATCTCTACTGTAGACATCTGTCAAACATTTTTTTTTCTTCTTCTTCATTCCAGATATCCAGAGGGAAGAAGAAAAAGTTAAACGTTCGATAAAAGACAGTGCAAAGAAAGGCAACAGGGATGCATGTGTGATTTTGGCTAAAGAAGTTATTCATTCCAAAAAGGCAGTTAGCAAACTGTATGCATCAAAAGCCCATATGAACTCCGTCCTCATGAGTATGAAAAACCAGCTAGGTACGAAGTCATGGGATACATTCTGTTATGGAGGGCAGCGCAATGATTTGCAGCCGAAGATCTCACAACAGATTTATACGCGATCTCCATTTAAATATGTTCCATTACCCCTTTATTGCCGGTGATACAATCAATAATTCTGGTTATGCCATAGCTACTCATAGCTCTATGACTGATAGTTGGAAATTCCTGCTTTTGAGTTAGAATGTGCTATTCTGTTAAAATAAACCTAATTAGAATATTATTATTTTGTATTTTATCCTAAATAAGCAATGCCTTTTTTTTTTTTTTTTTTTATTAATTTACAGATTCTGCCTCTTTTTAGAATGAATTCTGTATACTTTGGTCTTGCAGACTGTAATAAATAGAAAGGTCTACTCTCAGTAAATTAGAACAATACATTGGTGATGGGATTCTCATTGGGGTAGAGGAATCATTCACTATTTGGACTTTGTTATTGTTTGCTATACATGGATTGCGCTGATCTTGTTCTGGGGTTTCTTACAGCGGTTCTCAGAGTCTCTGGCTCCTTACAGAAGAGCACAGAAGTCATGAAAGCCATGCAAAATCTCATCAAAATCCCTGAAATTCAGGCAACTATGAGGGAACTTTCCAAAGAAATGATGAAGGTAAGGGTGGATATGCCAAACAGGGCAACATGGTTTAGTCAAGGGTGTAGAATGAGCTTTTAAATGCTTTGACAACTGTCCAGACTCTATATTTATCTCCGTAATCTACCTTTTTTCTTTCTTCTATTTTTGAGTGGTTACAGCATGCAGCAAGTTGCATTTACAGAAGGGACATATCATATTGGTGGCAATTAGAAATATAAGGGGCTATTTATCAAAGTGTTCTGAGAAATGGCGGTTAAATTCTGCCATTAGTCTGATTGTTGTAAGCAGAAAATCTACAGAAAAATAGGTAACACAAATGGCACACAGAGTAGTTTTGCAAAAATAACAAATACGTTTATGTTGCACTCCCTAAAGAGAAAAAAAAAAGAATTCAGGCTTCTTTCCCCTATAGGAGAATATCTACTAAGGGGTTCTCCTCAACTTCACTTTCACACCAGTGTTGTACACAAATATAAGAATAAAAACACAATCGTGCAATATCGTAAATAAATATTGCATTCTATACATTACACTTGCAGAAAAAAAACAGAAGGCGACACACCACCACTCCCAAGTGGTCCCATTTTGATTGTGTCAGTTAAGGTGATCTTAAAAATTACAGTTTTTATCATAGTAAATTTCACCAGTTTTCACAGAAATTTCCTTTAAATTCCACGAATTTAAAAAGTGACATAAAAAAAATTATAAATCAGTTGCCTGAAAACAAATTGCCACATGTTCACAAATGATGGTTAGGACGCAAAACAAAACCCCCAATAAGCTGAAAAATTCCGACAGATTTAATAAATTGCGCCAACAGTTTGTGGATTATTAATGTAAACGTGTCAGACAGTTTGAAAAATCTCCCCCACTTCTAGTTTAAGCAATTTTTGCTTCATTGTGAATGTTAGAGAGTACCTCTGCCAATGTGTCACAGCCCACACTGTTCTGGATCCATATTGTTTTTAAAAATAAATAAATAATAAATCTCATAATTGCTTTTAACCAAAACACGTGATACCATGCACATTCAAGAAACAATATTCTATCATGCTGAGCAGGCTCAGAATCACAAACTCATTGAAGTTATAGTTAATGGAATCTTGATTTCACTGTCCACTATCTGCGTTGTCTCCTAGGCTGGTATTATAGAAGATATGCTTGAAGACACATTTGAAGGAATGGAGGACCAGGATGAAATGGAAGAGCAAGCGGAAATGGAAATCGATAAAATCCTATTTGAAATCACAGCAGGTAAGAATCAGCCTTAAAGCAGCTCTATCATGGTTTTTGTATCTTTTTATAATTACCTCTTTGCAACTTTCCTTTATCTATTATAGTCACCAGAACAACTATAGCTTATTGAATTTGTTCTGATGAGTAGAATCATACCCTTCAGACTTTTTGCTGTTTACACTGTTTTTAGAGAAAATGCATTGTTTATATTAAAGCCTAGGGATACCTCCACGGGCTACTCCTGAGATGGCTACTAGAGGTGCATCCTGGGGCAGTGCTGCACAGTGTGACTGCCATTCACTTTCTCCAACCTCTGCATGCAGACTCTGAACTTTCCTTATAGAGATGCACTGATTTAATACATCTCTATGAGGAGATGCTGATTGGCCAGGGCTGTGTTTGGCTTGTGCTGGCTCTGCCCATGATCTGCCTCCTTGACAAGAACAGCCAATCCTAAGGGAAAGAATTGTGATTGGCTCAATTCATAACCTCTGATGTCAGCCAAAAAGGCAGATCAGGGGCAGGACCATCAGCAGCAGATAGGAGTAAAGGTAATATTTTAGTATACTTAGGGAGGGCAAGGGGGACACCGGGGAGATATAGGCTATGCATCTGCAGTCTCACTGCTTAATTCTCTGCCATTTGGGAGATAAATCACGTTGTTTACGCAGCCTTAGTCACACCTCTCCTGCATATGACCTACACACTTCCTGTAAAGAGAGATCTAATGTTTAAACTTTCTATATTGCACAGTCTTTCATTTAGAATTTCAAATCTCCTACTCTGGTAGCCTGTTAGATCCTGCAGGGTCCTCCTGTTTGCGATTAAAGTTCAATAAACAGAACAGAAGATTAAAAGCTTCTAAAGTAAACACACTGTGCTGCCACATCTTATTGCGAATGAAACGATGTTTTCATGTAGGCTGTATGAATCACAGCCAGGGGAAGTGTGGCTACAGCTTCAGAAAAAGAATAAGTGATTTTGCCCATAATTATACACTAAAACTACTTTCATAAACTAATATTCTTTTGGTGCTTAGAGTATCCTTTTAATACCTGGTTGCCTTAATTTTGTTTTCATCTGACCGTGATGAATGCAGTTTATCCTTCTGTGAGATTTAAAAAAAAAAAAAAAACTTTTTTTTGATATATGGATTGTGGATAAATTAGCTTAGCAACTGAAATGAAACTTTACTTAAGCACCGCCCATTGCCAAAATTTGCCAAAGATCACTCTCCACATCAGAAAAAGATTTTAAAATGATTAATTTAAAAAGAAAAGCCGTTAAAGCTACAGAGCTGCTTTAATGTTTTACATGCAGTCAGTTCACTTTGGATACAATAGGCCTGTGCTATAAAGAGATCATATGTGGCAAACGAGGAATGGCTTTGTGAAGAGACCACTTTATATACACCAAGCTATTTAGAAATTGTTGATTTATCACTATTTTCACTTTATTCTTGAAGTTGGACGCTTACATGTCCTGTCTCCTCCCATTAGAAGAATGTACTTTGCAGTTCACTTAGCCAGGCAGTGGGCCTACGTGCCATTTGGCAATGTGTTATGATACATGTTAAATGTAACATTTAAAAAAAAAATTTAAGTCTTAGAAATGTAACGTACAATGGTTCTTAAAGCACGCAGTGTAATAATGTTAAAATCCCTGTCTCTTCCAGGGGCCTTGGGCAAAGCACCTAACAAAGTCACAGATGCCTTACCAGAGCCCGAAGTGCTAGGGGCCACAGCTGCATCAGACGAGGAGGAAGAAGATTTGGAGGCCATGCAGTCTCGACTGGAGGCTCTCAGGAGCTAGTGGTGCATTGTGGGTGGTCTCACACTATGGGAGGCTCAAATGTTTATTTTACTTGGAGACTTTCTTTTGTGAAAGTGTTTTTTTTTGTTCTAAATCTATATATTTATCTATCTTTGGCTTATTAAAGCTTACGTTACCTTTTTGTTCCTTGCCCTCACTTATCTTTTAATGACAAAATGTGGGCATGCTATGGAAATCATTTGGTTTATAAATCTATGTGTATATGTGTGTGTATGTGTGTATGTATATATATATATATATATATATATATATATATATACATACACACACATATACACATATATGGCAGGCACTTCCTCCAGTCAGTTAAGGTAATGGTTAATCACGTACATGATGCAGATCGTGCCTCTCTGCTATTACTAATCTATTAATGATGAGGCCTGTATATGTTATCCTCTTTCAGATCTTTTATTACACTACAGTTCGCATGCATTTTATAATATTTTCAATCTGTAGCTATAAGGATATTGGAGCATGCAGGTCCTGAATGGTTTGTATTGAGGGACATAGTAAGAGGTGGATTGAAGGGACAATTGTCCTTGACTGTGCTCTCTCATTTATAACAAAAGCATAATGGTTACATTAACCCCTGGGGATGTCTGAGATGTTGCATTTAATGCATTTGGCAGTTTTTTGTTATTTTTTATGAGACCTCTGTCCCCCAATGCTTTTCTGCATTTCAGAGAGGACGCATGACATGAAGATACATGCTAAATATCTCTTGCTCTTCTGGTGCTGGAGGGATGAGTGTTAACATGTCCCCCCTGGCAGAAGTAATGATCTTGCACTTTACACTCCACTGATTCGGACAAATGCTATGTGTTCTTTGTTTTGCTAAATTTCCTCTGATAATCAGAAGGGAACTGTGATTCTGTGTATGCTGAATCTATATGTCAACGGTGCCCAGAATACTGGTGGGTGGGAATACACTATATATTAATCAGAGGACCTTTACTTGAGTGGAAAGCCATGTCTAGGACCCAGAATATAACCTGGTATTTTTCTATGGATGGATGTGACACTGCAATTCTATTAAAGGCTATTTGTAAACTGTTGTGTTTATTGGCAATTTCCTTCTGGGAACTACAGACTTGGTGGGGTTTGTCTAAATAGTCTTAATCAGACTGTTTCATATACACCACAAAGATCTGTGTTAATTAAGCAGGTAGACCTTGTTTTACAAACCCAAGCTACATGGTGGGTGATGCCATCCATGCCTTATTTCTTGTAATGCACTACTTAATTGCCACCATGCATTGTGGGGAGTCTCTAAGCTCAGGGCAGTCCTGGGCCATATATTAAGCTAAAATATATAACTTGCTCTATCCCTTAAATGGACAAAGAATATCACTCTTTAGTACAGGGGTTCCCAAAAGGTAGATCCCCAGATGTTTAAAAAAAACAAAAAAAAAACGCTTCCATTATGTCATTGTCATTCCAAAGGCATGCAAAGCATTATGGTGATTGTAGTCCTACAACATCTGGGAATCTACATATTGGGCACTCCTGGTTTATCAGCTATACCCCCAATTAAATCATGCGTGCATTTTTTCGTTTCTCTGGGTGTATATCTGAAAACAGCTTGCAATACCCGCAGATCTCTTGTCTTCTTTCCCAGATCATACTTTGTGTCTGTACAGTCTCAGACTTCTCGATGCAGCTCAGTCAAGTCTTTGCAAGGCAGGTACTTTGAGCAATTGCTGCCTCTTGAGTCTAGCTCCCCTGAGCTAAACAAACCAGGAAGTAACAGGACCGGTTGTCTGTTTGAAAGGCAGGGGCTGTGTACAATTTATAAGTGTCCTTTTTTTTTTTTTTTAATTAAAATCGGCACTTTTTGTAAATTGAAAAACTGAGGAAACTCTCTTTACAAATAAAGCATTTCAACAAACTAAAGTGCTTTAGGGGTCTCTAAAAGGACAGAGGCAATTGTCCATGTTTTGAACCCAAAGAAAATTCTGCCGCGATTTAAAGGAGCACTATAGGGTCAGGAACACAAACAAGTATTCCTGACCCTATGGGGTTAAAACCACCATCTAGCCCCCCTGGGCCCCTCATGCCTCCCTATATATAGCAAAATCGTACATGTATTCAAGCCTGAAGCTGTAGCTCTGCATGCTGTTTGCCTCAGAAAAACAAGCTGTCTGCTGACATCATCAGAAGTGGTGGCCTGATCCAATCACAGTGCTTCTCCATAGGATTGGCTGAGACTGACAAGGAGGCAGATCAAGGGGCAGAACCAGCACAATTTAACACAGCCCTGGCCAATCAGCATCTCCTCATAGAGATGAATTGAATCAATGAATCTCTATGAGGAAAGTTCAGTGTCTGCATGCAGAGGGAGGAGATACTGAATGCTTGGATGCATTTTAGGCAGCCATGACCCAGGAAGGATCTCTAACAGCCATCTGAGGAGTGGCCAGTGAAGTTATCACTAGGCTGTAATGTAAACACTGCATTTTCTCTGAAAAGACAGTGTTTACAGCAAAAAGCCTGAAGGTAATGATTCTACTCACCAGAACAAATTTAATAAGCTGTAGTTGTTCTGGTGACTATAGTGTCCCTTTAAGGGTTTTTCTTTCAATAAAAAATATAAACCAATGAGATTGTAGGCATAATAGATCCTTCTTCCATACCACAGTCTATTTAAAAGCTAAAGAAGAACAGAAAATAAGGGAGGGTACCTGATAGTGCCATGAATACTAACCAGGAAAAGAAAATGATGGTAAGTATGATAATTTTCCTTATTCCTGGCTAATCATGGCAGTTATGGGTAATACCCAAGCAATTTAAACAGTGGTTGGAAATAAAAAATAAACAATTTTACATGCTAGCACACCCAATTTTATTATCGAGAAGTTACAGAAAACACATCTGCCAAATGAAGTGGTAGAAGAGGCCAAACCCAGTCTGTAATGCTAAATAAATGTAATTGGAGAAGACCAAGTGGCTGGCAGATGTCATCTAATGGAACCTCTGACCAAGAAACTGCCAGGGACCTGATGGAATGTGCATTAATTTTCTCAGGAGAGGTTAGATACAGAGTTACAGATAAGTATTTGAGGCAGCTGTGAACATCCAGTTCTTGTAGCTTTGATTCCAAGCCTGTTTAAGGTTCTGGGTAAAAAGAGGGCAGAACTTCATGAAAAATGTGGAAATTGGACACCACTTTAGGTTTTAGCACCACTCCGTCATGAAATACTTGTGTATGGGAAATCTTAAGAAAAGGCTTATATTTTAGAGACCCTTTTTTCAGATGTTACCGCCAATAGGAATAGTTTTATATGTCAATAAAACTTGGGAAATCTCTTTCAATGAAGCAAAAGTAGGTTATATTACGACCCTTTTTTCAGATGTTACCACCAATAGGAATAGTTTTATATGTCAATAAAACTTGGGAAATCTCTTTCAATGAAGCAAAAGAAGGATATATTAACGATTCCAGAACTAAAGGCAAATTCCAAGGAGGAGTAGATTTTTTTTCATAGGTGCAGTGTTCTCCAACCCAGTCCTCATGGACTATCAACAGTCCAGGCTTTATATATCTCCCTGTTTTATTCCAATGGAGATACTGACTGTTGGTGGTCCATGAGGACTGGGTTGGAGAACACTGGTCTAATGCACATAGCTGCTTTAAAGCATTTCTAAATAAGAGGATCTTCGATCCATGAGATGTTATAGAGGTCAGATAGATATGAAGATTTAACTTTTAAAGTACTCATTTACTCTCTTACTGTTAACATCCAAGGAGGCTCCAGATTCAGTCTGCTCAGCAGTGGAAATTAGGGTCTTCTTCGCCACACTGGAATCATTGTTATAATTTTATTTCCTTCCTTTCTTCCATATTTTCTTCAGAAGCTGATGTATCATAGATAGGGGACGGAAAACACATACTCCAGTTCGAAATTCCAAGTCTAAGATAAGGCATCTTGACCTGCTGAGAGGATCAGGACTTAAGGAAAACCTATTTTGAACTTGAGCATTCTTCGAGTTGGCCATCAAATCTGTCTGGGGCATGCCCCGCCTGATAGAAATCTGCAGAATGACTAACTGGTTCAATCTCCTTTTCTCCTGGACAAATAACTAATCTGCACAAATAATCTGCCAATAAATTTTCAGGACCAGGAATATGGTCTGCTTTTAATCCTAGTAGGCGAGTCTGGGCAAATGTAATCAGATAACACAATTCTGTCAAAAGCCGGTTGTGCAGGCGCCCCGTTGGTGATTCAAATATGACGCCACTGCCCTGTTGTCTGTTTGAATCCCCACCCATAGTAGTATTAGGTAAACACTAAGAAAGCTTTGGAGATGGCTCAGTTCTCTTATGTTGGAATGCAATTTCCTTTCCTTGGTGGACCATATCCCTGGTCTACACAAAGTGCTGTAATGAGCTCCTCATCCTTTATGACTTGCATCTGTGGTAATTATTTGCCAACTTGGTTCTTCTATGGAATATCCTTTTCTCAAATTCTTGTCTGTGATCTACCAATTCAATTGTCTTTTTACTGATGGAAGAATCTAGATCTTCTGTTCCCATCTGTGTAAAAAAATCAGTTTGAAATAGAGTCCAACATACTAATCCAATGGTTTATTTAAGGGAACCCATAGACTTTTTTTTTTTTTGCAAATACAGAGGTCTTTATGTGCAGTCTGAATCTTCTATCGGATTCTCATAATCCTTTCTGGATATCGTGTTTCTGTGGCATTTGTCATATCGATAACTTTCTTTAGGAAGATCATTTAATCAGAATCCTTCTGTTATATCGTGTGAGGTGTATCGTGTATGTGCGGTGAATGCTGCCTGTGTATCGTGTGCCTCCCCCTCCCCCCCCCCCGCCATCCCATTAAATTTTGCCTTAAGCCCAGTCCCATGTTTTGAGGGGGGTGGGGGGGAGCTGGACACAAGGTGTAGATGTAGCTTGGTTTAGGTTCTGGGGGGGAGAAGGGATTGATTATAGGCAAGGGTGAATTTAACTAAAGTTACATTTGATTGAAGGCCATTCATAACACATCCTTCTCAAAATGACTAATATGCAGCTTCGTACCATGACCACTAGATGGCAGCAAATTTATATTTTGCTTTAGAGCTGTACTGACTATGAAGAAGTCTGAGCCTGCAAGAGGTCAGAAATAAAAGTAGGAGTGTGCCCATGATTTGTTACCCTATTTTAACATCCGAGGTTGTTTGTATTCTTAAACATCGAATTGTTAAAGGACGGCATTGATTAGTTGGAAAAGTCATAAAAATGATTACCACTGAGGTGGGGAATTGTAATATTTACTAAACTGATTTAGGTAATACCCAAGGAGTTCTTTCATTCCCCTGGTAGAGAAAAGGACATTAAAATAAGGAATATATATATATTACGTTAGTATGGAAAGCAAACATGGAAAGGGCCTGTGTCTGCTCCAGTTTTCAAAACAACACTTTTTCTTATATAATCCCCCAAAGTCTGGAAAATGTCTAAACTGTACTATGCAGGAGATTGACAAACACTGCACGGCTTAAAGTATGCCAACAAATCTCACTCTCATGAATGGAAGGACAACAACTAAATGAATAAAAGAAAAAATAACAGAAGATGTTCCTCTGAAGATGTGGTGGACATTTCCAGGTGATTTGTAGCTGAAGAGAAGTCCACAAAAAAAAGCCTTGAAGGACAGGATGTGAGGAAAATAATTATCCAGGACATCGAAGGGAGACGGACGCCATTGCTCCGAGCTCTGGGAAATCTTACCCTAATCCACGGGGAAACTGGGCAGCACAATACGCTGCTTATCTCAGGACACCCGGAGGCAACTGCAGATGCCGTTCTTTTCACCCGCGGGCTCCAACACACGGCGCCGAGGCAGCAAGGCCCAGCACGTGAGCGAGATTCGGCAGGACCTAGCCGAAGAGCTCCGGCTGTGGATCAACTGCGACCAGGAGGACTGGTTACCCGGTTCCCAAGGTGAGATGGGCCGCAAAATACATAAACAGCCCTCACTCACCCAGAAACCCCAGAGGGACGCAGGCCAGATGCTCCTAACTCCCAACCCCCGCATAAAAAAAGGCCCTTGGATGAGGCAGACCCACCTGACAGCCAGTCCCCCGCGGACACCCCAACCTTAAAGGCCCCTGTGGGAAAAGCAGGACTGCGCCCAGGCCTCTAAAAGCGACATCCAGGCAATGCTGGCAGGGCTACAAAAAAACCTGAGACAGATGTGACTTAGCGACATAACTAAAATCCAGGCAGTAACCACAAGAATGCAGGCGACGGAAGACGAAGTCACAATCCTGAGTCAGAACCTCCACACAGTCGAAGAGAGTGTACAACCACTACAGGCCGCACAGGCAAATATGACCAGGCAGGTAACCCTGGTAGACGACAGAGGCAGACACAAAAACCTCAAGATCAGAGGGGTTGCGGAATCGTTATCATTAGAGGAGTTACCTCACTTTATTAGACGTCTTGCAGAGGCAGTGTTACCCACGAGACAGGCCAAAACCTTCGGATTCAACAGGGTCTACAGGATCTTTAAAACCCTACAAGCATCAAGCACAGCCCTACGTGAGCTTATATTGCGGTGTCAAAAAATGTCTGACAAACTGGGATTGCTGGCGGCTTTGAAGGGAAAAACACCCTATGACTTTGAAAAATCCAAACTATTCTTCTTCCAGAACTTAAGCAGGGCTACGGTAATGTGGCGCAAGAACATGTAATCAGTAACCAAGCCCCTCCAGGACGCAGGAATCGCATACAAATGGGCGACGCCAGAGACGCTCTGGGTTACAAAAGATGTACTGCACTACCAGGTCACAGGCCCAAAAGACGGACCAGCGCTGCTCACAGCACTAGGACTCGTCCAACATAAATTGGACACGGCGATATTGTCTAACCTCCCATCACAGACCACACACTGTGCAGCAAGCTCATCATCGGGAGAGAAGAGGAGTGCACCGACCTGAGCCCGCTAGAAAGGGCCACAAACAACATGATACCAACTAACATTGTTATGATTTTATGCGTTCCTTATCTTGTTATGCAATACCCTGTTTGGTTCTACCTGTTGAAACTACAATTACATTTTATATTGTACTACACGCACCCCATAGACTACAAGCCATAATGACCGCACACTTGCATTGCACCATCCGCAGCACTGAGGTGGTTAACCCGCACCACGAGAACATAGAGATGTCAGCCTAGAGATGGCAACATACCGACCCAGACGGGCAGTACAACTCACCCAAGCCCCTACTTGAAGAGACCCACACTCCCAAGAGCCCACTAAATGACTATAACCCATTCCTGACCTACTCTAACACACCTAGTGCAAATAAACCTAGACAGCAGTATGACAACACCCGATGAGACCCTGGTACAGCCCAGCTTGCACCTCTACATGCTACAGACTTGGCCGGCTCACACAACCCCTCTACGACTCGCAGCACCAAGTCCCTACCACGACTGACTTGCATCTATAGACTACACCTAACCAACAAGACCCAGGCCTTCATATATTTCCAGCCTCACGACCCGATACCTAGAGAGCTGCGAACCCCACATAGACAAGTGAACTCCACTCTACCTTTTTCTCACTAGAGTCATACCTCGTTATAACCTATCAGACCCTCAAAAAGAAAATGTGCAAGTTGTACCTCCACGAAACCCCATATTACTTGTATGGAGTTATAACATTGTGCGGCAGGGCAGTGGTGGCTCAATGCACCTGTTTGTCATATCGACTTGCAGGTAAAATAAAGATTTTTTAAAAAATAAAAAATTATCCTATGTACCAGTGAGGAGAGGGGTCATATTAATGGTCTAATGTAGTGCCACCACCCAATCCAAAGTCTTTCAGCGAGGCTGAAACTTGCGAAAAATATGTAGATTGAAACTTCTATCCAGGATGACCTGATAAAATTTCAACACCATTTGCAGGAATGGTTAAGGAAGTTTCAGTATTATGATCCCATTAAACAAAAACGTTCCAAATCCAATATATGAAGACAAATATGGAAACTTCTTGTACTTCAGCCAGGTAAAAACCAAAGAAACGTCGGGAAAAGTATTGGACCATGTGAGAACAATGCAAGATATGACTGAACTTGCAAAGAGAGCTTTGTTAACCTGAGCAAAATAAGAGTAAAACAAAATTACAACCAAAAGGCAGACGCTACAGGACCAGGAAACAAGAGGTAGACATATTCTAGTTTGAAAGTAATTTGTAAAGGACCTCCATAACCAGAGCTCTGGAATTGTATCTCCTGAAGCTCTGAAAAGTCAACGCAAAGACATCACAAGGATATACATGGTACAAGGGCTTCACTAGAAGTTCCATATTCTGACATCTTTGAGGTTAACAGATTTCACAGAAAATAATGGAGACAGGGAAATAGACAAAAATGAATACCCTCTATAAAGCTAACAGTGCAAATATGTTGTCAGAATGCTTGATAAACAGGGAAACAGAGAGAGTTGCCTGTCCTGCTTTCAAATTTTAATCTGCCCCTGTAAGAAGGAAATCACACATGTGTAGGCTTGGGAACAATCCCTGAAGCCAACGCTACTTTTTCCATCTAAAGTCAAGCAGTTGTAAAAAGAAAAGCAATACTCCTCTGGAATCTATTTTCAGCTACACCAACAACAAGACCCATTACTCAGACACTACAATGCAGGGTGTACAGTGAGCAGATATAGTGTGTACATATCTGTACATGCATGGTAAATGTGACATAGGCAGAAGATAATGGTATGAGCGGTTATAGGAAAGGGACACCCACTCCCCTAAAGGTAGGGTGGTTTTCTTTCCCAACTGAGCAAAGGAGGAAAGTGAATCAGTCCGTGGCGCTATACAAGAGATAGAACAAATGCAGGAATCCATGGAAGGCAGAATATCCAGATGATGAGAAGCATGGAGGAGCTAGACAGAGGGAGACCGAACAACCCCCGAATTAGGGGCCTACCAGAACCTCAAGATAATACAGAAAATCTGCAGGACACACAACAGCGACTCTGTAACTCATTTCTTCAAATACCACCAGGCACTCAAATCATCCTAGATAGAGCCCGTCGAGTTCTACGAACTAGAGGAGACATAGGAAACTCTCCAACAGATGTAATCTGTAGGATTCATTATTTTGGTCTCAAGGAGGAGATTTTGAAACAATCCAGGAAGTCCTCTGCCTTGCAAATAGGCAGTGACAGCTTACAGACCTACCAGGATCTATCGTGGCTCACACTACAGGTCAGGAGGTCTCTCAGACCAATCACACAAGCGCTGCACAAGAACCGCATTAAGTATCATTGAGCATTCCCCTTCTCCCTAAAAGTGCAACATGAGGGACATCAAGAGACAATCTCGTCCCATAAAGACGTATCGGAGATCTCTAAAGTTCTTTGGACTGCAACACATGGACATAGCAGACTGGTACAATACATCGGCACAAAATTTTATATCCTCTCTGCCTCAAAGGGACAGATGAAAATCGTCTGTAACTAGGAAGCAAACAACCAAAAACACTCCAAACCATGCCGCCTCACGAGCTTTACAAGAGATTCCTGGGCCCTGAAAGATCGGACCAGGTTGTATGACTCATCATATGTGCTTTTACACAACCTCGATTTCTGGCCAATATGAATTTGGTTCCTGCTACTAATCCCCAATACAAAGAGTTGAGCAGTTGACTACCTACGACACAATCTCCATACAAGAAGGGCCGGACTGCCTTGGGTTTAATGTGTCTTACCCATTTATAAATGCTATATTTACATCTCCCAAGTTACTTAGAAAACACAAATCCAGTAATGTTTTGTGGTAGAAAGTCTTTTTTAAATGCATTATTTTATTGTTCAATGTATGCTATACGATTCCCTATATCTTACCCGATACACCTTTAAGTATGTGTTTAAGTGTACAATAGGCCGGGGAGCATATGTTATAAGTTAACACATTTTACCCTATGAAGATCTCAAAGATAGCAAAATTTACACCGAAAAGATGGGCCCAAACATTTGCATGGCCCATTCCTATATTCATAACTTTAGATCGGCCGCTGGGAGCGGTGCTCACACTGTGATCTAACAGTAATTTAATACCTCTGGGTCCAAAAGTTCGGTCGCCTGACCTAAAACAGTCTGTAATCATCCCCCCCCTTCACCTTTTCCACTAAGCTGTGCACGAGGATCCTGCTGATCCCTACCTACTACCTTTCCTGTCCCACCTCTGTAGGATGGAAGTTTGACGGTACTAGCACAGACTCCAGGTCTAGGTGATACTGGGGTTCCAATTCATCACTTTTGGTGCCAAGTATTTAAGGTGCACCAGTAGTTTTTCATGGTTTCCTTTGAGGTGCCTACCGGCGAGAGACGCATTCATTGCAGTTAATAATGTCATAATATGCACAAGGCGAGATGGGGACTTTTACCATACACACTCACAACGTAAGAGTCCTTAACACCCCTGAAAAGCGCAGTCTTGTAATGAGGGATCTTGTGAGGACGAAACCAGATATAGTTTTCCTACAGGAGACCCATTTCATGGGACCTGACCCACCCAAGCTCACTTTTACACACATGGAAATATACACTGCTCAAAAAAAATAAAGGGAACACTTAAACAACACAATGTAACTACAAGTCAGTCACACTTCTGTGAAATCAAACTGTCCACTTAGGAAGCAACACTGAGTGACAATCAATTTCACATGTTGTTGTGCAAATGGGATAGACAACAGGTGGAAATTATAGGCAATTCGCAAGACATACCCAATAAAGGAGTGGTTCTGCAGGTGGTGACCACAGACCACTTCTCAGATCATATGCTTTGGTCACTTTTGAATGCTGGCGGTGCTTTCACTCTAGTGGTAGCATGAGATGGAGTCTACAACCCACACAAGTGGCTCAGGTAGTGCAGCTCATCCAGGATGGCACATCAATGCGAGCTGTGGCAAGAAGGTTTTCTGTGTCTGTCAGCGTAGTGTCCAGAGCATGGAGGCGCTACCAGGAGACAGGCCAGTACATCAGGAGAGGTGGAGGAGGCCGTAGGAGGGCAACAACCCATCAGCAGGACCGCTACCTCCGCCTTTGTGCAAGGAGGAACAGGAGGAGCACTGCCAGAGCCCTGCAAAATGACCTCCAGCAGGCCACAAATGTGCATGTGTCTGTTCAAATGGTCAGAAACAGACTCCATGAGGGTGGTATGAGGGTCCTATGTCCACAGGTGGGGGTTGTGCTTACAGCCCAACACCGTGCAGGACGTTTGGCATTTGCCAGAAAACACCAAGATTGGCAAATACGCCACTGGCGCCCTGTGCTCTTCACAAATGAAAGCAGGTTCACACTGAGCATGTGACAGACGTGACAGAGTCTGGAGACGCCGTGGAGAACATTCTGCTGCCTGCAACATCCTCCAGCATGACCAGTTTGGCAGTGGGGTGGCATTTCTTAGGGGGGCCGCACAGCCCCCCTAATGGCCTGACTGCCATTAGGTACCAAGATGAGATCCTCAGACCCCTTGTGAGACCATATGCTGGTGCGGTTGGCCCTGGGTTCTTCCTAATGCAAGACAATGCTAGACCTCATGTGGCTGGAGTGTGTCGAAGGCATTGATGCTATGGACTGGCCCGCCCGTTCCCCAGACCTGAATCCAATTGAGCACATCTGGGACATCATGTCTCGCTCCATCCACCAATGTCACGTTGCACCACAGACTGTCCAGGAGTTGGCAGATGCTTTAGTCCAGGTCTGGTAGGAGATCCCTCAGGAGACCATCCGCCACCTCATCAGGAGCATGCACAGGCGTTGTAGGGAGGTCATACAGGCACGTGGAGGCCACACACACTACTGAGCCTCATTTTGACTTGTTTTAAGGACATTACATCAAAGTTGGATCAGCCTGTAGTGTGTTTTTCCACTTTAATTTTGAGTGTGACTCCAAATCCAGACCTCCATGGGTTTAAAAAACTAATTTTACTCACCGTAAATTCCTTTTTCCTTAATATGGTGGCAGTACAATAGGGATGTACTCTTCCCTCGGGACAAGCATCTGAAATAAATAATTAACATAAAAAGTACCTCCCCTTACCAGGTATAAGAGACCCAAGCAGCCCAGGGACCTCAGTACGTACCAAGAACACCTCAGTGAATCCATAGAACACCCAAAATTAATATAGATACATAAAGGGAAGGAGTGATGTACTGCCACCATATTAGGGAAAAAGGAATTTACGGTGAGTAAAATTACAGTTTTTCCTGACATATGGTGGCAGTACAACAGGGATATATCGAGATCCCATACTAAGGGCGGGAATTTAGGCAATAACAGCTTGTAACACCTTGTGCCCAAAATCAGAGTCAGAGAATACGTCTAGCCTGTAATGCTTGACAAAAGTGTTGAAAGAAGACCAGGTAGCCGCCTTGCATATCTTCCGGAGAGGCACATGCTTTTTCGGCCGAAGAGGCAGCCATGGCTCTAGTAGAATGTGCTTTAAAGGAGGCAGGCAGAGGTAGATTCGAGGAAGAATAAGCCAATTTAATAGTATCCACCAGCCATCTAGCTAAAGTGGCCCTGGAGGCAACTTGGCCTTTACATTTTCCAAAGAAATTCACGAATAGATGATCAGTCATCCTATACGTAGAGGAGCGGTCCAAATAGATTTTCAGAGATCTACCCACATCTAGTTGGCTCCAATCAAATTTGCAATCTGGCATAGATGGACCATTAAAGGAAGGAAGAAAAATAGGTTGGTTGATAACCTTGAAGGAAATGACTTTCGGAAGAAAGGAAGGCTTAGGGTACATAACCACTTTATCCGGAAGAAAATTTGTAAAGTCAGGAGAGGAAGAAAAGGCCTGGAGTTCCCCTATCCTCTTAGCCGAAGTAATGGCCACCAAAAACACAGTTTTCAGGGATAGATTCTTCAATGAAGCTTCTTCCAAAGGCTCAGTACACAGAGATTTCAAAACTAAAGACAAATCCCAAGAGGGAAAACAGATTTTCTTAGGATGCTTTACGAGTCTAACAGCTTTAAAAAAATCTCCTAATGAGAGGATCAGAAGCCCAATTTTTTTACCAAAAAATGGTAAACTTGGACTTTGAGGGTAGACAGACTAAAACCTTGAGCAAGACCATATTGCAAAAAATGAAGGATAGTATCAGTAGAAGGAGAGGGTCCTATGCAACAATGAGATATGCACCAGTGAAGAAATCTCGTCCAAATTTTTAAAGTAGATAGAAGAGGTAGAGCTTCTGGTAGAATTTAACAGTAACAGAAACCTCTCTTCTTTAATGCCCCTATTATGCAGAATTAGCCGTGCAGCAGCCAAGCCGTCAACCTGAACATGTTCAATACTTCTACTGGAATTCCCTTGTTTTCCAGAAGATCTGGTGTTACCGGGAGAATCCAGTACTTTAAAGCCATCTTCTTTAAAACCGAGAACCAGCTGCGGTTTGGGCAGTACAGTATTATGGCCAGAATACGAGCTTTAGTGATGTCGCGAACCCGAAATTTTCGGTTCGCGAACGGCGAACGCGAACTTCCGCAAATGTTCGCGAATCGGCGAACCGCCCGAAACGCCATTGACTTCAATGGGGAGGCGAATTTTAAAACACACAGGGACTCTTTCTGGCCACAATAGGGATGGAAAAGTTGTTTCAAGGGGACTAACACCTGGACTGTGCATGCCGGAGGGGGATCCATGGCAAAACTCCCATGGAAAATTACACAGTTGATACAGAGTCTGGTTTTAATCCATAAAGGGCAGAAATCACCTAACATTCCTAAATCACAATCAATATGGATTGACACCTGACATATGACATATTGACACCTTGACATATGGATTGACACCTGTCCTCAGAGCCCCTGATGCACACGGACACAGAGCAGAATAGAGACTGGTCCCCTACATAGGGTCACTTGGCAAATATGGATTGACACCTGTCCTCAGAGACCATGATACACACTGACACAGAGCAGAATAGGGACTGTTCCCCCTACATCGGGTCACTTGGCGGATATGGATTGACACCTTGTTACAAACTGCTATTTGTAACGGGCCCTTTAAATGGCAAATTGCCCTGTTTCCCTGGGTTGTGGAGAAGCCTCTTTGCCAGCCTCCTCCCGCATGACTATGGCCCCTGGGAGATTGTGAAAATATATGCACTTTTATTTGGTGTGTATGGCCCTTTAAGACTGTCGGTGGGCATATTGGGGCTTATGGACTCTTTATGTGACTGGTGCTGGCCCTTTAAACACCTTTTTTGGGACATCAGGAAGATTGGGACACTGCCCCTTTAAGGCCGTGTCCCCAGACTTGTTGGGGACACGGCCCCTTTAAAACGGTGTCCCCTGTGTCCCCAGACCTGGTGCAAACCCTTTGTGCCTGCCTTTCTATTTCCCACTTGGTTCAGTAAATGGGAAATTATTTCAGCTGCAGAGACTAAGTCCCATTCGGCGATGGGACTTAGTCTTTTCAGCCGTTTTTTCAGCCTTATTTCAGCTGCAGAGACTAAGTCCCATTCGCGATGGGACTTAGTCTTTTTCAGCCTTATTTTCAGCTGCAGAGACTAAGTCCCATTCGGCGATGGGACTTAGTCTTTTTTTCAGCCTGAAATAGACCGACCTCACAGCCCAAATCTATGGAACTGTTTTGGGCAGGAAAATGTGCTTGCGGTCGGTCATAAAGGGACCTCCAGCTAACTTTTTAACCCCTGGATGGATTTGGCTGATTTTTGGTTATGTTTATGTTTTAAGTGTGCTGATTCCAAATATGTAATTATGAAGATGGGATGTGTAGTTTTAAAGTTACAGTGTATGGCTAAAAACTGTATTTTTACTGCCTGTGTTTAATTATGTTAATCTCTTCCCAAACGTCATTTCGTTCAAAGTGGAGAGAATGTTAAAAAAAAATATTTTTGTTCGGAGTGTGAGAAATGCTTTTCAGCAGCTTCTAATCTTAAGCATCATTTGAGGAGGCCATACAGGAGAGAAACCTTATTTGTGAGGGTATTGATTTTGGTATTGTTTCTGATCAGTTTAATACCTTCGGCGTCTCCTATCAGTAGATAGTGGCCTTCTTAACAACCATTTTAGGAACCGTACACCTGGGACCCGAGCAAGATCACCTGGATTCAACAAGCGACAACATTTGTCCCTGGAAAACTATCCTGGTTATTCTGTACAATTTTGTATGGATATGGCAGTGATTTCTATGGCACAGGGGAGATGGAAGAAGATGCTTGAGTCGGTCCTCTTAATTCAAATTTGGGGGCACTCTTGGCGGTCAAGCTAATGTGCCACCAGATAGGAGTGGTGTGTTTAGTATTGTTCTGATCAGTTTTAATACCCTCGCGTCTCCCTATCAGTGAGGTGGGTGTGCCGCGGCATTGATTTTGTAACAAGGGGAGATGGAAGAGGCTTGAGTCGGTCCTCTTACTGCAAATTTGGGGCACTGCGCGGTCAAGCTAATGTGCCACCAGATAGGAGTGGTGTGTTTAGTATTGTTCTGATCAGTTTAATACCTTCCGCGTCTCCTATCGGTGGGCGTGTACACGGCATTGATTTTTGTAACAGGGAGATGGAAGAAGAGGCTTGGTCGGTCCTCTTACTGCAAATTTGGGGCACTGCGCGGTCAAGCTAATGTGACACCAGATAGGAATGGAGTGTTTAGTACTATTTTTATCAGTTTAATACCTTCCGCGTCTCCTATCAGTGGTCCTGATACACACTGACACAGAGAAGAATAGGGAATGTTACCCCAACATCGGGTCACTTGGCAGATATGGATTGACACCTGTCTAAGGATCCCTGATACACACTGACACAGATCAGAATAGGGAATGTTACCCCAACATGAGGGTCACTTGGCAGATATGGATTGAGACCTGTCCTAAGGATCCCTGATACACACTGACACAGAGCAGAATAGGGACTGTTCCCCCTACATCGGGTCACTTGGGAGATATGGATTGACACCTGTCCTAAGGTTCCCTGATACACACTGACACAGAGCAGAATAGGGACTGGTCCCCCTACATAGGGTCACTTGGCAGATATGGATTGACACCTTGTTACAAGCTGCTATTTGTAACGGGCCCTTTAAATGGCAAATTGCCCTGCTTCCCTGGGTTGTGGAGAAGCCTACTTGCCAGCCTCCTCCCGCATGACTATGGCCCCTGGGAGATTGTGAAAATGTATGCACTTTTATTTGGTGTGTGGCCCTTTAAGACTGTCGGTGGGCATATTGGGGCTTATGGACTCTTTATGTGACTGGTGCTGGCCCTTTAAACACCTTTTATGGGACATCAGGAAGATTGGGACACTGCCCCTTTAAGGCCGTGT